>OX421325.1:610000-1020209 GCA_949125395.1 Diaphora mendica
GCGGACTTAATGCCCAGGGCATTCTCTACCAGCCAACCTTTTATTCATGGTTGTTACGAAACGATATGTACGTAGAATCGCTGTAGTGGATACAACATGCGCGAAACACTCCTTCATGCGGCGGGTGATCGCCTGCAACCTGCAACTGATCATTTACACGGTCGATTTTAGTCACCAGTCGCATGCGGCCGGTCGTCGCGCGGCTAAAGCGGAATGCTACCCAACTTTGGGGCTTGCGGCTTTAGTCACTTGCGACCTAGCCCAATCGCCATTTAGACGGTCGATTTACGCCGCGCGGCAAAAATCTTGCGGCTTTAGTCATCTGTGTAAACCCCTTTTTACCCGACTACGAAAGGAGGGTTGTGTTTTTCGAGTGTATGTATGTATGTATGTATATTTCTTTAGCACGCTCTAGAGCCTAAACGGCTTATCGTATTTTTATGTGAGTGGTGTCAAGAGACTCGTCTTAGTCGTGAGAGTGACACTGGGTACATCACAATAAAAAAAAAAAAAGTATTTTTGGCGCAAAAAAGTAAAAAAAAAAATGTTTTCAAAAAACATAGAGTGTGGTATCAAAATAAATATTTTTTTCATCCCACCAGCTCGTAATAGTTATTTGTTATACAAGAGTGCAAAGTTGCTTTTTAACCGCGTGCTCAATTTTGATGACCGACCGAATTCAATTTACTTTATTCTCTAGAGGATAAAAACGGCTTTTACACTCAGATATCGAAGGGCAAAAATACTCTTTACGAGCTGGTGGGATGAAATAGTTATTTGTTATACAAGAGTGCAAAGTTGCTTTTTAACCGCGTGCTCAATTTTGATGACCGAGCAAGCGAAGGATTCAAAAATTAGAATCCTGAGCGTCAGCGAGGGAATCAAAAGAGCACGAGGGGAAAAATCTTTGCACTCGAGTGCAACACGTAACTTTTCATGCAAAAAAAGCATTAACAATCACAAGATACTTTTATTTCAGTTTAAGTATTAATATTTATTAGGTACTACATTATGATAGGTAAGTATTACAGATTAATTTTTAAATTATTTCAAAAATACTTAGGTACTCGCTCAACCCCGATGTTATCCGCGGTTTTTGTCGTACCGCGAGTAACACCGCGAAACAAAGCTAGTCTAAAAAAAGTAGCCTAAGTTACTCCTTAGATTATCAGCTATCTGCCAGTGAAAGTCCCGTCAAAATCAGTCCAGCCGTTCCAGAGAAACAACATTTTCATCCCACCAGCTCGTAAAGAGTATTTTGCCCTTCGATATCTGAGTGTAAAAGCCGTTTTTATCCTCTAGCTAGAGGAATAAAGTAAATTGAATTTACATCTCTCATGTTCGGTAAGTAGGTTCTTATTACCTCCAAATGGGGCTTGTAGGTGACTAATTAGCGCTCTAGGGTAATAATGTAGCTAGAAAAGCCCTAGGGCGGTAAGTAATTAAAAAAAACACTTCTTTCTTTCAAAAAGTTCGCGTACATCTAACCATCATACTGGCAATAGACATAATGCATTCGGCCCAATGACCAAAGAGGTCGCTTTGCTATTCAGCCTTGTCTTCGTGTGAGTATAATTGTTTCGTAACCATTAAATTCATATTTATAATTTAATAGTATCGCGCCATTCCTAAACAAACTACTGCCAATGCACCAAACATCGAATGGGCTAGCCGACGTTTTAGTTTTCCGTTTCCGGAGTTTAAGCTTGACCAATGGCAGAGCGTGAATACTGCGCTCATACGTCTAGTCCAATCGCGAGCCTTTATTGGCCGCGACCTCCGCGCCATCTGCATCGGCGCGAAAAGAAGAAGAAGAGAAGAAATCGCCGGCGCACGGTGACCGTGCTATCGTTAACAATTAATTACAAGAAGGAACATACTCGATATTTTGTGTGTGTGTGTGTGATTGAGTTATCCTAGCCTAGGCCTAGAAAATAAACTATTTTAAAGTGAACCACGCGACTCGAACAGGACGCGTCGTGGACACCTGCTTTTGCAGTACCCCAGGTCAAGAAGAGGCGGACGCTGCCCTAAGGTAAGCTTTCATCTTTTGGTGGCGGATTCTTGAGCGTTGCAGCCCATCTCGATAAACCCATTACCGTCGGCTGCTCCCAAAGTGGCAGGAGACGCCTTTCTGTCACATTTTATGGTGCCGAAACCCGGGAATTAAGACACAAAACTCATTCAAATCGGTCTAATTCCCCCTCACAAGTTATTTCTACACGATTTAGATAACTATTTAGCAGTCTAAACTAATAAATTTGTAATTTTCAACAATAATGATTCAACTATTCTAATGTAGGTAGATAATTTTCCATAAGTTTCAACAAAACCGCCATTAAAACTAAAAGTGACCTTTTTGTTTTAAAAGTAAAACTTTATTCGGGTCTCGAATGCAGACGAATATTTGAATAATAGGTATTACATTGGTTATTTGAATTCATTAGTAACCCCCGTGTAGAAATACATTTATTTCGTAAATATAACGAAAAACGCATTTTGTATAACCCGACTAAAATACGTTGGTTAAACAGATCGCATACAATTCGAATCATATCCGTACTTAACACGTTAGTGCAGATGCACTATACAATTTAGTCGCGTATCATTAGTTCGAACTCGGAATAATTTTATACCTTGAATATTGTATTAATTCATATTCCGTCCGGGCTAGTGTTTTTACGTTTTTTCGGATAAGTATTACGACTTCTCACACACAAAATTAAATACTTAAACAAAACAAGCGGTTATCGTATTGTGCTTAGGTAAAATTCACTCGATAATATCGACTTTCTGTGATTGACCTAAGAATCATATTCGCTTGCGCTTCGCATCGGCTACTAGTTAGCAATTTTCTCCGAAGTGCAATTCCCCCCGCTTTGTTTATGTTCCTTCATATATAGGTAGATTTGTTATTTATACGAACCAACCTATCAATAAAATTAATTATTTTATTGAATAGGTAACCTTACACACGTTAACGCAAATATCAATCTGCGTTGGTAAACCATATCGATATATTGTGTTATTCTCGCTATCGTTATAAACCGGTCACAGTGCAGTGATATTGCAGAAGGTTTATTCGTGGTAATATTGTTATTGTTACTGTTTGTTTACGTTTAACATTGTGATTCATATTATTGCGCGATACAATTAGCTTGTAGGTATAGTCCCTATTCGGTCTGCGTTATTGATTACCATTGGATTTCTTGTGCTATACAACCATCGTTATATATCCCTTGTATAGTGCCCCGTCGCTTCCAATCCAGTAATCATAACGTGGGTTCTCCCATTATACCTACCTATCGTTTTCTCAGAACTGTGTAGCATTTATTCGGTGCTCGGTTACCTACCGAGCTGCCTACACTGTTTCATTGTAGTTTCGCTTTCGTTCTCATTCGTTGTTTACCTACTCGTGTGACAGGTAAATTAAGTAAGTTATATTTTATTTTCTTTCGATCGTTAGTTTTTAATTAAGTAAATCAAATAAAATGTCTTACACTACTAGACGAAAGGCGAAAATGGATTTTTCAACTAAGAGACGTAAATCTTCTACCGTGGTTGATGATGAACCTACACTTTCCATTCGAGACTTACCTGTTCTGCGGCGTAAGCGTACACTTGCATTAAATCGTTTAAGAAAAACTCTTGAAATTGCTGAGTTAGCTAAGCACGAGGCTTCACAGTTGAATGCTTTTCTTGCTCATTATTCTGTCGTGCAGAAACTGAGTGAGAGCTTTGAAGAGGCACACTCAGATATTCTCTGCCTTGTGGACAGCGAGGCAGAGGAACAGGAAGACGATATTCGAGTGGATTTCGATCAGATATACTTCGACATCATGACCGTTCACAGGCAGTTAGTTCCCCCTGATACAAGAGATCCGAAATCAAATCTAATCGCCATCGATCACTCTTGTATTTCTAACGTAAAGCTGCCTAAAATAAACATTCCCACTTTTAGTGGAAATATAAAGGAATGGCCGAGATTCTATAGTCTTTATAATTCGTTAATTCATAACAACAAATCGCTCTCGGACGCTGAACGCATGCACTATCTTTTTTCAAGTCTCTCTGGGGATGCGCTCTCTCTTATTCGCACGTATCCTCCAGAAGGCACATTGTATCTTGAGGCATACCAAACATTGACTCAAAGATACCAAGATAAACGTGAGTTGGCATTTACCTGCTGGAAGGAGATACTCAATATAAACTTGAAATCTGCTTCGCCTGAAGAACTTCGTCGAGCTCTTGACTATACAACAGAGAATTTAAATATTTTAAGAGGCCTTGGATTACCTACCAACGAATGGAGTTTCGTTCTTTCATACCATTTCTTCTCAAAATTAGATTCGCAAACGCGGTGCGCATATGAACGAAAACATATCAGTACAGAGTTACCCGACTTCAAGGAGTTGTTGGCGTTCTTGTACACTAAGTGTGAGGCGCTCGTTCGAGACGCACACTTCTCACATCAGGATCGCCATGAAGCCTCTGGTCATCGTTATGAAGAGAAACCTCATGTTCAGGCGAAGTCAAATCGTTATTCGTCAAAATCCAAGCCCACAGTGTTCCTTTCCAGTACAGAACAGAAGTCAAGGTCTCTTCTTCAGACGCCTCAATCTGCAAGCCCGAAATCTTCATCAGCGTCTTGGACATCTGCGAACCCAACCGTCAAGTGTTCATTCTGTTCAGAAAATCACTCTGTCACCCATTGTAGGCGGTTTGGACAGACTCCCGTAGCTGAACGAATTGAGCACGCGAAAACCAACCGCTGGTGTTTCAATTGTCTGAAACCTTCTCATCGTGTCACCGAGTGCAAGTCTCTTTTTAGGTGTCAAAGATGTCGTCAGCGTCATCACACTCTTCTTCATCGAGATCAACCGGACAATGCAACCTCATCATCGGCTCAACCTGCTTCTAGTGCTTCAATCAACAACCAAATTCAAGTACTTGCAAGTCTTCGTGACCAGTCCGTGGTGCTTCTTTCTACAGCCAAAGTTCAAGTTCGTGACTCGTCAGGCAACTTTCAGTCGTTTCGCGCCCTTATAGACTCGGGAAGCCAAGCCCATTTCATCACTGAACATGCAGTAGAACGACTTGGTGCGGTTCGTAATGTAACTTCACGCCGTGTCATTGGCATAGCCCAGTCCTCTGCTGCTGTTTCAGGAACAGTCCAGATTGAAATTGGTGTCAACGGCCAGTCTCTTTTTAGGGTCAACGCGCTCACGTTGCCTAGCATCTGTGGCAAAATGCCATCTACTCATGTTGATAGTTCTTCATGGCGTCATTTGCAGGGACTTGTACTGGCTGATCCGGATTGTCACAAGCCGGCGCCCATCGATATTCTTCTCGGCGCTGAGATCTTCGCCTCATTATTACGTCCTGGTAGTGTAGGTGGAGGATCGCAGCAACCAGCGGCTCTGAATTCTGTATTCGGTTGGATCTTGCTCGGCGGTACCGGTGGCAGGAATGAGGCACAATCATTTTTCGTACATGAAGACGACTGTCTTCATGAAGAAGTCAAGCGTTTGTGGGAGCTTGAATCGTATGAGACGAATCAACGCCTAACTCCCAATGAGGAACGCTGTGAGGCAATATTTGCAACTCAACACACTCGCGATCCCACAGGTAGATACGTTGTTACTTTGCCGTTTAAGGAAGAAGACCAGGAGCGTTCATTTCCAGGTTCTCGCGACGCCGCCTTGCGTTGCTTTCATTCAATAGAACGAAAAATTGTTAAGGATCCGGATCTGTATAAACAATATAAGGAATTTATGAAGGATTATTTAGACCGCGGTCATATGAGTGTTGTATCCATCGACAAACTGCCAGCAGCAAAATATTACATCCCTCATCATTGTGTCCTTCGCCCAGATTCCGCTACTACCAAGTTACGTGTGGTGTTTAATGCTTCGGCGAAAGATGCGACCGGCGTTTCGCTCAACGACACCCTTTTAATCGGTCCTAAATTACAAACAAACATCGCTGAGATTCTCCTAAAATTTCGAACACATTTCGTGGTGTACACCGCAGATATGCGGCAGATGTATCGCATGATCATGATGGACAAGGCTGACCGCGATTACCAGCGCATTTTTTGGCGCTTTAATCCTCAGCAACCCGTGCAGGAATATCACCTTAACACCGTAACCTACGGCGTCTCTT
The DNA here is from genome assembly GCA_949125395.1 of Diaphora mendica. NCBI lineage: Eukaryota > Metazoa > Arthropoda > Insecta > Lepidoptera > Erebidae > Diaphora > Diaphora mendica. Next base: position 616,166 of record OX421325.1, read on the forward strand.
CCGCTCCTTTCCTCGCATGTCGTACCATCAAACAGTTGATTTCCGATGAAGGTCACGATCTGCCGCTCGCTAGTAAAGTTTTAACCACAGACGTGTATATTGATGATATCGTGACCGGTTTTGACAACCTTGATTCCGCTCTACAAGCGCGAGACGAGGTCATCGAGTTGCTCAGGAGAGGAAACTTTGAGTTGCGAAAATGGGCAACTAATACCCCTGAGCTCCTTGCTGATTTACCTTCCGATCACTGCTTGTCCGCTTCAGTCACTCTAGACGATAAGGACAATCCTACCCTCAAGGTCCTAGGTCTGAGGTGGGATCCTCTCAGTGACTGCTTCTTCTTTTCAGTTGTTCCACAACATAAGAAATGTACGAAGAGGAACATTCTGAGTGAGCTCGCACGTGTATTTGATCCCTTGGGTTTTCTTTCGCCCTTGACAATCGTTGCCAAGGTTTTGGTACAGCGTCTTTGGATTCTCAATGTGGGGTGGGACGACGATGCTCCGGGGGATATTACTAATTTCTGGAATCGTTATCTAGAGCAGCTTCCCCTCTTACAGTCGCTGCGCATTCCTCGATGTGTATCTGCCAAGACCATGATATCTTGTGAAATACATGGATTTTCAGACAGTTCGGAGTCCGGTTATGGGGCTGTGGTATATTTACGAACGATTGATGCAGACAAAAACGTTCAAGTCGTCTTCGTCTGCTCGAAGGGACGAGTGGCTCCAGTCAAATCTACGTCGTTGCCTCGCCTTGAACTCTGTGCTGCGGTCCTTCTCGCTGATCTTCTGAAATTCGTTAAGGAATTGTACTTACCAGTTTTTCCTTGCACCGGTGTCTACGCTTGGTCTGACTCCACCGTCGTGCTTGCGTGGATTCGCTCTCACCCTTCACGGTGGAAGGCTTTCGTCGCGAATCGCGTAGGTCATATTCTTGATGTCATTCCGGGTGCTCGGTGGAATCACGTGGCTTCCGAAGATAATCCAGCGGACGTAGTTTCACGTGGCCAGCTTCCGTCAGTTCTAGCCAACAATCGTTTATGGTGGGCGGGTCCCTCGTGGCTTTCTCAACCTGTTCTCTCTTGGCCTGAGTCTGTCAAAACGCTGGATCAAGCCACACTTGAAGTGGAAGAAAGGTGTCCGCATTCCTTACTCACCCATGATGATGTTCTAGTCACATTCATAGATACCTTGCTCGAACGTTATTCGTCAATTCGCAAAATTCAACGCCTTTTGTGCGTATGGATAAAATTCATCGATTTCCTTCGTAGCAAACGTACACGTAACTTTAATCCTGCATCAAATCGTACAGAACTTCACAGCGCGCTTATGATTATTGTGAAGCACATTCAGTCTCGTTGCTTCGCTACCGAGATTCAACAGCTGCAGGCTGGAATTCTCGTATCGAAGCAAATGCGTAAGCTAAGCCCCTTTCTGGATGCGCAGGGAGTGCTCAGGGTGGGCGGCAGGCTGTCGAGATCTGGGTTGGAGTTTGAACACAAACATCCCGCTCTTCTCCCTCGTGAGTCGAGATTCACTTACATGATAATCGAAGCGTTTCATCGTGAAAACTGCCATGCCGGCGTTAATACCATGCAGTATCTTTTGACTCAGCAATTCTGGATTCTTTCCCCAAAGCGCGCTATTCGACATTGTTTGTCAAAGTGTTTGCGATGTTACAAAACAAATCCTACTCCTCTCGAACCGCTCATGAGCGATCTACCTGCCTTTCGTGTTAATCAAGTGAAGCCCTTCTCTGTTGTGGGTACGGACTACGGGGGTCCGTTCCGTATTAAGCTGGGGAAGCATCGTGGTGCGAAAATCGGCAAGGCCTATCTGTGTTTGTTCGTTTGCCTTAGCACAAAAGCACTTCACCTCGAAACCGTTTCGGATCTATCCACTGACGCGTTTCTTGCCGCACTTCGTAGGTTTGTCGGTCGCCGTGGTAGGGTTAACGTCATCCACTCTGATTGTGGAACCAATTACGTGGGCGCTAGTAATCAGCTTCATTCATTCTTGCAATCTGCTGCTCACATTGAGAATGTTGAATTCCGCTTCAATCCACCTGCAAGTCCTCACTTCGGTGGAGTGTGGGAAATCCAAATCAAATCTGTAAAATCGCACTTGTATCGTATCATCGGCGAACAAGCACTTACGTTCGAGGAACTAAGTACTGTTTTCATTCAAATCGAGTCGATGCTTAATTCGCGGCCCCTCTGTACATTGAGTTCTGACCCTAATGATTTAAATGCACTTACCCCGGGTCATTTCTTAACGCTGGAACCATTGACGTCCGTTCCTGATGAGAACTTAACCTCTATCAATATCAACCGTCTCGGACGCTGGCAGCTGATACAGCGTTTTCAGCAAGATTTTTGGAATCGTTGGAGACGGGAGTACCTCCAATCCCTTACCCAGAGGGCAAAGTGGACAAAGCAATCAAAGCCCTTAAACGTAGGATCGGTTGTCATTCTTAAAACTGATAATGCTGTTCCGTTACACTGGCCTCTTGCGCGTGTTGAGAAGCTTCACCCTGGCCCGGACGGAGTGGTGCGCGTTGCAACCGTTCGCACAGTCGATGGTTCTCAGCTAACGAGACCGTTAGCCAAGCTGTGCCCTTTACCAAACCTCATCGATTAAATGCGTTATTCGTTAGTTTAGTAAGTTAGTTTTATCGTAATTTTAGTATCTCCTCTAGCTTACTATTCGTATGCATTCTAGAGTATCGATACTTATTCACATTTTCTTTATTGTTACTCGTTAGTCTAGTAAGTTAGTTTTATCGTAACTTTAGTATCTACTCTATTCTAGCTTTACTATTCGTATGCAATCAGGTTCTCGATACTGATTCGCAGTTTCTTTAAATTTTCTCAAGTTAGAAAATACACAAGTGTATTTTGGTGGGCGGTATGTTTCGTAACCATTAAATTCATATTTATAATTTAATAGTATCGCGCCATTCCTAAACAAACTACTGCCAATGCACCAAACATCGAATGGGCTAGCCGACGTTTTAGTTTTCCGTTTCCGGAGTTTAAGCTTGACCAATGGCAGAGCGTGAATACTGCGCTCATACGTCTAGTCCAATCGCGAGCCTTTATTGGCCGCGACCTCCGCGCCATCTGCATCGGCGCGAAAAGAAGAAGAAGAGAAGAAATCGCCGGCGCACGGTGACCGTGCTATCGTTAACAATTAATTACAAGAAGGAACATACTCGATATTTTGTGTGTGTGTGTGTGATTGAGTTATCCTAGCCTAGGCCTAGAAAATAAACTATTTTAAAGTGAACCACGCGACTCGAACAGGACGCGTCGTGGACACCTGCTTTTGCAGTACCCCAGGTCAAGAAGAGGCGGACGCTGCCCTAAGGTAAGCTTTCATCTTTTGGTGGCGGATTCTTGAGCGTTGCAGCCCATCTCGATAAACCCATTACCGTCGGCTGCTCCCAAAGTGGCAGGAGACGCCTTTCTGTCACAATAATAGTAATTAATTTTAAATATCGAACGGCGAACCTCAATTTCGTTCTTGAAAAAAAAATTAAAAGTTCTGTACTTGATTATTTTTTAAATTTGAAATTTTTTCTCATTTCACTATAAATTTCAACAAATGAAATGTTTTATTCTTATAATGCCGGTTTTTTCTACTTACCTCACAATCGAGATGTAAAGCAGAATAGTTAGCTCGGGTGTAAGCACCAATTGCACCCTCGATCTATATAAATATCTCGGGCTGCAATTGATTCCTTAGCCCTTGGCTACTAATCTACTATTAGAACATCGCTCGAGTGCACTAAGTTTGTGAACTCAAAACATCATTAAACCTATTTACTTCTACCTCCATGGTGCCGAATTAATCATACAATATTTTTTAATTTGTTAAAAACTCAGACTCGGAACCTTCATGGTGTAGTTTTTTTTAATTTGCTCTGCCCGCACCATTTTCTTCTTATGTAACTATAGCAACTTAACTTTCAATTTTTATTAATTTATATAAACATCCATACAAATAAATAAAATTGAAATGTCTGTTTGTAATATTAAAATAACCGCTTTTTACTAAATGCATATGTATATATACACGGTACATATACTAAAATATTTTTTTTATAATTTCTGTTACATTGTCTGTCTGTCAGTCGGTCTGTCTGTCTGTTTGTTGTTTCTCTGGAACGGCTGGACTGATTTTGACGGGACTTTTACTGGCAGATAGCTGATAATCTAAGGAGTATCTTAGGCTACTTTTTTTAGACTAGCTTTGTCCCGCGGTGTTACTCGCGGCACGACAAAAACCGCCGGTAACACCGCGGGGTTGAGCGAGTACCTAAGTATTTTTGAAATAATTTAAAAATTTATCTGTAATACTTACCTATCACAATGTAGTACATAATAAATATTAATACCTAAACTGAAATAAAAGTATCTTGTGATTGTTAATGCTTTTTTTACATTTAGTTGTTTCCTCGCTTAGGTGGAATGAAAAGTTACGTGTTGCACTCGAGTGCAAAGATTTTTCACCTCGTGCTCTTTTGATTCCCTCGCTGTCGCTCAGGATTCAAATTCTTGAATCCTCCGCTTGCTCGGTCATCAAAATTGAGCACGCGGTTAAAAAGCAACTTTGCACTCTTGTATAACAAATAACTGTTTACGGTGATTACGAATAAAAATAAAACTTATATGTTTTTATTGTTAAATATTGACGCAGTCGGGTTTTTTATTTTTAATAATTTGTACTTGTTAGATGTTATTTTGATAAGCAGGAAAGCGCGTATCGGGACGATGCTGGTTTTGAATTGGTTAGTGATTCTCACTGGTAAGCTAGAGATCGTAGGTCCGATTTCGATAATAATTGACTGCCTCGGTACTCGGTGGTGCAGTGGTCTGGTAGCGAATGCGACTGCTGTGTTTGAGGTCTCGAGTCCGATTCTCGGGTCGGACCAAATGTTTGTTTCAAGGTCTAGAATTCTATCCTAAACTATTTTCGCGAATCCTTACCTCTCTGAAGCTCTGAATATAAATAATTTTAGCCTGTATAAAATGGTTGGTGATAAATTATTGTTATCGTAATAATGTAATAAACTCAACATGACCTATATAGAATGTTGACGAGTAATTGGATCGCAGTGTGAGCGAGTGAGCCCAGATGATTGATTACAGTGGAATACAGTAGCAGTAGCCGGCGTAGTGTTGCCAACTTTGGGAATCAATCATTCAGAACGCACACCAGATCTGGAGAGTCACCAGCTCGGTGCAATATGTGGTATGCGTCAATTGTGCTATAATACTCGTACCATAGACAAATTATAATCGTTTTTTTAATGCATTCTAGAATTAAAATCACTTGTACTTATTCCATTAGAGCTCAATATTCAACCTATTGTACAATGAATTCATACTTGTCTTATTGTTAGATACAATTTCATGGTTTTCCATTCCATTAGGTACAACATTTTATGTGATTAAAAAAATGTGCTAGTTAATCTTAAAACGGGTTAAAGGGTAGTAAACGAAACCGCATGCATAAAAAATTGTTTAGAAGAATTAGAAGTGTTTTCTCATGATTTCAAAACATTTTCGTAAAGAAATGTACCATAAAAATGATCATAACATTCAAACTACACTAAAGAAAGTTATTATCTAACTATAGTGCACAATCTCAGAATAAAAGTGGAGTCGTATATCAAGTTGAATAAGAAAGTTTTCACAAACCGAGAGTCACAAATAGTGAGTTATTTTTCCAATTTGCTCTTAACAAACACATTCGTAGGACTTGCAAAACTTTACGCATAACTTGAGAGAGTTAGGCTTGCCGTTTTGCCGCCCCTTCAACTGAATCGGACCACATGTCGGCAGCAGAACCCAAGACTATTTACATGCAAATTGCAGGCCCACGACAGATTTCTTTTCGATATCCCCTATCTCTGATTTGCATAACTTTTGTCACTATACATAATTCATTCGCAACGGACTGCGAAGAACTTTTTTATTGTTTTCTTTTCACATTTTACTTTGGACTAAATCCTTGAAAATTAATGTAAAGACGATTCCAAACTTGATTTCCGCGCCATCTGGTGACGAAAATTAGTTTTGTTCTCTATACGAAAGATGGCGCTAAGTGTCCCAACTTCAAGACTAATTTCAAAGAGTAGGTCCTATTCAGTTAGTGATGAATATTAATTTCTGTACTTCAGTAGTCTTTATTTCTCTTTAGCATAATATGGAACTGTTGACCTCATCAAGCAAATTACGTCTTCACATCTCGGCGCACAAATTAATTTGCATTTGAAATAGTGAATGCTGCAGCACTGAAAGGTCTGTAATTTGTTGCGCGAATTACCAACAATTTGAACACAAACTTCAACCATTTCGCAAATTACACGATTTGTCTATTTTAGCTCTAAATTTTATTTCTTCTTCCCATGATATTCATTGAGTTTATGTTTAAGCTTTGAATAACAAATATGTGAAATAATATCGTGAGCATTGATAGTAAGTAAATCGGTAACATATCCTCGTAACACAATTTTAATTAAAACATCAACATTTTAATCTGCTTTAATTTGCTTTCTATTTTATAAATTCATAAAATGAGGAACGTGTATCACTTATCCATATATTTCATGTTAATTTTCAACTCCCGTATGGTCTAGTGGCTAGGATACCTGGCTTTCACCCAGGAGGCTCGGGTTCGATTCCCGGTACGGGAAAATTCTTTTTGAATTTTTACTTACCTTGCTATCAAGATTATTTTGTGTGCGTATACTTTTTCTTCGCCGCTTCCGAGAATAAATACGATATCTGCCGAGTCTTGATCTTCTGAAAGTCTTTGTAAATCGCGAAGTAGACCTGGCAAGCCGGCCCGCTCAACGGACGCGGTACAGCAAGTGCCAGTTACTCGGTTTGCCATTGGCACCGAAAGTTTCTTCTTCGTGGGATAAATTTTGAAGCTAATGAAATCACTTTATGAAATTCCTAGCTGTAGCTAAAAAATAATATTTGCAACTTCACTTGTAGGTATTTAACCTAACTGTACCTACTCAACACAACAATAACAAAACACAACAAACCCGATTTCGTTTAAAACTGTCAGAAAACAATTCACTTATCACGATCATAAATATGAATACACATCTACAACCCTTTACAACACTAATTAATAACAAAAGGAGTCCGTTTAGTTACAAATACAATGATATTTCACAAATTTTACTTTTAATCAAAGCTACCTTGTCAACATAACCTCAAACAAACTAAGCTTCTACTTCGAGAATAACTTGAGGTGTATCAAAAATGATATTCCAACTAGTAACGGCGTACGCACAGGTTAGCCGCAGAATCTGAGCACGGTGTCCATTATGTTTAGTGTTGGAAACGCTCGTGCAGGTCTGTACAAAACTGGTTTCCATTTAGATCGGTTAAACTGCTTCTATTATTCCTATCTTTGTCATTTGTTCGGATTTAAGTAAGTAAACATTTATTTCGGACGACCAAACACAAGCCTCCGTGGCGCAATTGGCTAGCGCGTTCGGCTGTTAACCGAAAGGTTGGTGGTTCGAGCCCACCCGGGGGCGCGTCTTTTTGCTAAGGATGTTTTATTTTATCTATACCATTATATCTATACAAATAAATAAAATTGGAGTGTCTGTTTTGTAATATTAAAATAACCACTTTTTACTAAATGCATACACGTTACATATACCAAAATAACATTTTTACAATTTTTGTCTGCTGTCTGTCTGTCGGTCTGTCTGTCTGTTTGTTCCGGCCAATCTCTGCATCGGCTGGACCGATTTTGACGGGACTTTCACTGATAGGTAGCTGATGATATAAGGAGTAACTTACTTACGGTACTTCAGTAACCGCGGGTAACACCGCGGGGTTCAGCTAGTTTTTCAATTCATTTATCGTTTTTTACGTTACTAAGGTTCCTTATTTCTGTGGATTTAGAAAGGGAACTCAAAGCAACATAATATTAATTATGTTCAAATGTTAAGTCTTAACATGTAAATGACTGTTAGTTCATCAATAAATAAAGTTTATTGTTTGGTACTGTTGTTAAATGATATAATTTATATTGTTAACGATAACGATGTTGCTCGATTTGAACGGTATCGACAATACCATTAAATTGAGCTTGCTGACCAACCCGACCGTCTGCTTACACAGCATCCAAATGAGTTCATTGTGAGTAAACCATAATGTGGAACAGTTCAGTCTAAAACGATATTTTAACACTAGGAAGTGGATACTGACGGTTCTGAAATTGCAATCCGGAAGCTGTGCTCAGTACTGCTGAGCGGTTTCGCTCCATCAGGCAACCATCGCCTCAGTCAATCGGCATCTGTCGGTAACTTTCGTCAAACTTCGGAATAAGGCGAATTTTACGATTTTATTCCGTAATTTGTGATTTGATTAACAAATTAAAAGGATTGTCTCAATAGGCTTGCATAGACTTTAATTTATATTAGAATTACTGTTTCTATCCGTCGTCATTAGCAAGCATTACAAGTAGGTACGTAAATAATTAATTTTATACTAATCTGTACCTATCTCCTATCTATCAGTAATTCAAACTTACTGAAAAATTGTATAGGGAATTAGAAACGGGTCACAAAGACCAGTTTTCGTAATAAAAGTACGGTCACAATTTAGTTATGATCAACTCTGGATGTCGCGACTGTCATGGTATTTTTTCTTAGTAATTTGGGAAAGTATTATTGAAACTGCGATTTACTAATTCAATTACTTAATTACAATATTATGATAAAATAACGTTAAAGTCAATGTTGGATGTTCTGTTCTACACTTTACTTCGAAAATACGTTTTCAATCTAGTCATAGATCGAAAGTTCATCGGAACTCCCTTATATCGAATTGGCCTTATAATCTCCGCCCCCCCCCCCTTATAAGCAACTTAAGATAGGTAGTTGGAGACTTGTGTTTTTTTTTCAAGTTTGAGACACTGTCCTCCCAATTGTAGGAGGGACTTTTGGACTTATGATAACTTTACCTTCTTGCTATTTGTTTAAAAATGAGTTTATTTCTACTTTACATTATAACAATGTTAGCGTAATCCCAGCCGTTTTTGCATCAATTTACACCTGAATGCTTGTTTAGTATGTTCCTATTGTAACGCTGCCTGGATCCTCCTAGTTAGGAATGTGTGCATACACTGGTAGTTCGAACATTCGGACGAATTATTCAATTGTCACTACATAACTCCATATCCAAAATCTATTTATTTAGCAGAGCATTTAGCCCAGGGCGTACCAATGAACAAATACAAATTAATGCAAAAATTTCTGTTTGCCGTCTATTTCGAACGAATTGTAAAATGGTTGCAAATTATAAAATTCTTTTTTTGGTGTTTGTGAATTGAATTTGATTGATTGAATATTTGCTTTTCAATAGTGTTGCAGTTTAGTTTGCATTGACAATGATTTAAATTGACTGTGTTTTTATGAAAGTGGTTTAAGTCTACTCTGAATTTTCTTGTTTCATCGTCCTTGGGTTGTTTAACTGACATTAAAATACTATTTCGTAATTAGGGGCAAGATAATACGCATTCACATCTGATTCCTGACAAAAGGTTCACTTTTCTCGATACTTTCTATCCGTACATACCTCACGACATTTCTCGTTCTGCCTACTTAACTTGTTCTGAATAGAAAATTTGTAATTTTTTAAATATTGTAATTTCATACAGAAAACTGCACTTATATTTTTAGTTTTTACGTAAATTAACAAGACTAATAAGTAGGTATTAAATTTACGATTGTTGAATTTGATTGGAACCACAATGGAAGTATTTTCTCTCAAATAACGAAATAATTTTCCAAATCGTTTCATAAATAAAACAGTTTTGAGGTAATACGCAAACTTTCAAACCTTCTCAATATTTTTAAGCAGGTTAAACGTTGGGAAAGAATTAGAATACAACTCATATGTTAGTAATTTATTGAGTTTTGATGAAATAAAATATTTATGCAACAGTAATTGATGCTCCAAATCTTTACACAATTTTGTTTAAAACATTCGGATCATAACTTGTACCGGTTTATTTGTACAGATGGGGCGCCATACATCATGGTCTGATCGTGCACCGAAGAGCCTCACCGACAGATATATTATTGGTAACGGTCTGTTTTCTATGCACGTCGCCACACATTACCACAATTTACTAAATAATGCTAGATTTAAAAGCGAAATGTCGATAATAATTCTCTCAATTTGTTTTCATTGCGCAGGAGTGCTATGGTTCTCAAGTGCGCCGATGACGTCTTAACGTGTTCCTGTTGATCGGTATTTTTATTTGCTCTTTATTTATGGGTGTCAAGGTTAATGTTTATGTGTAGTTTGTGGCGTAGTTTATGTAAACGGTGTTGGGAAAACAATGGAAGATTCTCTTGGTGTCTCTCAGTTATGGTTGCGTCTATTCCTAGTTGTTTATAAATGTTTGGTGTTTTTGTTTGTATTTTTGTAATACTTTAAGGATGATGATTTAATGGTTTAATTAAATATCCATGATATATTAATACCGTTGGTTTAATTAAAGTAAGTTCCAGTGTTCTTTGTTTCGGCCAGTATTGACGCTCAAAAGAAACTTAAAAAATCAAATTACAGAACAAAAATGAAAAAAAAGTCTTCAAATTTAATTTACAGCCGATTTCAAGTAGATGTCAATCATGTTATTAACTTCGTCTACCGGAAAGATACGAATCTTTTGAAGAACACACTAGCAGAGACTAATTCTAACATAGCATGGCACATAATAAATTACATGGAATTACATAAAAATGGAGCGGAAATAACAACATAAAAAAAAAAAACTCCAAAAGCGTATCAATAATAAAAATGAAATCAAACATGAGTTTATCGTGTAGTCCGAAGCTAAAACAAACAATGTACGCACACAGGACTATATCAATCACTGTCGCTTATTGATAACTGATAACAGTGTATTATTTGCTCACGATAATGTCGTGAATAACTGGATTATGGTTATTTTGGTGAGCGGCTGTTTACCTACACGTGTACCTAGCCACGGCTCGGCTGACATATTTGTCTTAGATTATCGTGAACACCCATCGTTTTATATCTAACCGTCGCCTCGGTAATACGTTTTATTATTATTATATTTGCTTTATTTATTACTACTTGTAACCTCATAGTATTGAAAGCACGGTAATATTAGTTACAATAAGATTTTATACAGCCATAAAACACTCGAGAGCCGATTTACTTCTTATCATTTGATGTGATCAATAAATAAGGGAGTATTTAGTTGGCTTATCAGTCACTATCTATAGTTGGTCCTAGAATATTTAAAACTATAGTAAACACCTAATTTTGGATGTTTATTAACCGCCTGCAAAAAAAGGAGAATTTTTTAAATCCGGTTGTTTTTTACGCTTGATCATCATTAGTCTATCGCAGTCCACTGCTGAATATAGATCTCTCTTATTGCTTGATTTTGGGTTTCTCGCATCCAGCTAATGCCAGCCGTCTTGCGCAAGGAGTCACTCCACTTGGGACCCTGGTCCTGGTGGTCTTGGACCTTCACCAACTACACGCTTTTTACGCTTGTTGTTAGTTCAGAAATATGTCATCTAAAAACCGATTTGAACAATATATATTTGGTATCACTTCAATTTTGTACTATTCGAATTTAAAGATTAAAGAATAAGGAATGAAGATTTTTATAAGTTCATTATGTACACTAAATTGTAACTTACGAAAACTAATTCGCTCGAAACCTAAATAAATAAATTAAAAGTGATTGTAGTTGAACGGTCATTTCCAAACAAAATAATTAATTAATTCCCGTCTTATCCAGAACAGGGTCGAATTAAAATACAAATAGTTGACAACAACAGAACATGATGAGGGACATCATTGTCCCGAAATAAGAAAACCAATTAAAGCCGGCGGTACTAAACGTCACCTAACCGTTGAATATGGATGGTGGCCCCGACCCGCCACGCACTCGCCCACCCGGCCCGATGCGATCTGCCCGCAATTATACCACAAAAGAATCAATTACACCGTGCGCTCGCAAAGCGAAAAGAAAACAATATTGCACTCACAACGCTTAGACTCTTCACCGTTTCCGTGCCTTACCTTGTGATCTGACAGCATTATGAAAGTTTAGAACTGTCTTGCAAGAACCAGTAGTCAAAAGTAATTGTAGAACATTACTTTGGAACCTGACATCGACATGGTCATCATGATTCAAGACATGAGGTTATATTGCAGACTAGTTGTTGCCCGCGGCTCCGCCCGCGTGGATGTCGGTTATCTCGGAAAATAGTGTTATTCTGATGTATAAGCTATATTACTGTAAAGTTTCATCCAAATCCGTTCAATAGTTTTTGCGTGAAAGAGTAACAAACATCCATTCATCCATCCATCCATACTTACAAACTTTCGCGTTTATAATATTAGTAGGATAGTAACAGATTTGTCTAATTTTTATCTTTTTACCCGACTGCGAAAGGAGGGTTATGTTTTTCGAGTGTATGTAGGTATGTATGTATGTATGTATTTATATTTCTTTGGCACGCCCTAGAGACTAAACGGCTTGTCACATTTGTATGTGAGTGGTGTCAATAGATTCGTCTTAGTCGTGAGAATGACACTGGGTACATCAAAATTTAAAAATTGATTTCTGGCCAAAAAGTAATAATATATAAAAAATAATGTTTTCAAAATACATCGAGTGTGGTATCAAAATAAAGATTTTTTTACGGTGATTACGAATATATATAAAACTTATATGTTTTTATTGTTAAATATTGACGCAGTCGGGTTTTTTATTTTTAATAATTTGTACTTGTTATTCATGTTAACAATCTCGACGAAATATCGAAGCTGTTAGATACTCTTAAAATGATTTGAATTATTCATCTTTATGATAAATAGGTTGTACAATAATTTTCTTATAAATATTACTTTTTACTATGCACGTCTTTACTTTTAAATCTATAGAACTATTTTTACATTACTTTCAGTGTTCTCATTAAGGGTAAGCTGTAATTTTATATTGAGAACGACTTACTAGTTAATGAACATTTTAGTAAAGCAAAATAATTAGATAATAATAAGTTACGGAATGAAGAAAATGCACCATTTTTCATTATTCAGTTAAACATCATTATTCTTACCTAAAGAATTCTTATTATTCTTAAATAAAGTGCTAGTATTTAACACCTATGTGATATAGCCGCATCGGTTTTTGGCAGTCTCTCACTTGATATTTCCACGCAACTGCTTTTTCACCCTTTATGTATTTTACTTCAGACGCGTTAGTATGACGACGCAGTGAAATCACACTATCGCCGTTCAACTTTACGCTTACTCATGCATTACTTAACGACATGTTCGCGAAAATCGTTCACACATCAGCGCCTTTGTCGGGTCTAAATCTTTATGATAACCGCGGCAGTCTCGCGAGTTTGGCCCTCGTCTCTTTGAGGCGCAGATCAAAGCATACGCGCTTCTATTAGCCCTGATTACAGCAGCGCACTCGACGGAGACCCGGCCCCCGCGCGGGGCCCTCGCGGCTCTCATTGTCTCACGCGAACGCCGACGGGTTAAGTTAAGATGCGTTGTAGTATCATTGCAACTTTAATTAGCTTTGATAGTGAGCGTTTGAGGTCTCTAGTATGCGATAAGCACCGCCAATATACTCTGTACTTCTGGGTTTAAAATAGTGTTTGTTTTTTTAGAACTGATTGATTTGTGTTTAGATTTAGAAAGGAGCCACCTCCAGGAGATTACCGTGGGAGAGCCACGCTTCGGCATGAATTGGCCGGCTCGACCGGTGTGATACCACGGCCTCACAGAAAACCGGTGTGACATAGCGCTTACGCTGTATTTAACAGAGTACAAGAGTGAGTGAGGATACCGGAGGCCATACGTCAACCCGTCCCCCCATCCCTCTCCCCATCGCCCAAAGGCCGGCAACGCACTGGTGACGCCTGTGGTGTTGCGAGTGTCCATGGGCGGCGGTAATCGCTTACCACATTCCATAAAAAAAGAAGCGAATTAAATTACATCAATTTAAAAAATCTTGTAGAAACCTATGGACTGATCAATTTTAGGTCTTGAATTCCATATTCATAGTAATATTACAAAGTAACTGTCCGTCTATCTATCTGCCTATCTGTTATGCCTTTCACCGATTTTTAAATATCATTTAAATACTTCTGACGTTTGAAAGAGCACTATAACAAGGCCTTCTCATCTATACTTATATATCTATATACTACTATATAAAGCTGAAGAGTTTATTTGTTTGTTTGAACGCGCTAATCTCAGGAACCTCGGGTCTAATTTGAAAAATTCTATCAGTGTTGGATAGTACATTTATCGAGGAAGGCTATAGGCTATCTATCATCACGCTAATTCCGATAGGAGCGGAGCACCAATGAGGAATGTTACGAAAATGGGGAAAATTATTACGCTACGGGCAATAGGAGACGTAAAAGAGGTTGCGTTGGTCAGCTAGTTAAAAATATTTGAGTTTGAGTATGTGTAATATTTTTTAATAAAAACCATAATAAAAGTTGTTTGTTTAATTGGCAAAATTAATTAGTAAATGTTTATGTATATTTAAATGTGGTTAAAGACATTTATTTCTCAAAAGATTACAATAATCACTTACAGAGAAAAATATAGTTTTAAACAAAAGCATATTACCTAATTAGCGTGGTTAGTTTGTTTGTTTAGGTGGATAGTAGTTACAAAAATCTATACTAATATTATAAAGCTGCAGAGTTTGTTTGTTTGTTTGTTTGAACGCGCTAATCTCAGGAACTACTGGTCCGATTTGAAAAATTCTTTCAGTGTTGGATAGTCCATTTATCGAGGAAGGCTATAGGCTATATTTTATTTTCAAAAAAATTAGAGATCCGTAATAAAATTACTATTTCGTAACCCAAGATGTGAAATCGAAAACCTATTTTTGCGTGCGCTGCAAAAAGTATTGACAATAGAACAAAATAATGTATTACGGGTTTGTAGGTCCCATTAAGATCTACAAAAAAGTCCGCGAGAGCATATATCGAACTATCATGGTTTAGTCACAATAACCGCTTTTGTGTTCAAAAAATTTATTAAATCGTCTGAAGAAAGAAACTACGTTAAATGTGTATCGTAATATTAATCCTTATCCAAATAAAGCATTATGTTATCAAGGTCTTTATGTAGAAGCGAAATACTTTTTGTTTTATCCCATTCGGACATTTCGTTTAGAAGTTATCACGAGTATAAGACGCTAAGAGTTGATACCTAATAATGAGTTATTTGTCAAAGAGTTTTTATCAACATAATACCTAATATTAGTCTTTATCCAAATAAATGTGTTGTTGATTATGAGTATTAGATCTTAGAAGAGTACAATAAATACATCTATACTAATATATAAAGCTGAAGAGTTTTTTTTTTGCTTGAACGCGCTAATCTCAGGTCCAGGTCCAATTTGAAAAAGTTATTTCAGTGTAAGATAGCCCGTTTATCGAGGAAGGCTATAGGCTATATATCATCACGCTATGACCAATAGGAGCGGAGTACCAATGAAGAATGTTTCGAAAACGGGGGGGGGGGGGGAATTATTACGCTACAGGCAATAGGAGACGCAAACGACGTTGCGTGGGTCAGCTAGTCAATATATAAAAATGAATCTCCGAAATGTATGTACGCGCACGCGCTTAACTTCCGATCGGCTGCACCAAATTTTTTTTTGTGTTCCTTATTGGTAGGACAAGGTTTGTGTACAAGAAAAAATCAAAGTTAACGGGTAAAGTATTTTTTTTGTACGCGACTGTACATTGCCTGACAGATATTAATATGTAAATATGGCGGTACGAAGTTCGCCGAGTCAGCTAGTCTTTTATAAAATTGTAGGTTGAAAATGTTTGTGAAGAAATAATTTATTTACTAAGGCCTATGACTTAGTGCTTATTAAATAATCATGTTGCAAATAATTTGACGCCTTTAATAAAATAAAAAGTAATAAAAACTAAGGCAAATTATGAAAATACATTCTAGAATTATACTTGTAACCTTTGATAATGCCATAGGGCGAAATCGGTCAGCTTTAAAGTTAATTAAACTTAATTAAAATAGTGGAATAATAAGTTTGTTTAATTCTACAATGTATTTCAACAAGTTCTATCAAGTGCCGACAATCGAGAGTATAAATGACAAGTTATGAAAAAAAAATTAAGTGATTTAGGTCTTCTATTTTTTTTTATTTATATATTTTAGTACCATTTACAATTGTGAACAAATCTGTTATTACATAAAGTTTTAGATCCAAATAACTCAGTGTTGTAATTATCGATTAAATTATTGTAGGTACTTGCGTCGTTTTTAAGACCTCTAAAATGGATTTAGCCTATTGCCGTCCACTTCTGAATGAAGGCCAAAATATATTACTGACATATTAATAAGTCAAGTTCAAATTAAGCATTTGTGTCGCCGCACACGGGCCACACGCGACAGCCACAAACGCCGCCACAAGAAGCTAGAGGCGGCTACTCAGGTAGCTGAAGCACGCGACAGCCGGTGGTCGACACATAAAATATACGAAAATTACAGGAAATATGCCGGTGGCGGCGATTTGTGGTTGTGGCGGGTGGCCCGTATGCGGTGACCCTTACTTCGCCATCAAACAATTCGCTAAGTTAACATATATATCACTATGTATTTAATACATACTGGTTTTTATTATTAATGTTATTTATTACTAAGTAACTTAAGTATTTTACGAATAAGGCTATTTGCTATGTTATTTAGTTTCAGTCGGCATGGCGTCGGTGGTGTAATGGTCAGCATAGTTGCCTTCCAAGCAGTTGATCCGGGTTCGATTCCCGGCCGACGCACACTTTTTGTGTTTTCTTTTATATTTTTTATGTAATATGTAATTAGTCGCGTATTCCGATGACGCAGTATATTTATGCCATGTGGTTATTTTTGGATTGAGGTGAATAAACTTTATGTTATTTAGATAATAAATAAAGTTGAAGTGTCTGTTTGTAGTCTTTGTACATAGTTTCAAATTAACAATTTTCACAAAATTTATATATTTAATTTTTTGTCTGTCTGTCTATTTGTTTGTTCCAACTAATCTGTGTAACAGGTGGACCGATTTTAATAGGACTTTCACTGGCAGATAGCTGATGATTTAAGAAGTCATTTTTAAGTACAGCTTCGCTCTATGACATTGCTGTGGATTTCAGCTCTTTCAATATGTAAATCCTATTGTAGCTATATTAAATGTAATTATGTTAATGGTTCGGATAAATACTTCATATTAATATTCATTTCATTCTGAAGCTTCGATCCCTGAAGCTGAGGGGATAGGTATATGTTGCTAAATATATTGTAGGAAGTTTACATTGCACTCGATAGATGGCGCTCCAGGTACCAACAAGACCAATGACGGGAATACTTCTTCTAAGCTTTAACTTAAAGTTAAACATAATCATTTGAAGTTTAAAGTATTACAAGATATATTTTTGTATGCAATCTACACAGGGTTGTATAAGCGAGTAGTGGTAAGTTTTAAATATCGGTATCATTAATATAAAATTCTTAAGTTAACAAGTAAAATTTTAACAAAAAACCCACTTCAAGAACTGGACAAAAGTGAAATGGGACCACACGGGAAGCTCCAGCTTTCAAGTAAAAAATAATCATCAAAATCGGTTCACCCAGTCAAAATTTCTGTGGTAACAACAACAAACCTCCTCATTTTTTGAAGTCGGTTAAAAATTTACGTATAGTAAATATGAAAACTGACAAGTAGAATTAATCATATGGAACACAATATATTGTAGTGTAATACAAGCTATTTCATTATCATCTCAGCTGAAGAAGAACAAGACCTTGAAGGAATTGGTGACTACTTCAAATTTCCCTTACCGGTAATTTAAATTTTTATATTTTTATATCACTGGAGTCGATTTTATAATTAAGAGGAAACTTATCAAACTTTTACACAGTAAGAGTGCCAAAGAAAATTACCAACGTTTAATCAAAAAAACATAACCCTCCTTCTGACGCAGTAAAGAAAATGTCGATAATAAAAAAACATAAGTAAATGACCAAGAAAATTAAAGGAACGCATGGATTTTTTAAAGGACAATCATTCGTTTTCAATCTATTTTAATCATCATCACCATCATCAACAACCCATCTATTTTAATATTTCCCCAATATTCTGTACCGCGTTGTAAAAGACTGATAATTATTACTTGGTATTCGAGATTTTCAGTCGAACGCATCTGCAATTAGACGCAAATTGTGCATACCGTGTTTGTTCCTAACGCCGGAAATTGTCTCCAGTCAATATGGGGATGACTGTACCAGTCTTGATCTTTAAAATAATTGTTATCACAAGGTGTTAAGGTTTATGTTCGTACGTTAAGGTGGCATTTTTATTTGTGCTGAAGTTTTCGTCAGTAATTGTGTATGATTGTCTTGCACCCACCCTAGCTTCAAGGGCGAGGGGTTCAAACTAAATATTGGTATCTACGTTTAATATGTGGAAACTAATAAAGGGCTCGGTAGCTCCTCCTGTCGATTTTGGTTGCGTACAAGGGGATTTTTCTGTAATTACGTAGTTATTTTTACATTATCTTATCATGTTTGAATATCTTGGATTATATGGGGGCCCATTTTTTCATATTTTAGATTAAACTATAATTTTGTTGTTTATAGATTTAGTAAGTAATACGGCAGGAAGATTTACTGGCGACATCTTCGATGAGGATCCTTAATCATCACGATTGATACGGCTGCCAATTTTGAATAAATACAAGTTAAAGTTTTTCTGAGATTCTTTATCATATTCTTTTTTTTTTTTTTTTTTTTTTTTTTTTTATGTTTGGCCCGCCAAAATGACTCTACTCTGCCTGATGGAAAGCATAAGCACAATCCACGAGTGGTGGCCACCATACTCATTGCGAATGCTACAATGCAGCATGGTGACCCACACTATGGCGGCCTAGTGATGCTACTGCATCTTTTAGTCTAGTCAACAAGTATGGAACTTGTTGACTAGACTAATTGGGCCTCCGGTCTCGCACTCACCAACGAAACACGACAGCACTGCTGCTGTCATTTTACGTTGATTTTCTGTGCGAGGATAGTACCGCCCCGGTCGAGCCGGCCCGTTCGTGCTGAAATCAGCGTGGCTCTACTACCTTTGATATTCATTCGTTTTATTTAAAATTTTTTGATCAATATTAAGAGAAAATCAATCAAGTATGTCGACATACTTTATTTTACAATACCTATATTATTCTGTAAAATTGAAGAGAACTCTCTGGTTTCATTATTTTATTGTAGCTGCCCATAGACAAAGTAAACGACAAAACAACCTATTTTTCTTCTCCATCGTACTTACTGTCAAATGATTTTAATTTTTCGAGCCATATCCGAAGTGTTGCCACGGATGAAACAAAGGTTTCCCAATTTTTTTATATTTTAACGTTGAGAGAAGAGATTATGATTCAGGTAACAACGGTAATCAAAAGATAATATTATGTTGAGTTTTAATATGATATTGGGTATAACATAAAAGATGAACTTGATCTGTTTCATCTAAAAGTCTTTAGAATAGCCAAAGTTAAGTTATAAAGTTTTATGTTATTATAATATGCTATTGTGTTTTATGGGCTTTCCATGGAACAGTGACATTTAAATTGAGAAATACCGATTGGGTAATGTAAATGCCAACATGCTGCCCAACATGTTCGCGGTTTCGGATTCTCACCACAAAACAACTATGTGAATCTTCCTGTATTTTTTTATATTGTTTACAAAGAACTTAATTTTAAATAATGAAAAACAGTAAAATGTATTTCATTTATTATAATAGTTAATAGAATGGTGTACACAAATTAATGAATTAGAATTGAAAAGTTCCTGCTTCGAAAAGGTTTCGATTACACATGATTAGATCAGTAGCTTCCCCAAAAAAAAAAAAAAAATTCACAAAACCAGAGAAAGTGTATAGGATGGTAACACTGAAGAATTAATTGGCACTACAGCTCATTCATTCACTCGCTCACTCGTTTATTCTTCACTGGTCTCTGTTAGGGACAACTATAGGTATTTCTCGTATAGATATTGTAGTGGACGGCGCTGGTTTTTATGGAAGTATGAAACAAATAATTGAATTAACGAGATGAAAATGGAATTTATTTATTTGTGAGGTTTCTAGTGTCTATTGGGCTACTATGCTATATCATACAATTCTTGAGTGAGATTTTCAAATTTTACTTAAATCTATATTTATCCCATAATATTTAAGACAAGTGTTCACCCGCGGTAGAATTTTCTGGGAAATAATTTGCTCGAGCAGCACCAGCTTAATATTGCCATATTATGGTAAAATACCACCAAAGTATCAGTTTCAAATCAATTGGAGTTGTGTAAGATAGTGAGATCCCTATATTAACCAAGAAAGGAGTGAAGATCTCCACAAAACGTCCCGAAGCCACCGAGTCCCTTGAGCCTCTGCAGTTGCGTAGAGATATCGCCTCTATGGCAGTCCTCTAACGCCTTTATCATGGAGAGTGTTCTGAAAAGCTCTTCCAATTGGTTCCTCCTTCTCCTTTCCTCTGTAGGACAGCACGAGCTGGCCTTGGCTCTTGTACTCATCGCTTCGGTTCTTCCTTCTTGTGCCGGGTGGTCAAAACCAGGAACTCACTACCAGCGCACGTGTTTCCGTCCCACTATGATCGTGGGTCCTTTAATCGGGGCGTGAAAAGCATCTCAAGCATTGTCTTTATTTGCATTGAGGATGGTGACCACCATTCTTGGATTCTGCTCATGCTTTCCGACAGGCAGAGTCATTTTGGCAGCTCAAATTTAAAAATAATAATAATAACTAAGAACCATAACGTCAGATGACAAACCAAAAAACACACAAACGCAGCACAAAACTCGTTTAGGAGTTAAGATGTCTCAGAGATAAAGATAAATTATTACAATTAAAAGCAAGAATTTTCAAAATCAATAGATGGCAGAGTTCAGATATAAAAGAATCAAAGAAAAAAATTAACAAAATAAAAACTGACTTCAAGGTTCGACTCGATTTCTCTTGGATGCCATCATCAGATATAGTGTCTTTTTCATGGGATATCTCCTTTCCATTAAAAAAAGAATCATCAAAATCGGTCCATAAACGACGAAGTTATCCGCGAACACACATAAAAAAAGAAGAATTAAAACGGTCAAATTGAGAACCTCCGCCTTTTTTGAAGTCGTTTAAAAATAGATTAAGATTTCATTGAAGTTGGTTAGAAATTATATGTGCTTTCCTAATTTTTTTAGTAATCTGAGGATCACTTATAATAAATAGTTTTAAGTACCTAATATGCACTGAGTATTTAAAAAACTAATGTAGATAAGCTCGTACCAGGCAAGCACAATCCTACGCAGCTATCCTTAAAGACGTTCATTTGCGGGCGTCTCGAGACGATTGCGATGTCAAACAGAGATAGCATAAATGCGGTGAAAGGATATGGGTCGCGCCCGCGGCGACCCACCCGCTACCCGATTCAGTTAGCCTCGTAACTATTTAGATTTGAGATAGGAATTCGTATTTGGATTGTTATTTTCATATTGAGAGGTGCAAAGAAAATTTCCGTTTTAGTTACAATAAAGAACATTTAACTTATGTTGAATCAAGTAGATACTAATTCGTTTGTTTACAGAGTGAGGTTTAATTTCGAGACGCACAGATAATCGGAAAGGTATTAGGCAACTTTTCAACTTACGACTGTATCCATTTAACTAACATTAGGTAAATGAGAAAGGGTACAGCTATTAATTTTCGTTGTTCAAAATCCATTTAGTAGACTTTGCAAATGTATCCACATATAATTGGAAGCCTTAAAACCACAACCCTGTTTTGTGTTTTTGCTGTGGTCTTTTAAAAAGGAAGGATTATATGCGTAATGGTAATTTAGTCGTATATTAATGTTTGTATTCCAGGTAACAGCATTATGAGGTTGTTTTCAAGGCTCGAATAGTCGCCCATGAATGTGTTTCGTACACGACGTACACTTTTAAACTAACTTTCTTCGAGTAAATTAAATTTGATGTTTAATCGATAAAACTTGTCTATCCAAAAGGGGTAGGAAAAAATAAAACTATTCAATACTAGAGATGATGATAGAATGGTTTATTTCAATTTGTTCACAGTGGACAGTGACATCAAAATTAACAATATCGTATCACTGATGGTACGCGATTTTTTTAAGGAATAGGGGGCAAACGAGCAAACGTATCACCTGATGGTAAGCGATTATCGCCGCCCTTGGACACCCGCAACACCAGAGGCGTCATAAGTGCATTGCCGGTCTTTGGGGGGGAGGAGAATGGAGGGAGGGATTGGGTTATGTGCCTCCGGTATCCACACTCACTCGATGAAACACAATGGGCCGGCTCGACCGAAGTGATACCAGGGCCTCACAGAAAACCGGTGTGAAAAGCGCTTGCGCTGTGTTTCACCGAGTGAGTGAGGATACCGGAGGCCCATACCCCAATACCCTACCCCTACCTCCCCCCCCATCCCCAAAAGGCCGGCAACGCACTTGTGACGCTTCTGGTGTTGCAGGTGTCCATGGGCGGCGGTAATCGCTTACCATCAGGCGATACGTCTGCTCGTTTGCCCGCCTATTCCATCAAAAAAAAATTTAAAAAAATGACATGATAGAGACACAAGGAGATTGTGACTAAAAGAAAATAAGAAAAAAATGTCTTGTCATCATCGCTAGATCGAACACTTTTCTGACCACACACGTATGTAAATATTTAGAAACCCGTAAGTATGTATCAGGACTCTGATTACCATTGCAGTGTGTACTATACTTAAAGGAAAACCTTCTAAAATATGACTAGACATACAATCATTATCGACTTAAGCTTTTAAGACCTACAGGCAAGTGATAGCTTATAGTAACGCTGTTAAAATTCACCGCTGTCTTCCCAGAATAACCCTCAAGACAGCACATGCAGAAAGCCTCACGCCGCTAATCTCTAGACGTAAACACTGTCGTCTGTCGGACCGCTGTTTATTTACATCTAGCCGTACTGTACGGACGTACGGTATTACTTTTATATCCTTTCTGGTTCCGTAGCTCGCTGCCGTCGTACGTGACTGGAGAATACTGGAGATGCATGAATATTGTGCGAAATAGTGCTTTTAAAGTTACTTTTCTTGTAAAGTCAATATGCAGTTTTCTTGTACGTGACAATGTTTTCAATATTGTTTTACGTTATCATAGGTCAGCAGAGTTCTTTGATTCTTTAAGTAAGCGTTTTATACTTGTACTGTTTTGATTATATAGTACGGAACTCATTAGAATATTTTATTTAACTACTTTATTGCTTTCAAAAACAATTCAATATTACTATGAAAGCTTCAGGAGTAAAGAGTTGAGATACTTTCTCATCTGAAGGTCTTAACAAATCTGAGGTTTGTTAATGAATACTTTAAGAAAAGTAGTTGTTCTTGTAATATTTTATAAAATATTTGAAAAATTACCATTTTTATCCCTGTTAACTTAGATATAGATTCGTGCTAGCTAGAAACTGGAACTTGTAGTGACCAAGGAGTTTGAATCGAACAAGGCATTACCAGAATTTCATTAATAAATTGCCATACTTTAAAGAATACCGCATTCATTTCGTTATTTATTTTACTTTTATTTATTTATAACTATTTATTTAAGACTATTAGATCTTCAATATTCTGTGGAACTCTTTAGCTCCGCCCGCGTTTAGGATGGTTATCGTAGTTTTTACGCGAAGAAGTAACAAACATACACACTCACAAACTTTCGCCTTTATTTATGAGTGTGATGTGATTTTGACAACAGTCAGATAATATACAAACCACACGAGTAAATTTTCTAATCATGCTATTATTCGGTACGTACGGAACATGTGAAGGAACGATAGTCATGTCCCTTCAATACAAGGAGAGGATCCTCTGACCAGGCGAGGCGAGGCGTGGCAAGGTGAACTGGTTTAAACATAATATGTTAATCAGCGTGAAAACTTTCATGTCGTCGTACAGGATTAGCAATTACCCTGTAGTTTGATGTGTCTTCGTTAGATGGCGCTGGAATGCGATATCCCTTTCCCCGTCCCCCAAAGGCCGGCAACGCACTTGTGACGCCTCAGGTGTTGCAATTGTCCATGGGCGGCGGTAATCACTTACGATCAGATGATACGTCTGCTCGTTTGCCTCCATTCCATAAAAAAAGATAAAAAAAGAAGAAAAAATGAGTTCCATTCCGTTTCTGAAGTAACGAAACAGCCAAGCCATACATTTTTACTGAGATGTAGAGTTTGTTTAGTAGAGAGAGGTAGAGTTAGGGCTTGTAGATTCAGAAGCTAGGCTCTACACGAGATCTGATATATTTTTCACAGGGTAAGCCAAATGCAGTCGTCTTGGCAACATTTTACATGAAAAAGTTTTTGCCCACCAAAAACATTTTTTTCATTTCTTTTTGTAAGTTGCTTAGGGCAGAATTTTTTAATTTTTTATTCTTTCTTTGGGGTGTATTTTTGTACATCTTCTTTCTTCTTTCGAAAAAGTCCGTGTACCAAAAATAAAACATCTAGCATAAAAAATTTGTGAAAGTCTCATACAAACTTCTACCCCCCAATATTGGGGGTTGGGGGGCAAAAGTGATAGGTTTATGATTTTTTCTGTTGTTTGTATAGTAGTAGTAGTGTTGATGATCATCAGTGTGTCAGTGACGAAATCGGTGTTTCTTAGGTATCAATAATCTCAAGTATCAGAGTATACGTTTCATTAGTCTACTACTGAAATCATATCATGAGAATTTGAACGATCTGGTATATCGAAAACCAAAGTTATGAGGGTTCAAAAAAACGACGAAACACTTCGAGAAAAGGTAGGTAGTGCCCTTGCGCTTCGCTTGGCTCGTCTTGGCGGGGGCACGGCCGTGCCCCCAGATCTAAATTAATTTTGTTACTTCTGTTGTACAGGAATAAATATTAACGTTCTAAAAGGAATTATGATAAACGTCTAAACAATCGTATTCCTATTTATACTACATTCTAGATATACATTAAATTACAATCCTATTTATATGTTTTGTTTTTTGTATTAATATTATTTTACTCATTAATGACATTTATGATCATCTGAACGAACAAAAACGTGAAAAAACTTGTCTAGTGATATTGACAATAGGTTGAGTGGATAACATCTGAGTGTTGTCGCGTCTCGTCCGCCGATTCGCCCTAACTACTTGAGCCGACCCCCTGTTCACCCCACTAAAAAGCCATTACCGCGCCTTTGAGCTCGCCGCGCTCCTTTGATTGCGCCGCTTCGACTAGCCACTTATAACTATTGCCTGCACAGAGAAGCCGCGCGCACTGAAAAATGTTAGCGGATATGAGGATAGTATTCGGTGGATTAGTTACATTATGTTTATTCAAAGAGAAGGAAAACTTAAAAATAATAGTTTAAAAAACACGCTATTATAGAAAATCAAATAACAACAAAAAAAATTTAATAAAGAATAGTGTGATTTTTTTTAATGAATATGAAGAATAGTGGAAATAAGAAGAAAATGATGTTTAATGTAAACAAAGACACTACCAGTTGTACGAAAACAAAAAATCGCTTATCCTGACTATCATAGTAGAGATAACGGGTCTGTTTAAAATATTGAATTGTCATCGGTGCTCGATGAGTATGCCAAATTTCGAGTTAATCGACGTTTTGCTGGTGGTCAAAATCATATTATAAGTTTCCGATACATACTAACATACATACGTATGCATTGAAGCTAATAAAAGCGTGTTAAAAAAACCCTGTATGTACCAATCTATCTTGCCTCTATGGTACAGTAAGCTAAAACCTCCTTTAAGAGAGGCCCAAATCCAGCAGTGGACTAGTAATGGCCAGCTTGATGATGAAGCCACAAAGAGTGAGTGAGAACACAAATATTTTGTACTAACCGACCCGTGCCCCCTTCGTTGGTCGTTTACCGCCGGCTTTTCTTCGACTTGATTTACAAATACTATTATTTTTTACTGAATTTTTTGTTTAATCATTATAAAACATAGCCTATGTCACTCCTGAATAGTGTCGCTTTCTGTTAGTGAAATTATTTTCAGGAGCGGATCAGTACTTTCGAAGATTACCCCCTACAACCATACAAACAAAGTTAGACGCTTTACCTCTCTATAATATTGTAGTATAAATTAAAGTATTATGCCAATGTTATCTTTATAGGTTATCAGAACTTACAAACACACTAATAAAGTCGTGTATATTCGTGTATATTCTAATACTTAAGTCATAATTTAACTGCATGCATTTTTACTGATCACATATGCATGTATGTTATTAAAGTCATAAATGTATTATAATCTATTCAGGTAAGTTATGGAATCAGGCGTTACTTTGCGGAAATCCATGACATTAAATGCTATGAAATATATTTAGCTTTAAGTCCGCGAGACAAATATCCAGGTCTGAAAGCAAGGCACAAATCCCACCGTCATGCATACTCACATGCACATATGGGTATCATGCATATGTCCACATACACAACAAGTGAGAAATAATTAGCATGCCATGCAACCAAACCTATACTCGACACGTGTTTCGCCCCTCCGCGGGGCATCCTCAGGAGATGTTGACTCGTCGTGCGTTTGAGCTCGAATGAGCTCGCGTCACCGCTGTCGGCCCTTTATATACCGTTTCGATGACGCTATAATAATGGTCGATACAATATCATAAAGACATCTGTGCCGAACTACCTGCAATCATACTAAGAAGTGGTGATGGAATTAAGTTTGTTTGGTCATTCAACAGTGTATATGCAGTATTATTGTTATGTTTTGATATTTCTAACTGTTCCAACACACTCAGCCGGAAACCCTTATCGCAAACATGCAGAATGTTATAGGTATTGTTGCCGCTCAAGGAGTGGCCGGTGTCTATTAAATGTTTTGCGAAATGTGATTTATCTGGATGGCCATTCCTGTGAGCGGCAACATGTTCCCTGTACCAAATTTCGAAACTACGGCCTGTCTGACCCACATAGACCCCGGCGCAATCATTGCATACTAATTTGTAAACTCCGGATTTTTTTGAATTCTCTAATTTATCTTTACCGTTACATAGTTTACGCAAGTTATGATCCGATCAAAAAGCTACGTAAACATTGTGTTTTCTTAGAATATTCGCGATTCTATCTGAAATTGGGCCTATGTAAGTGAGACTCCCGACATTCTTGTTAATTCTTTCGGGGGTACATGCATAAAGTGCTGAGCGCGCCCGGTCATTCTGCTTTTTCTTAATTATATTATCAATAACTTGTTTGGTGTAACCGTTAGAAGTCGCGATTTGATACAATATTTTGAGTTCTTTTGCGTAATTATCCGTGGACAGTGGGAGTGACATTAAACGGTGGACATAGCTGCGGAAGGCTGCTAGTTTATGCTGTAGTGGGTGACAGGATGAAGCGGGAATCGTTGTGTCCGTGTGTGTGGGCTTTCGATAAATTTGGAAATCGAGTTTGTTATTGACTCTTGTGATTGTTAGATCCAAAAAATTAAGGGACTGATTTGATTCTAACTCTAATTTGAATTTAATTTTGGGGTGGTGAGTGTTGAGCCTATTTACGAAAATATCCAATTGACGATTAGTACCTGTCCAACAGATAATTACGTCATCCACATATCTATAATAAAACAGAATGTTGGGCTCGCCCACCACATATTTACATTCGAAGTAGTCCATAAATATTTCCGCCATTAATGGACTTAAAGGTGATCCCATTGCTAGACCCTCTTTTTGGCGGTAGTATTCGTTATTGAATCGAAAGTAATTTTGTTCCATGCAAATACGTGTGAGGTTAAGTAGGTCATTTATTTCTCCTGTATGTAAACGTTGCCTCTCCAAAAGGTACCCCTGATACAGACCTGGATATTTGTCTCGCGGAATTAAAGCTAAATATATTTCATAGCATTTAATAATCTATTCATGTATTTGTTTGTAAAATTTAAGATTACCCTATTTGCTACCAACAGGATCTAATTTGACTGGTTACCAAAACTTTTATTTGATATAAAGATGTTCAAGTTGGCTTTCCTCGAAAACAACTCAAATATATCAACTAAAATTCGATGTTAACGATGGGATCAACCCCTTAGTCGATTCCACTTATAACTGTAAAGATTTACCTCATAGGCACATACCTTATTACAGACAGGCAGAGATAAAAGAATCTGTTCTGCGTGTACTCCGTATTCAAGTTGTTGAGTGGTGTACGGTGATAATTAGTCCTGAGGCTTTGATATGACGTCACGTAATACATCATATGTGCGTTACACCAGGTTGCGGAAATTAGCTCGCATGAAACCTACTCATGAGGTGCAGTGTAATGAAGAACGTACTGAAAAGGTTTTGCTATAAAGCTGTTTTGAATAGAGTTTGTTCTGCACACGAAATGTATTGTACCTACATTAAAAATGTAGGTAAATGTACCTACATTAAAAATGTAGGTACTACATATTTTAAAGACCACATAAACATTGAATAATCATAAGTATCTCTTCAAAAAAAAAAAATTAAAAAAAAAGTGAATAACAAATATCTAATATCTCGGTCATAGGTAATCCGCAATCATTCGCTAACAGTAAGAGCCTTATCATACTAGCGGTTTGGGAGCGGCTGCGGGGCGAAGCGGGCGCACAGCGAATGCGTCGCGAACACGCCGCGGCTCCACAGCGAGGACGTCGCGGTGGTAGCGGGGTTTTTAGAAGGACGAGTCCGCTTAGTAGTATTCAAAAATGATAGCAAAGGTAGATGATATCCGGGTCTATCAAAAATGATAGATCCGGTGCATCTACTTCTAAAGAATACCTATCTGTATTCTTTTTTTTTTTTTTTTTTATGTATGACCCGCCAAAATGTCTCTACTCTGCCTGATGGAAAGCATAAGCAGAATCCAAGAGTATTAGTCGCCATACTCACTGCGAATGCAGATAATGCAGTATGGCGACCCACACCATGGCGGCCTAGTGATGCTGCTGCATCTTTTAGTCTAGTCAACAAGTATGGAACTTGTTGACTAGACTATTTGGGCCTCCGGTCTCGCACTCACCAACGAAACACGACAGCACGAACGTGGTCATTTTACGTTGATTTTCTGTGCGAGGGTAGTACCGCCCCGGTCGAGCCGGCCCATTCGTGCTGAAATCAGCGTGGCTCTACTACCTATTTTTACTACTACTACTACTACCTTTAGAAGTAGATGCACGGGAGCCAATCCAGATTTTTTTATTCCTATCTTTACCGTAGTTTAATCTTGTTACGCGTCCGCAACAAATTCGCTGCGCATACGTGGCGTGTTCGTTGCGCGCCCGTAACGTATTCGTTGCGCGCCCGCTTCGCCCTGCAGCCGCTCCCAAACCGCTAGTATGATAAGGCCCTAACTTTAGGGGCAGGTGTCAATAAGTGGCGCTTATTACTAACAATCGGCAAATGGTTTGCCTCCTACACGATAAAAATACCACTGGCCCAAGTTATGTCCTTCAAACACAGTGAAGCATTCATGTAATGTCAATCATATTTTCTTTTCTATGCCGGTAGAGTTGAACAAAAAGGTTTTAAACATCAAAAATGTCTTTGTTCGTCTTCTGATCTCGAATGTTCTTGTTCATTGATTCGGAAACGTGCACAGTGACGTGTACACTCGCCGTGACGTCATTTCCTTACATTCGTACTGTCAATATTTCCTTAACTTATTCATAATTCAAGTTGGAGCTGTATTTATTGTGAAGATAGTTCATGGATTCTGTTATTAAGTGGTAATGGTTAGGTTAATCAAGGTTACAAAAATGTTATTGGACTAATGCATGGGATTAGGTAATAACAAGATAGTTGACATTTTCAAAGTAGGATAGTTTACTATAGTAGATTGACAAATACTATAGTTTAGTTCGGCCAGATCTTGGATGAGACGAACGACGTGATGTTTAAGACACGACACAAGTTTGCTAGGACTAATTTGTGTTCAGTTTTAAATGATATCGCCGACTATAATGAGTTAAAAAAAAAAATTATAATCTACAATTTTACCAATAAAACAACTATTTCAAGAACTGGACCAAATTGAAATGGAACCACACAGGAAGCACCAGCTATCAAATAAAAAAGAATCATTAAAATAGGTTCACCCAGTCGAAAGTTGTGAGGTAACAAACATAAAAAAATACAGTCGAATGAGAACCTCATACTTTTTGAAGTAGGTTAAAAAAGAAAAAAATAAGATTCAGAAATATCTCGAATTTTCATTACTTTAGGCTTTATTTAAAAATATTGTGCGGAATTTCATTATAACATGTCAATGCATTTTTACAAAATATGCGTGCAACTGCTTGAGAATGACGCCATGGCACTACCACCTAAAACCCTCGTAAAAATTACTATTGACATTAAAGGATGTAGTCATACCTTCTATTCATCAACGAACTACCAAAGGTACCAGGATAACATGAAACGTATAAAGTAGCAGTGTAGCACACTGCACTAGTGAGGGTCCCGATCTAACGCGGGCTCATCACGGATTCCCTTTACCGAAGCTCTCTGAACGTCCCGCACCGCGAACCTCCCCGTTACCCTCTCAAAAGAAATCTTTTGCGATTTCCAACTAAAAAGTACTTACTTGTACGTAGTTTGCAGTTCGAATGAGAAGTTTCAATTGCTTCATCTAATCCCTAATTAAATGTTTAATCTAACTGTTCTGAGTCTCAAAAACATGTAACTTATCTTTTTCCTTTTGAGTAAAGGGAATTACAATGTCGAATTTGTCTTGAAATTTTTAATAATAATAAAAAAATCAGAACGAATTCGAGATTGCAAATTTAAAAAAGAAAACTGGCGGGAAAATGGCAGAAAAATTATACTTTATTTCATGATAAAAGAAATACCGTTTTGACTAATAGACAATTAAATTTCAAAATAGTGCGCAATAAAACTTTTGGCAGGAAATTGGATGAAATCATGAGTTATGACGTCATTCCTTCCTGATGCCATGATATTCACAATTAACATTTAAACTAACAGTTACATTGTTGATTATTAATGTACTTTTTTATATTCTCTTACTGTAGTTTTTCCCAATTTATAATTAATAATTTATGAATGACATAAGAAAAAAAAAACCATTTACTTATGTATGAATTATATATCAGATAAAACCGTATTTAAAATACATTAAGTAAATATAAACAAAAAAAGTTAAAACACGACCACATGCCACGAGAAGAACTCTTTGTCTAATTTACACGAAGAACTCACCTAACATTAATAGCATAGAATCTTCAAGATCGATTCTTTATATTGAATCTGACGTTCCTTTTGGCCTCACATGCACCCCAATATTACCTTCCCTCGAGATTCAATCTCTCTCTCACTCTCATACACACGTAACTATCTTCTTCTCAGTCGGTGCAAACGTCATTGCGTGGCGCATTGTCTGCAAATAAATTGTAAATTCAATTGTAACCTAAACACAATACAAATAGGGTTCACTTTAGATCGAGTTTCAAGTGTAAAAAAGGAAATTGGCATTTACATCGACAGTGGAAAAGCCAGTTTTCCGCGGCAAATTTCGAAAACTGGAATTCGAATGTGTACTCCGACCAAGTTAGGTTTACCGGTGGTTGCTTTGTTTTTGTTCACACGGTGTTCGCTTTTTGAATTTGACAAGTGCAAAATAATTTGGTAGCTTTGAGCATGAAACATGCCGGCCGGCCGCATTCGCTGACATGTACCGGCACGCGAACGTTTTTGTTCCATTTTCTGTGTTTTAAATTTGAATTTAGTTTGAAATGTGACGTTGAATTGTGACGTATCGATAGTGTCGGTGTCATAGATTATGATGTAGTAGAGATAGCGGTAAACATATCGGTTGTGAGAAGTCGGTGGCCTCTGTTTGTATACGAGTTGATATAGTTAAGTAAACGTAAATATTAGTTAAGTGTTTTCATAGTTTAATTAAATTTGTAACTTCGTGCTTCCAGTTTTCATATATCTTTCGACTTAGTAAGGTAAGCTATTAAACTCTAGATCTAATTATTCTGATTAGCTTACGGTGAGTGAAGTAAGTTGTTGATTTGTAAAAAGTATGCAAGTTGTGCAGCGTTTGCGTGGGTCGTTGACCTAGGTTGCCATGGCGACGGTGGCCACCATGTGCGCAGAGACTACGTTCGCTACGCCGCTACGGTTAATTGCTACGATTGCCTACGGGATATTTACACCGTATTTTGCTTATGTATTTATACTATTTAAATATTTAATAGATTTTAAACTATGTTTATGAGAGATAAGTGATGATATATTTAATACCACTAAGTGGCTAAACGGATTCTCAATTGTAGTGGTTACCTTCGTCTGTATTTTATTTATTTATTTATTTATTAGGTACAGAAACAGACAACAAACCAAAAAAAAACAAATGCTATAAATTGCAGTTTACAATATGTAGGTCTGAAGTCCAATTACAACCGTACACAGCACTCAATGTTGTAATGCTTCATTGGAAAAGATACCACACATCAGATTACATATTCTATTCTTCAGATGTTTTCCTTAATTATCAAGGTTTTAAATTCGCTAAATGAGTTGAAAAAAATATCAACCTTGGAGCATATTTGGTTGTAACTAGTGCACATTCTTGAGATTGGACTGTTCTGAGACACATTATTGTTAGAGTTGGGTATGGTAAAGAGTTGTGGGATACGCACAGATCGAGACGGTATCTTAAGGTTTATTTTCTCAACAAGTTCACAGTCCAAAGAACCGTTGATAATTTTGTGTAGATTGCACAAGTCGCTTATCCACCTCCTCTTTTCCAAGCTCATTATTTTAAATTCTCGTAGACGGTCACTATAGTCTGGCAATGTACGTCTTAAGCCGGTTTTTACACACAAAGCCCTGACAAATCGTCTCTGTATAGCCTCTATTCGATCGGTGTGATTTCCATATATTGGTGCCCACACAGGTGAACAGTACTCGAGTATGCTTCTTACTAGACAGTAGTATAATATCAGCAGAGTACTGGTTTGTCTAAATGGTTTTCCGTTTCGAAGAATAAATGACAGCATACGATGGGCTTTGTTACAAATATAATCATAATGAGGTCGGAACGACATGACACTATCAAATATGACCCCCAGATCCCGAACCACAGTGACTCTGTTTATTGCAGTCCCCTGAATATGATATTTATAGTCGATTACTTTTTTGTTCTTAGTAAATGATATAACTTGACATTTTTTTATATTTAGAGACATTGAATTATCCTCACACCAATCCACTATTGTATCGATGTCACTTTGAAGAGTTTCGCAGTCAGTGTAATTAGAAATTCGTTTAAAAACTTTAATGTCATCTGCATAAGCCAGACATTCACTATTAATTTTGCCTAACAAGTCGTTAATGAATAATAGGAATAGTAAGGGTCCCAAGTTTGAACCCTGTGGAACACCTGATGACGCTATGAAGGGGACAGACTCATAGCCGCTAAGGGCAACTAGTTGAGTACGATTAAGCAGGTAGGACGTGAGCCATCTGTACAGATTTCCATGTATTCCGACATGCTGCAACTTTTGAAGTAGTAAAAAATGATCAACCCGATCGAATGCTTTCGAAAAGTCGGTGTATATCGAGTCCACCTGCTGCTTTGCATTAAAAGATTCACATAAATAAGTTGTATAACACAAGAGATTGGTGTTAGTTGACCTGCCGGTTATAAAACCATGTTGTATTGGACTCAATATGTGCTTTATGTGGTTATACATGTGTCTATAGACGTAACCCTCAAATATCTTGGCAAACCAGTTGAGTACACAAACAGGACGATAGTTAGTTACTTCGCTCTTATTGCCGGATTTGTAAATAGGTGTAATTTTGGCAATTTTCAAAATCTCAGGGAATATACCTTCTTGCAATGACTTTTCAAAAATAATAGATACAGGCACGACCAATGCTGCTGCACAGAGCCGAATGAACACGGGTGGAATGCCATCAAAACCAGCACTTTTAGTTAGGTCAACACTTTTCAATCTCTTCAACAAATCCGTTTTACAAATTGATATATTACCTATGGTATAATTAGATGAAGGGAAGTTGAGGACGCTGTTTTTGGATGAAGTAGAAGAATAAACTGACGAGAAATAGCTCGCGAAAGGGTTGGCAATATCCTCACCAGAGTTACACGTTTTGTCTTTGTAATACATATTGCTAGGATAATTATTTGTAATACGTTTACCCTTTGTGTATCGCCAAAATGCTTTAATATTAAATTTAAGACCATTTTCTATTTGTTCGATATACGATCTAAAACACTGATCGATGACTACCTTCGCCCTGGCTCTGAGCATAGAAAACGTGTCGTAGTCCCTAGGATTATTATACTTTTTGAATTTAGAATGGGCTTTGTGTTTGTCTATTAATAACTTTATTAAATTTTTCGAGAACTATGGTTCTCGAAAAATTATACATACAGGATAATTATTGCTGGTGAATTTAGTTTTTGGTGTATATTTTTTAATAATGGAGTATATACAGTTGTAAAAAAAATTCACAAAATCGTCACAGTTCAAATTCAGAGCGCTCCGCCCCCAGTCGATCCCAGCTATTTCTCTCCTACAGCCTTCGTAATCAGTTTTGTTTTTTTTAAAAAACAGAGTTTTTTAATTGTCGAGTTAACCGAGAGAGCCGGTAGAGTAGTTCGCAATGTGAGTTCGAAAGGTGGATGATGTGAGTCGACTCGACTCATAGGTAACGTGGGTGTGATAGTGAATAAGTCCGGACAGTCAGTAATGGCAAGATCAAGAATTCTGCCGTTAAAGTTTACACTGTGATTAAGTTGTCGAATGGTCGTTAATTGGAACAGTTCCTGTAGAGATTTAGATTTTTCGCAATTGTAATTTAGAGGACAGCCACTTTCTTTCGACCAGTTAATGTCGCCCAGATTGAAGTCACCTAAAATACACGTCAAGTGTTGTGGTGACTCATTAAGTACTACGTTGCATCTTTTAAAAAAGTTGGTTACGACTTTCACAGGTAAGTAGTTGGGCAGGTAGGCTACACATAAATTTACTGTATAAATTCCGTTTACTTTAATTTGTAACCATAGATCTTCGAGATCAGCCGATTGCCAATCATCCCTAATTAATACTTGGAGTCTCTTTGCATAAGCGACCAGTACGCCCCCACCGTGGCTCTTCTTAAACTGAGAGCGAAATGCAGCGTCTCGATCTCTGCGTATAACACAGTATCTATTATCGAACAGCTCCGATGACAATACAGAATCGTCAAGCCAAGTTTCACTTAAGCAAATTATATCAAAGTTGTTACATAACACTGAATTGTAAACATCAATGACCTTGCTCTTAACACCTCTTATGTTTTGGTATCTTCAATTTTAATGTGTTTTTTAAATACTTATCTAATGATACCCCACACTATGGGGTAGACGTGAAAAAAAAAACATTCCCATTTTACTTGTGGGGCAGGTACCCCAAAAAGAAGTATCTTTCGTGATTTTATATTAGCACTTTGCTGACGTGGTAAATACACATATCCATGCAAAGTTTTATCATTCTAGCACTAACTGTTTTGAAGGTAAGCCGAGGACGGACGAATGGACAATGACGAAACTGTAAGGGATCCGAATCTTGAAATAAACATCCATATCCATGATCCATAAACAAGAAACTAGAAGCTAGAGACACTAGCTCTATCTTGAGCTACGGCTAAGCTACTTCAGTCTCAGTCGTGTTTCATTTTTTCCTTCCTTACCACCTACTCTACAGTTCTGTCAAAATATGACATTCTTTTTTTTAACTGACTTCAAAAAAGGAGGAGGTTATCAATTCGCCTGGATTTTTTTCTATGTTTGTTACCTCATAACTTTCGACTGGGTGAACCGATTTTGTTGATTCTTTTTTTATTTCAAAGCTGCTGCTTCCCGTGTGGTCCCATTTCAATTTGGTCCAGTTCTTTAAGTCGGTTCTTTTTTTGTTAAAATTTGTGATTATTATGTATGGCTGGCCTGCCAAAGTGACTCTACTCTGTCTGATGGAGAGCATAAGCAGAATCCAAGAGTGGTGGTCACCATACTCATTGCGAATGCAGACAATGCAACAATGCAGCACGGTAACCCACACCATGGCGGCCTATTGAGGTGCTTCTACATCATTGGGCCTCCGGTCTCGCACTCACCAACGAAACACGACAGCACGACGCCTTCTTAAAGAGAATCACGCAGACACCATAACATAACATACAGTCACGCCTTTTTCCCAGAGGGGTAGGCAGAGACAATTGATCTCTACTTACTACGATCCTGACTCACCTCTTTTGCTTCATCCACATTCATCAATCGCTGCATGCTTGCTCGTCGGTTCCTGGTGCTCTTCACATTGCCCTTTTTAGAACAAGAAAAACCATCCAAAATACTTTGTATTGTTACACATTCCGCCCCAATTAAAATTAACCAAAGGATTATTATCCAGTTAGGTAATCATAAATAATTACAATACAAACAATAAAACAATTTGATTGTTTATGCTCCAACGCGCGTGTGTGCTAGACCTCGGAGCCATAAACACACAAGCACATAGATTTATGGCGGCCAAACGTTTTGGAAGCAGTAAAACAATAATCCGTATATAATTCGATAGTTGATAACTTCAACAGGCTTGTGCTCCACTAAGAAGCGACGTGCGGAAATATAGTCTTCCAATATATTATGTACTAAATACAGGGATCGATTTTTGACAATGACTATTAATAAATAAACATAAGTCCTGGATGTCCTCCTGACCTTCACTCGGTAATTTTTTTTTTGGTAAAATCAAAAAAATAATACTAGCTAGATCGATTTATCGCTTTCAAAACACCCTGCATACTGCATTGAATTTCATTAAAATCGTTGGAGCCGTTTCCAAGTTTCAGTTCAGATATATAATATATAAAAAAAACTTTCCCACTCTGGTATTTCGGGTGACCATGGGCGGCGGTAATCGCTTACTATCAGGTGACACGTTTGCTCGTTTGCCCCTATTCCATAAAAAAATATTCAAACATTGCTCGTTTCATGATATAAGATAATTTAAAAAAAACGCATATTTATGTTTTTAAATGTTCAATTTTGATTTCGTGTTTGTCGATATTTACAAATATAATGTGAAAAATAAACTATGAGTAATAACTTACTGTAATTATATGTGTATATCGCTCCCCATCGTATCTTGAGCTTGAGGATTTTTACCATAGTTTGGATGGTTTAATAACCAAACTAAATCACTTTGCTAATGTAACCCTGATTGGCGATATAAATATCGACATTAAACCTAACAATCATGACCGTCATTCTGATACCTACCTCACCCTTTGCGCTTCATTGGGTCTACTGCCTGCTCACGTAATACCAACAAGATCAGGTAACTGTTTAGATCACGTTCTATTGAAAACCAAGTGTCTGGCTACTGTTATAGTTTTAGAAAGTTATATTACTGACCATTTTCCAGTAATCCTGTGCCTGAAAGTAAATAAAAAAACCACTCTGCAACCTTTTAACGCAACCCGTTACAATCACGAGAAAATTAAAAATGAAATAGATAACATGGACTTTTCTTCTGTCCTTAATGAGCTAGACTGTAATCGCGCTGCAGATCTTCTTATCACTAATATTCAGGATGTTATCTTAAAACACACATATAAAACTCAAGTCTCTGTCAAATGTCGTATTATCAAAAATCAAAAATCAAACCTCCATCTGGGCGTTTTGTTCACAGCAAGGTTGAACCTTCGCCATGCAATTCTTTCGTCATCTTGCCTGTCGACTGTCAGCAGGTTCATAGTGTTATAGTTGGTCTTCGCAGTGACAGCGCGACTGGGCATGACAATATCTCTGTTGGGGTTCTCAAGCATTCCAGCCTCGCTCTAGCTGTTCCTATAACGCACATTTGCAATCGGGCGATTGACACTGGCACGTTCCCAAATGCGTTTAAGAAGGCTGTTGTTAACCCGATCTACAAGTCTGGTGAAAAAGCCCTTGTCACAAACTACAGACCGATCTCGGTACTGAGTTCCCTGTCTAAAATCTTAGAAAAGATTCTTAATAACTGCCTCATCTCATATCTTGAGAAACATAAAATTATTGCTAATAATCAATATGGTTTTAGGCGGGGAATTTCTACCGAAGATGCGGTTCTAGGTCTCACTACCACCGTTGTTAACAAACTGGATCAAAGGCTCAAGTGCTTTGGCGTCTTTCTTGATTTGACCAAGGCATTTGACTCGGTTAGCATCCCTACACTGTTAGCAAAAATGGAAAACATTGGAATTCGCGGTCAGTCACTGAACATTTTTTCAGACTACTTGTCAAATCGCACACAGTGTATAAAAATCGATTCACTATATAGTGATGACATGAACACCAAATTCGGAGTTCCTCAGGGTAGTGTTTTGGGGCCTACCCTCTTTCTTATTTATATTAATGACCTGTGTCGCCAAGCAATACCAAACTGTGATGTATTCACCTACGCTGATGATACAGCACTAATAGTCTATGATGACAGCTGGGATAAGGCCAAACGTAGAACAGAAGTGTCTCTTCGACGAGTGATGAATTTGCTTTCAGATAATTTGTTACCACTCAATATCGAGAAATCTAAAATTGTAAGGTTTGTGCTTCCTCACACAAACTCACACCCAAGAGAAACTAAAACCGTAAGAGCGCATACATGCCTGAGTGACGATGATTTAAATATCAACGCCTGCGACTGCCTCACTCTCACTTTGGTCCCGAACGTTAGGTATCTTGGAGTAATTATTGACGAACAACTTAGTTGGCGCTCCCACATCGAAGCATTGAGTGCAAGAGTTAGAAAATTAATTTATATTTTCAAGGAACTCAGACATTCAGCCGATAATGAAACCTTACGCATAGTTTATCAGAGCCTCTGTATCTCAGCCATCTCATATTGCATCCCTGCATGGGGAGGAACTTGCAAGAGTATTCTTATTCAAGCTGAGCGAGCTCAGAGAGCCATCTTAAAAGTTGTGCACTTCAAGCGCAGAGATTACCCCACAGCCAAACTGTACTCTGAGTTACAAGTGCTAACAGTACGTCAATTGTTCATTTTGAAAACAGTATTACGCCGACACTCTTTATTACCCCTAGATAAAAACATCTCTAACAGACGTAAAGGTCAAGCCGTATGTAAACCTGTGCAATGCCGTACTTCCTTTGCAAGACGTCACTACATATTACAGAGCGCACGATTATATAATAAGATCAACCGTTTATTAGACATATATACTTTGACCAGTCATAAACTGAAAATTAAACTTACGAGTTGGTTACATGAACAGTCATACGACGATACCGAAAAGATTCTTATAATTAATTCATAGACTCATTGATGAAATAAAATATTATACAAATGTTCATTAAAACACACGCATACACACACACACATCACATCACACACATACACACACACACCACATCACATCACGCACACATGCATACACTCACCGCATCGAACTTGTCACATTGTCTTGTCATTGAATGTTGTAAACATTTTGCTTTAGTACGTAACTATCAGCCAATTATTGTAACACGTAGCGGAGACCTGGTGACCTACAACACAGGTTTATACTTAGCTTAGGCACCAGTCCTCCACAATATTGTATTGAGAGATAGCATTGCTTGTAAAACCTAAAATATTGTGGTGAGAAAATAAACACTTATTATTATTATTATTATAATAATGGTGTACAAACTCAGTTAATTATCATTTTTCTTAATAAACTTCAATTATGAAAATTATGAGATGCCTTTTATGTTTACATTTCTCATTTTGACATAAATAATTATACAACTTCAAAACGCTAAGTTAAGTACACAACCGTAGTATTTTTATTAATATTTGCTTAGTCTATGTATTAATCTTAATTTTTTTTTCTTCTTAAGGAATATCATTTTGGATGTAATCTGAGTATCAAATTTAGTGACAGGGGAACGATAAATCTTCGATGTGATTTACGAGCATCCACAAGCGTATCGGTTGGACGACGTATAGCTACAGAATACGCCCTCAAGAGAATATGACCTTGATAAGCAGTATTATACGTTTTAAAACATATATACTCGTATGCTAGTAAATGGTCTTTAATACATATTTACATGTATGTACATATTGTAGTGATGTATGAATATTTACATGAATTTTAAAGTATGTGAGCTTTATTAGCCAAAGCGATAGGTTCTGCACCCTATGGCTTTGGAGATTGACCAACATCCATACGGGGGGAGCCACGGGGAAAAGTTTTAATAACTAAGATATGCCCCAATAACTTGGCTTCGAATTAGACTTTGATCGTGACATTAGTTCAGGAGCTTTGTCTATCGTTTCTTTATGTTATAATAGTTTTCGCATTGACGCAAATGCCAACTGTATTTTATATCTTTAAGTGTGTGCCTGCTTTAACTAAGGGTGTAGGGGCGAACGGTGAGTCCTAACCCTTTTATCGCTACATTGTTTGGAAGGCGACTGTTTAACTCTGATTTAGTGTACTGTTGGCTCAGACAGGGGCGAAGGTTAAACTAAGCATAAAGTACAATAATTGTAAGACGCAGCAATAAAATAATGTGTTTGGGCATCACTTTTTTGTTATTAAACAAATAAGCACACGTATCTACTAACGATCTTCTTCTTCCTAGCCTTTATTATTCCCAAGATTTGGGGTCGGCTACTAGTTAAACTGGTTTTACCCGAATGTCAGTTTTTCCACGAAGCGATTGGAATCGAACCTCCGCAACTCTGAGGGTAAACTGAATTCGAAGGTTGAACTAGTTGTCAGTATATTTGAGGGCACTGACTTCCCAATAACGATTGCCATAGATGTTCATGACAACCGGGACCGAACGGCTTAACGTGCTCTCCGAGGCACGGGCGGGAAACACCGTCATCTTCCATACTCCGGGATGCTATTAAGAATTTCTTGTAAGAATAACAAAATAGCAGTCCGACCCGGGAATCGAACCCGAGACCTCTTGATCCGCAGTCGCTTAAGCTAACCACTAGCACTAGATCAACGAGGCGGTCGTATCTACTAACGATCACTGCAGAGAAATTTCATAGTTTTTTTAAAGGTAACTCTGGCGACAGAGTCATTACAAACAATCATGCAACGAATACAAAGAACGCCCAGACTCAGAACAACAATTTATGGTTGACAAATAAAATGTTGTCGCAAGTGGTATCGAACCCACAGCACTCAGCGCAGTAGCAAACGACAAGGTGTCCGCTTAATTTACGTAATTGTAGATTTCATCTTCTTTATCAAACGACACTATTTCGAGTGGCGATCTAGTGAGATTCCAATATTTAATAAAAACTTTAAAACATTTTAACAAAAACAAA
Organism: Diaphora mendica; assembly: GCA_949125395.1. Classification (NCBI taxonomy): domain Eukaryota; kingdom Metazoa; phylum Arthropoda; class Insecta; order Lepidoptera; family Erebidae; genus Diaphora; species Diaphora mendica. Next base: position 657,690 of record OX421325.1, read on the forward strand.
CACCGACTTCAAGGTTCGAATCGATTTCTCTTGAATGCCATCATCAGATTCTAGTTTCCTAATCATGGTACCACCATTCTGATATCTCCTTTCCATTAAAAAAAGAATCATCAAAATCGGTTCATAAACAACGAAGTTATCCGCGAACACACATAATAAAATATATATATATATATACATATACGGTCGAATTGAGAACCTCCTCCTTTTTTGAAGTCGGTTAAAAAGAAAAGAACTGGGACTATTATGATATTGTATGTATTTAATTAGCTTTTGTATGCTGCCCGCGTGTATGTCGGTTATAGCGGTAAATAATAGCTTATGTCCGTTCTCGAGAATCACAGGATCTCCATTGTAAATTTTATACAAATCAGTTCAGCGGTTTAGTCGTAAAAGCGTAACAGATAGACAGACAGAGTTAGTTTCTAATTTTTAACATTAAGAGAGTATGAATATTACCGTATTTCAAAAGATGATGCTTCATTTCAAGAGTTCAATTTGTACTCTTTGTTTCCTCTTAAGACTAGGAACTATTCTCATTAGTCAAGGGTATCTAAAACAATTTAACCTCAGACACTCGGATATAACTCAGTAACAGACGTAATAACTAATGTTTAGATATAGAGCTCAAGAGACATACAAACATTAAGTAATGCTATCCTAGTTCATTTCGAATACGTCTTGAATAAAGAGCTTGGCCTGTTGATCATAGATATTTTAGCCTACTACCGTTAACTGTTGAATGAAGGCCTCCCTCAAAGAGCACCAATCATCCTGGTCTTGGACAGTCCACATTCATTCACAGTCAGATGGACGCGGACTGTTGATCTAGTAGCTAGCTATCCTGCTTGCTAAGGCAAAGGTTGTGGGTTTCATTTCTTACTCAGGACAAATAAATTGTGTGATTAACATCATCATCGTTTTGTGTGTATGTATGTAGTTTTGCTATATGTATGAATTTAGAAATATATTTGAATTTTCATCAGCAGTCTGCTCACCATAGTTCAGTGTCTAACTAGTTAAAGTTATATACAGAATACCTACTAGCTGACCCGGCAGACATTGTTTTGCTAAAAAATATTGAAGGGTGGGTCACCCTTATCATTTACTGGTATGAAAAATAGATGTTGGCCGATTCTCAGACCTACCCGATATGCACACAAAATTTCATAAAATTCGATCCAGCCGTTTCGGGGGAGTTTGGTAACAAACACTGCGACACGACAATTTATCTATATAAATAAGTACCTTTGAAACAGATCAGTTTCCCGATTCTTTTACTCTCTGGTAAAAATTACACTGTCGCCAATAAAGTTAAATTACAACTTCTCTAGGCAAAAAACATGTGTTATTTTCTATTGAAATTAGTTGCTTTAAATGAGTTTCCTAGTGCTCATATCTTTAGATTCTTTAACGTTATAAAAATACTTTTACCACATGATAAACAACAGTTTTATTTTAGTTTCTACTTCAGTGAACAGACGTACAACCACCCCTATATTCGTGGGGCTGGTAGGTGTGAACTGAACAGTCAGACGCCTCAGCACAGCACCTGTATAGGGATTCCCGCGGGGATCGATCCGCCGCCGCCGGCCGAGCGCTAGTGTTGTAACCGAGGGTTCCTATTCTGTCATTGATAACAAACCTAGATTAAAAATAACTTTTTATTTCCAGTGGGGTTAAGAATAGGTAAGAGTATTTGTACTCGAATATGCCGAGTGGAGGACTCGGCATATTCGAGGTACAAGTATACAAACCTGACTGGCTTGAATTATTTCTTACATTTCTCAATCCGTCCATATAAGCATTATCTCTTTCATACCATTGTCTTCTTATCTTCTTTTCACTCAATTCACAAGCCATTAAAATTATAAAAGCTGTCAAAATGCCTCTGCCTGATAGAAAGCATGAGTGTGTTGACTCTATCAAAGAGTGGTGGTTACAGTATGGTTACTCACTATGGTGGTCTAGTGAGAGGTTTTTTTTTACGCCTCGCTCAAAGGATGGAAAGGAAGGAGGGTGATCAATCCTCTTGCCAAGGCAGTGATCACCTTGTGAAGTTTATAATACCTACGGGCCCATAGATAGATATACAATCACTACTAATACCACTGGCAAGAAGAATGACCCACGGCCTGTGTCACCGTGTTCTTAATCTAAATTAAAGTCATCTAAAGCACTTACTGGAGTGTGTGTCTTCCTATTCTCGGCGTCCAAGAGCTCTTGGGTAGAATCTTCTCTGCTCTGCGTCTTCACACAAACATTGCTTCCAGGTGCTGGTTATTTCTCAAGGTATCCGAATTAATCTCAATAATCAACTTTTCACAGATATTCCAATTACAATACACTCGTTTTAGTTCTCGCGGGACGCGCCTATCACGTATTACAATTCTCGCGAGTCTAATCACAATTACCGGCAGACTGTTCACCAGCCTTCTTGACCGATCAAATCTTCTCAACAATTTTCGATATTAATCTCGTCTCACGCTTGGCGGCGAGCCCACAAGTACTCTAGCTCAACAAACCTCACGGTGTTATCAATCTCACGCGGAAACTATACGAGTACTACAAAATTAACAATCAATAAATTACGGCACCGGCCATTTCAACACGAGTTCATCACAATCTTTTTTTTACTTAACCTCAAACGTCAAACCGTCAAACACGAACCAGAGACAATCAAAATGTTGCCAGTACAATGACGTTCGAAATCCAACAGAGGGATTATATTTGCAGAGAATCATGTGCGCCGGTAGTGAGTTCCAGGGTTTTACCACGTAAGTAGGACTTATGCGCATAATATGGGCTTATAATATGCCTCTACTATCCATACTTTACCGCCTGCATCCCCATGTAGGCGTTAAACATGTTTTTCAAGCGATAGGTAAGAAATAATTTCGGAATATTAGCAAGTCGGAGTTTAGGTAGGTTAAGTTTGTGAAGCCTGCTAACTTGCACTAACTCCTTTGTGTATAACAGCCTAACACCTCTAACAATGGACAGGACCACATGCTCCCTGTTGTGCAATGTTATGTTATTCTACATGGGTAATTTAATATTGAGTCATCCCTTCAATGAAATTTGGGCTACATGCTACGTGTATATGGAAAGACAATATTTGATCAATATTATTTTTATATTTTAAATTTCTTTACTAATTTTTAATTATCTAATCTAATTTTTAACAATGGCTTATTCACGTAAACTTCTTAGGTAAAAAACTTAGACTTATTTTGAATACGCTAAACTACAGTTACGCAACAGTGAAGTTTGAGGATAATTTTTTGAAAAATAATGTCGTAATTAGTATCAAAGGGTGGTGCAATGTTTCAGAATGCGTATTGTCAGATATATTTCTGTCATGTGGGTAAATGCTTCATATATTTGTAGCATTTGACATGGGAGTTTGTTTATATACATGTTTGACGCTTATGTGTGCTGGTACATCAAAATATGGGCGTGGCCTTACTGTTTTGTTAATTTTAACAAGCAAACATGTTATCCAAAGCGGACTGAAAACATCCCAGCGTATACTTCTCGTATAATGAAACTGAACTGAACTAACATTAATACTTATATTATTCATATTTATACTATAAAAGTAAGGAAGTAATTGTACTATAAGTCATTTTGTCGAGTAGATAAAAGATTTTTGCTTTTCGTGTAATCGTGTTTGATGTTCGTTTAAAGTCCGTCTCCTGCGACTTTTCGCTAACATGTTTAGTTAACAAGTTTTGTTAATTTGTTTTATTAATTTTAGCCGCAGGAGACACGCCTTAACAATTGAAATATATAAAGAAAATTTAGGCACAATTTATGAAAACCTCATAACTTTTTGCGATTTTTAGAATTGTGTCTACCATTTTTTTTACGTGTGGAAACCCCCACGGGCCGTCACCCCACCGGGATTTGCGACGGGGACCGACTCAAACCACACGGTGTGCTACTCTGCGCCTGAGACGGGAGGGATCCGGGAACTGCTGACATTAACACATCCGGACTCCTCCCAGCGCCTGCCCGCACTGACGGGGGTACCCTACCAAATTCAACCTATAAATATATTGTACCGTGTAAACCTTATACACTGAAGTCATATTTGAATAATTAGTTCTGCATAAGCTTGGTGATATTTTATAATCAGCTATTTTGTATCCCATATTTGGACCTCAAATTTACAGATAGCCGGCCTGATTAAGAAAATAATGAATTAAGTTAAAAAAAATACAAATTAATTAGACCGTAAAACGATATTCCCGTAAAACTCGTTTGGTGAGTAACATCACTACGGGCCCCTCGCTAATGCCGCGCTCACCCTTTTACTTATTATAATTTTATATTAAACGCGAGCACCCACGCCTTGGGATGCCTTTTTTACTTAAAATCCTTCTGTGTTTTTTTTGTGTAGGTTTTTCTCCAAAGGGACTGTCCTAAGCCTTTATCTAAATATGTGGTGGTTCTATGGTGCATTGGTAAACACGCATATATGTATTTAGAAAAGTGACTAATGGTCATCTTCAGTTGTAAACACTTAAAAGCTTAATTTTGGTTTGTGTGTGCGTAATGTGTAATGTATGCTAAAGTGTTGCCTCTATTAGGTCCATCTGTAGTTTATTAAAACTAAAATGAATTTGTCGGTAAATAATTGTTTGTTTGGAAAAAGCTCTGGCTGCTATACTCACCAACGGGTGGACTTGGATCAGACAATTCATAGAAGCACTACAAATAAGTGGTATTCACATTGATGAGAATAAACTGTTATATTCAGGTGTGTATATTGAGTATGCCCGGTCAGGCAAAAAAAGAGACTGAAATTGGTCAACTTCAGTCTCTTTTTTTTACGTGTGGAAACCCTCACGAGCCGTCATCCCACCGGGGTTTTCAGCGGGGTAGTGAGTCAGAATCGGACCGACTAAAACCACACGGTGTACCACTCTGCGCCTAATATAGGAAGCATTCGGGGCCTACTGCCAGTTTCAGACCTTATTCTAACGATGGCGACTACGTCAATTTACAAAAAATCTTGAATTTTTTCTTCATTAACTTCTCATAGAATCTGTGGTTCTATTTGCTCTATATTTCTAGGTTCTTCAGAAGTTTCAAATATTCTAATTTAGTCCTACATTTTAAAATTCTACTTAGTTTGAAAAGGGCAAATATGAAATACCAATTTCATCCCGTCATGTTCGTTTATTAAATGAAATGTAAGTGATCTGAACGATACACTCCATCAGCTGCCGTATTACCCATTACTTTATAATTCAGTATACGGCACATGAACACTCAATACGGAACATACATTAAACGGTGTTGCGTATACGTAGGGCTGCCATCACGAAGAAAATACAGCTTTCAAAGTTTCAAATGTTTTTTTTAAAGTTTTAATTGGAAAAGAATGTAAGTGATTCTACACTAACGAAATTAATTATAACAAAATAGATAAGTACTTATCGTGTGTATCTTTTGTAACTTGCCTTTTTGATGTTAAAGGATTAAGTAAATCGAGAGTGTAACATAATGTAAAAGATGTGAATTATGAGTTTTATGTCTTCGTGACAGTTTCAGTAACATTTCGTTTCACTCTTGAAAGTTGCCGCGATTTACAAATTATGACTTAGTATTTCAGCTGTACAACATTCGCAATATATTAAATCATTAATAACTGTAGTAAATTAAATTAAACCAACTAGAATGTTCTAGTCTACAAATAAAATCACCTGTCACCCGCACCATGCTGCAGCGCAATGAATATAATTAATAATAACTGGAGACACTTTACATAATGCCTCTTTAATCACAAGTGAAGCAGAGCTTGGACTATACTAATCAGAACATTTTTATATATACTTGTTTATTTTTAAACATGCTAGAATATACACACATCAAAAGTGTCTAGGGATCAACATATGTGTCTAGGGAGCAACATATATTTTTGCAATAACTTTTCATTGATATTGATAACTGATTGATATTAATTAAAATTTTCTTTAAGGATTCATCAAATAAAGTGTTTTCGTTTGTCACAGTAACAATAAACCAAGTCACCTTTGCATTAATAAAGAAATTTGCCATTTTCCTAATAAAGGGATTTTTGACATTTGAACCACTAACATTAAAGTTCGAAAAAAAGACTGAAATAACAGTTTTCTTTAAAATTTTATTAGGTAACTTAAACAATTAATAATCCGTGTTTCTACCGCGAACACTAACAACACAAGAATCGGTTTGGCATACTCAAAATGAGTTCATCCAAATCACGCTGTGGAATGGCCGCCCATGTTCGTTGCAACAACAAAAAAAGGTCTTCTTGCGAAAGGGTATCCAACCCTCCATATTCGGCAGAGCTCTTCTCTGTAGCATATCCCATGCATGCTCAATCGGGTTCAAGTCTGGCGACTGAGCAGGCCAGGGCCAAAGCCACATCTCAATCTCAAGAAATCCGCATAAAAATGCTTGATCCCTAGACACTTTTGATGTGTGTATTTTTAAACGTATAAATACTGTCGGTAGCTTACACCCAAAAGACAGAATAAATTATTATCGTTCTCGTCACTTTTTGTACAAAACGAAACTACAAACGATTCTGAAACGGATGCTCAAAATGAAATTACGTTACAATTTTAAAACACACACTTGATTACTATCTTTAAGAATAAATAGAACATCATCAATCTCCTCTAAAAATTAAAAGAAATGCGGGGCTGTCTTTGGGGAGTGCCGAGTACATGAAGAGAAATATACTCTTTGTATATGTATATGTAATGTATATTACTAACGCACGGAGGTATATCTATGTACATATATACACAATATAAACAATCATGGAAAGCGTTCGGTGACGATGATGCGATTTCCATAATTTATGTTTACTCAAAAAGTGCTCAACGCGTTTAAAGAAGTTTTCACTTCAAAAATGTGAAAGAAGTGTGACAACCCTAATTGTGAGTGACATTACACTGACATTCAATACGATGCGTGGGGGAGTGAAGGGTTAAGTGTCAGGTTATTGTCTTCACACCTCGGTGTCGGTGTCCGGTGTCGACTGTCGTACACGTCACACAGATGCCAGCCTTATTTCCCGCTCGTACTAAATTATACAGGTATTTTTAATTTTTGTCTAAAATGTCAAATTATGGGTTTAATTAAGCTGTCATTGTAGATTAAAAATTTGGCAGTAGTTTGTTGAATTTTGTTTGTTAGTTTGTTTATTGTCTGGGAATAAGTAATTATTATAGAAGTAATCCTGCACTAGAAATATATTCGATGTTGCGCTGTACTCTATAAACACTATTCAAACTAATACAAATAGCATCCAGACTCAGAACAATAATCTGTCAGAACAAAATGTTGTCCCACTTGGGAATCGAACCCACAAAACTAAGTGTCGTAAGAAGCAGCCTGGTGACTGCTTAACCTTTTATCCAGTTAACTAACTACCAATTCATATCTTATATTCTGTATATACACTGTTTTTGCACAAAGTTCTACTTTCGTGCAGCCTTACTCCGGACATCAAGTATTGAGGTGTCCATTCACTAGATAAGTGTTGATCACGCTACGGAGCCTTCACTACACCGCGTACACGCGAACCGCTCGTAAATAAACACAGAAATTGCATCGTAAACAAACCTCTGCTTAATCTTTAGTACAAAGACTTGAGTTTCTTTGAGGTTCTAAAGGTCTGCATACACTAGACTGAATATATTATATTTGGTTTAAATACGAACAAAAACATTTAATGATATGATGGACGGAGGACGTATGTCGTGTACCTCCAACACAAAGGGAGGATCCTCCGACCAGGCGAGGTGATCATGCCTGGCGGGCCAACTGGCCAACGGTTGATGTTGGGATGGCGCTTTCACTGCGCGATTCAGGATTGGTAGTTTCTTAGTTTCCTTCGTTACTCCGTAGTTCAGTGTAACTTCGGTAATTGGCGCTGTAGTATATTTGTGTTGCGCTGTATGTGGAAGTCGCCACAGTGACGATTAAAATAAACGTGGAATTAATCTGTAGAGGAGCAAGTTTGTAGAAAAAACTCGCTTTGTATTAAAGGCAAATAACATACCTCTATGTGGATAAATATATATATATATATTAAGATACCTTTAAAAGGAAGGGGAATCCTTGTACCAGGCGAGACGTGCATCGTCCAAGAACTGGTGAACAATTTGGAGTAGGTAGTAGAGATCGTAAGTCGCAGTGCGTCAAAAACCTTCCCCCAAATTGTTTACCAACTCTAGAATAATCATGCCTGGTTGTTGATGTTGAGGGTTGATATAATAATATTAGTACATACATAACTAATGGACATTTTATAGGATTAGTTGTTTCTCCGTAACTCAGTGCGTCCGCGTAATGCCATAAAAGTATATTCTTGGTATGTGGATATCGCCACAAATCTAAACATACTAAGTCGTTGCAGTGGATTAGGACCCTTAACTCTCTTACCGCAATATTTCATAATCGTTCAAAGGCTTTATTAACGATTACAATAATACTTATTAAAGCAGTGCCTTTTAAGAAACAATAATTTATCGGTTACTTTCAGGAGAATATTTATTGCACTACGAATACTAGACTATCGTTAATAATTCTACTAAGGTTCTCAGTGAAAGAGAATTTTAACTAAAGACTTGCTCTAAGTTCGAGTTCACAGAGAGATAAATCAAATAAGAGTTTCGTATACGGAGGGTCGAGGCAAGGAGGACCATCTCTAGGATAAAAGTGAGCCGTCACGGGACGCCTGGCAGGTGTGAAACATCGAAATTGTTTTGTATAAAATAAAATGTCTGTTTATTACATTAATTTCTTCTTCGCTTTTTGCAACCGGGAGTGATGATATTTATATATCGATGATGTCTATCTTGCTTGTATCTGTGTTGTCATGTGAATGTGTAATTCTTTTTATTTCCACCTATTTGTTCTGTTATCTGTGAAAACTTGTAATTGGCCTTCTTTTTTTTCTTATTAAGTTTGTATAATGTAACAATACAGCTGTAAGTTTTCCTACAGTTGTAAAATAAAATGAATATTTATTTTATTAAATACAAAATTCAAATACAAATAAAAATACAATTAACAAAATAAATGAAAATTAAAATTTGAAGTCGCGGCGCTGCTCACATCAAAAAAGTGTCCGCTCACAAGCATTAAATAAGGGTGGCGCCACTGTACAAAAGTGTATATTTTAATCAAAGTGGCAAAATTTGAAAAGATAATCAAATGAGAAAAGGCTTCCGCTTTGCAATGGCGAGCTTTTCACAATGAATAAGTTAGTTAATAAAGATGTTACTACGCAAATTATTGATCTGTCGTTATCAAATGGAAAAAATTATAATAAAATAGCCTTTGTATATTAATATATACTACTCGTAATATTATGAATTTGAAAGTAACTATGTCTGTCTGTATTTAACACGTTTACGATTGAACCGCTTCACTGATTTCAATGAAATTTAGCATTTAGATACTTTGATTCTTGAGAAAGAACGTAGGCTACTTTTTAGTAAGGGCAACAACTGGTTTACTATAAATAATCAATTTTGTGTGTGTGTGTGTATACATCGACTGTCGTAAATTAATTGTAAAACGGTAGATTATTTGACACAATTATCCAGTTTGGGCGCACTTAAACGATGTTAGCATTATCTGTCAATATTCTCTTTGTAAATTATCAACAATATAACCACGTTACACGGATGACTCGTCTGCGCCTATCATCGGCATAACTCAATTGACATTGAATTAATTAATTAATTCGTTATCGCATCGATTAGTTGCTCGATTTTGTTGGTTTTGCGGTTTGAGGTTGTAATTTGCTAGTTAAATGATCATGAAATAGCCATATTACAGCGGTTTTGTTGGCAAATGCTAAATGATGAGTATAGTTTTCTTTACAATTTATTTAAAATTCTGATTTTATAAAGAGCATGTAAATAATAAGTTTATTTATCGTTCCATCGTCAGTGTATTAATTTTGATATGGTACATTTAGTACTCTGTGAAGCTACTGATTGGTTCGAAATATTATTTTAGGATAGCTCTGAACAGTGTTACAAATAGTAAGTTAAATAGATCTTGGAAGTTTGTTCTGAAAAGTTTAGAAGACCAAGTTCATAAAGCGCGTAGTTGCATCAAAATATCGCTTCATAGTAAAAAATATTTAAATCTTCATACGAGTTGGGTATGCATGGGACGTCATAAAGCAAAAATAAGAAAAAAAAAGAGGGGAAGGTTGTGGTTAATTTTGGGAAATGTAAACAAGCTTAAATTCTTTCTAAATGAACAAACAATTTAAAAATTTGACTCACCAAATCTTATACTTTAGGCTTTTAAATTTCAAATAAAGAATTTTAAGTATTAAATTTTTGGACAGTTTTGATCACTTTATTTACTCATTTCAAGGGTCACTAAAAACTATATTTCAGAACTAAAATATTTCTGATTCTATACAATGTGTTTCAAAAAATTAACATGCTTAGTTGAAAAAAAATACAAACAAAAACTACTTCTTTTAAAGCCAATTCTATTCTCAGTTCACGACGTCCTTAGAAGCTTAGTTTGAATTTAAAAAGTTCACTCTATTGTCTTATGAGAAATCATCATCATCATCCTATCTCTCGGCTTCTCGCATTTAGCTCCTGCCAGATATCTTGCGCAGAGAAATAAATATACCAAGAAATATCACTAAATTTTAACTTAAACTGAAACATCAACACAATAGTCCTTTACAAAGAGGTAAAATAAAAAAATACATGATTAATTAAATACTTTTAAGTTACGAACGAAGTCTGCTCAAATTCAAACCAAGTTTTCCACAAAAATGTACTTTGAAAATAAATAGTCCCTCCAAATGTCTCTAAAATAACTATAGGTAGTACTTAAGTCGTAAAGCGAGCTTCGCAACACTCGTTAAACTAACGTTTACAAAGGTTAACACAAACTTAGCCTCCATCAAACGTTCGTAACACAACGTACCAACAAATTTCTTAATTAAAACTCTTTTTTCCCTAAAGGCTAGTTTAGATCGGCGGGCGAGTCGCGGAATTCCGCAAGAAGCCTTTAATTAATGTCGTTGTGAGATCCTTAATTGCAATCCGGCGTCGCTTTGATACGCAACCGTGTCACGAGCTTACGATGGTTTCGTCTCGCCTCGCCTTACTTCACTCGAGCCACGAGTAAGATTAAACGATAATAACTTTAAAGTTATTATTGTCATTAATAACTGGTGTCAGTACCTTGTGCAGCTGAAATTTTTAATATTTTTAACTGCTTTTTTAAATTTCCTTACAGTGAGTGAGATGTACAATATATTGTATAATTGGGCTATTTTGTGCTATTCAGTAAATTGATTGAATATATTTCACAATAAGTCAGTGTGAACTTAGACTGGTATTTTTGCTTTGTTGAAGAATTCAAATAAAAAAAGGAAGGGAATCATCGATTATTTATGGGTCTCCGGTATGCTCACTCACTCGGTGAAACACAGCGTAAGCACTATTTCACACCGGTTTTCTGTAAAGCCGTGGTATCACTCCGGTGGAGCCGGCCCATTCATGCCGAAGCGTGGCTCTCCCACGGTAAGTTCATGTTAATTCATAAAAATAAAGCTCAATCAAAAAGCTCTATACATGACTGTACTGACACATACCAAAATCATAATTTACTAATTATTATTAATAAAAACACCCTCCAGCTCTAGCTCTGAACATACATCGTTCACTTTAAAGTTTAAGTCTTGAAAACCTGGTAAAGCGGTTTTTTGTCGTCTCGCTTCACACCTCGACGGCAAGACAGGCGAAGCGAGGCGGAGTACGCGAGGCGCGAGGAGGAAATAAGCTCATGTGTAATTAGGCTTACAAGGAAATTAACGTGCGGCGTGTTTACAAAATATATATTTTTTGCTTCACTTTTGCGGTTTCTAAATGTTGATATCATTTTAAAATTAATTAAAAATGGCTAGTCCTAGAGATGAGTGAGTTCTTTCGATAATAAATCGTTTGTTTCGAAAAAGGAAAACTATATATTTTTATTATTGTTCCTTTACTTAATTTTGCAACTGACATTAAGTTACCAAGACTTACGCTCGTGAAAAATTTACCAATGTAATAATTAATAGGCAGTAGAGAAGAAACAGATTTTGATCTTAAAAATTTCTAGAAACCGTAACCGACACCATTTGTGTCACTGAAAATGATAAAAAAAAATGTTTTATCTGGTAAAATTACCTAGTAAATTTTGTGGTTATTAAAAAAAATGATTTTGTTTACCGTTACTGACGACACAATATGCACATAACAAACAATGTTTTATTTATGTTTTTTTTTTTTTTTTTTTTTTTTTTTTTTATGAGGCTTGAAGGCCTCGCTGCTTTTCCCCGTCCATGAAAACGACAGGACCTTGTCACTCTGATTACTAATTACTATCGCTTATTAATAAGTATCATCGGGTCTGATTCCCGGTGTTGTAACAATTTAATTTATTTACTATAGTAATATTTACATATTTTTATTTTCTAAGGCTTGTCTTTTATTGTAATGTACATAGTTCTTCTCATTTACTCCTTCATATTTCTTAAGCTAGTTATCTGCTTGTTTTAATGCTACAGTTTTACCTTCATTTCAAAGCTTTCCTCGACCTTTAATTTTTTCTTCTTTTTAATTTCAATTTTGTTTGTGTATAATAATTTTTGATCAAGTGTGTTTCAAATCGTTGTCGTTTTTTCCTGTTGTCTCTCAATTTCTCAATTTTGCAATGGTTATGGTTTCTATTTATTACTTTGTTTAGTATTCAGTAAGTTAATTTTGGAACTCTTTTTAATTTGGTGTCGCTAAGACGTCTCGTTCAGATGTTGTTTTACAGTGTGTAAGAACGTAATATTTATGACTCGTGTATTTTGTTTTGTGTACTGTCCAGTGTTTATGAGCGTGTTTTGCTTTTCTAAATTCATACTTTCTTTGTGCTAGCTTTCTTGTTAACAATCTGTATATATGTTTAAATATATGCAGTTGTTGCAGTCTTCATTATGAATTTTTCTTTCCCTTTGTTTGTTTTTATGTGTGTTTGTCCAGTGTTTGTGTGCGTGTTTTGATATATTCAATATATATTCACTATATATCTCCTGAATCAGTGTGTGTGTTTTGTGTCGTGTATGTGTGTGTGTGAATGAGTCATAAATACGACGTATTTTGCCTTGCTAGGTAGTCCCATTTAGAGCGGGTCGGGCATTCGGCACTGAAGGCGTTATGGCTAATGCTCTGCAACCCAGAGTGCGAACAGTTGCAGCACCGCGGTTCGGCTCCCGTTTTATACTCAGGGCATTCCCCGCGCAAGTGCGTGCCTCCGCAGTGGCTGCACCTGTCGGCACTCTCGGTGCAGAACCTTCGGCCATGGCCGAACGCCAGGCACTTCGTGCACTGGATGAGCGGAGACTGGTCCTCCACTCTGACCCTTTGCAGGTCCAGGTAGAGGGTTCCTGCCTCCGTCATCCTTTGCCACACCCTTGGTCCTACCTGCAGCACAACGTGAGACGTCTTGGGGTTCCTTGTTCTTTTCTTGAACTAAATTTTTACATCTCTCTCCTCCTGTGGCAGTCCCATGAAGACATCGGCGTTTTGGGTGTATAGGGCCCCGATCATGTCCTCGTCGTCACCATCGACAAAAACGTCTTTGAGGACGACGAGTGGATTCTTGTTCTTCATTGGGACTACCACAAGCCCACCATCACGACTCACAATTCTCTCGGTCACCCTGTTCCGCTCCATCTCCGTGTCGCAGCCCATTTTATTTATGTTTGCACTTTATCTCACGAAATAGGTTTCAACTCTATCGGTCTTTGTCCAGCAGTGGACTGGTAAAAGCTGTTAACGACGACGGTCTAGAAGATAAAAAAAGTCTGAGACTGTCAAGGAAGTTATTTCTAATTTTTAGCCGCGGCTTCATTATGTATAACGTAATTACTGTAATGTATGAGTATGCATTAGAGCCATTCATATGTCTAGTGAAGTATAACAAAGCGCCCTCAACCCTCCGCGCACACCTCAGAACTCTTCTACGGCCATTACGGTGTCAGGTTACGGCGGCACAATTCATCTTGTGCACGCGTATGAGCTTACAACGGAACTTAATTATTACAAGAGTATTGTGTAAACAAATTGCACCTGAAGAATGAGAAATTATTTGACGTTCTTCGTGGAACGGTATAAACACATATTTCATGGAGATACTAAAACTTATATCTATCTATGTATACGTGAAGCTAAAAATTCTAGCCATTTTACTACTAGCTTAAATTAAAAAAATTAAAAACCCCCACGCAAGCACTTAATCGAGTAATCATATGCCAAAAATGCCTTACATAAATTTGGAAAAGAGCTGATACTCTTATACGGCTAGACCGATATTAACCAAACATAGCTAAGAACCACCGAAAGGAAACTGGCTTTCAAATGATAAAAACCGCATCGAAATCGGTCCATCCGTTTGAGAGCTGCGATGCCACAGACAGACACACACACACAGACAGGGACAGAAATCGACGTCAAACTTATAACACCCCTCTTTTTGCGTCGGGGCGGGGTTAGAAATGTTGCGAACGAAGGTGCTTGAAATATGGCGCAGTTAGAGTTTATATGGAGGAGTGCAGAAAGCTAAAATAATAATAAAAATAATTAAATGAATTGTGGTCGAAATTCTACCTGACCTTGACCTGACCTCGACGACTGGACCAGATAAATTAAACATCTCAATCATCAACTGCTTTGAATAGTCCAATGCTGGACATGTCTCTCCTTGGGAAGGAGGTTTTCAGCTGCCTGGCTATCATATTACATGCTCTGCCTAAATCAAACAGCCGTGTGTGAGGTGTGTCTTAACATTATTTACTTAAAAGAAATTAAAAGAAATCTTATCTGAGAGCAAGTTTGAAACAAACCAGATAACCGAAGTGTTTATCTGTGTTAAATATTATTACAATAAATAAACATAGTAAATGGTGAACTATCAGTTATTGGTCTGTTTGTTGGTTCGCTGTAGATAATGAGCCTCATTTGTCTGGGCTGACGCAAATGCTTATGAGTTCACTATTTTACGTTGCAGAAATAATTATTGGTTCTGGTGCATGTTTATTTACTCTTTTAAATAACTATGCAGTTTTTTTCGACGGTAAAAATAGATTATTACTGTGAATTAGGCGTAGTCTGTTTTTATGCTGTAAGAGGGTTAACGAGACCCAACCGACATCTTCCGTGGACAGATGCAACTCAAGATTCACAGAATACGTTGTTGCCTCTTAAATCCTTCCAACTCCAAGATCAGGATCAGGAAGTATGTTATTCGGTAATCTTACCCAAAGAAAAAATGTTTATGAACGGTATTCTATGAGTTCAAGGACCCCGGTTTATCTCCTATTGTGCCGAAACATGGTTCTACTGTGAAAATAACTGTCTATGGATCTGACTTTAAAGTTCAAAGTTACATTTCAAAATTGATTTATGTAATTTGAACATTTATTTTGCACGTCACTTGGTTCGTTCTATTGGAAGAAATGTAGAGGCCTATAACCTGCAGTATACTGCGATAAGCAGATGATGATCATGCTGATGATGTTTTTTCTTTTATAGAGTTAAAAATAAAATATCAACATACACTATAACACATACAGTTTCTTAAGTATTTAACAAGATGTTGTTTTTCATTGTGCGTTTTAAAATTGTAAATGCGTAAAGTCAGGAATGATATAAACTAAGTACTTATTTGGACAATTACACAAAGGGTCTCAATTCATTGCAAAAACTACAAACGCTTCAAATTACCCAGATCATACATATACAGGGTTACTGGTAATATGTAGCGATCCCTTTAAAGGGTGATAGTAGAGATCATTAGTTATCAAATTGCTCTCGGGTAAATGAGTAAAAAATGTACCGTTTTGGCAATAAAATAAAAATCTCATTTTTAAAGAAAAGTGGATCACGCTACTTCAAAGTGCTCTTAAAATAAACACTTGCGTATTTAATGGTTGTTTTTGGTATTTTTGATTTGCTAACACCCTAATACGTAATAATAACATAAAAAAGAACAGAAATACATTTAGTATTAGTAGTAGTACATTTTGCAAATGATGATTCAGGAAATCTAAAAATTTTCATACTTTCTACTGTTTCTTATGACTAAATGCAATTTATTAAAAAAAAAACACCTTACAACTTTATCGGCATAATAGTTTAAAAATAAGTATGTTTTATTAGCTATCCAACGAAGTAAAAAAAAAATGAATACGTTGACAAATGGCTGAGTAAATGAACTGAATCAGGAGCAAGTGAAAAATCGTATTTTTTAAAATTTTGTTATTTTGCGGTCTAAACTTAAATTTACAGTCGATTTTAAAAGTGTGATCCCCAATTTCCAATGCAAGCACGGATTCTTGTATTTCGGAGTTTGGGTGTTTTCTATGTATAATATGTATGTATTTACAAAAAAAAAAAGTATATATGTATTTGTATCAGTTGTCTAGTACCCATAACACAAGCTCTGCTTAGCTTGGGACTAGATGGCGTTGTGTGTAAGATGTCCGAAAAATATTTATTTATTTCACTTGCGGCGTTAACTATGCGGATCCTTAAACCTACAATATTTGGTACAGGCGAGACATCATAGACCAGGCTCACACACACGTAATAATCCATCAGGGTAAGATCGGGACACCTCGCTGGTCATGAGGTAGGTCCTCCCCTGCTAATCCAACTCTCAGGAAAATTTTGATTTAACCATTGGCAGACGGTAATTCTGTAATGGACATACATCATGCTGATACTACGTCATACGTTGATACTATGTTTAAGGATCCGCATAGTTAACGCCGCAAGTGAAATCAAAAACTCGTTGTCTCGTGGTGTTGTAAAAACTGTCAAGTGACTAATTGCATTATTGTTAAATGAGAGCAGAAAACCAACACCTACAGTTTTTATGAAGTCGGTTCAACTTCAAAATCAATTTCAGTATAAAAATATACTTTTATATTCATTTAAATAAAAAGAAATAAAGATAAAACACAACATTACCGACACTTTAATTTTCCCGTTGAAAGCCTTCAGCTAAGTGAGTAACAAAACTGCGAAACTCGACTGAAAAAAATTAAGAAAACCTTTTGTGGGCGCCGGTTTGGGTGGGCCTTAATTAAGCATATAACAGACATAATGACTGGGCTCCACAATAAGCTGTTATTCCGCTGACCCTGAGGCAGATACTGACTTTTTTGGACCCCAATGAGACTATTTTTCACCCACAATGCCTTTCAAGAGACAGAAGAAACTTATTTTGTTGAGTTTATTTACTTTCTTGGTAGAATATTTCGACAGTAACTGTCGGTTTTTGTGATTTATGAATTTACTTAGAACAGCACATTTATTTGAATATCTATCATTCTGTGCGTACCTCTTGCGAAGTTTGTGCGTTTGTTATTCTTCAAGTTCGGTATGTGTCGAACTTTTGACAGTTCATAATGTATCGTTACTTGTGAGAAAAGCATGACGTTTTATTTTTACCTACGATTTTGTGGAAAGAAAGCAATACTCTGTAATGACATCACTTAAATAATCATCCTGTATCTGCTATATTTCCAAGATTGTAAAGGGTTTTATGCGGTTTCTTGTGAATGTGATCAGTTTTAGAAAGGAGAAAAAAAGAAGGTACATTGGTATTAAGAAGACTATTAAGACGAAGGAGCTCAAGTATTTGGTACAGGACTAAAACAACAGATGCCGAAATGTAGAAGCTGGAGTCCTGTGTATCCATTCTGTGGAAAATAACTTATTTTTTATTATGTATGGCCCACCAAAATGACTCTACTCTGCCTGATGGAAAGCATAAGCAGAATCCAAGAGTGGTGGTCACAATACTTATTGCGAATGCAGACAATGCAGCATGGCGACCCACACCATGGCGGCCTAGTGATGCTACTGCATCTTTTAGTCTAGTCAACAAGTATGGAACTTGTTGACTAGACTATTTGCGCCTCCGGTCTCGCACTCACCAACGAAACACGACAGCACGAACGCTGTCATTTTACGTTGATTTTCTGTGCGAGGATAGTACCGCCCCGGTCGAGCCGGCCCGTTTGTGCTGAAATCAGCGTGGCTCTACTACCTTCTAAACTTTTTTTTTAAATAACTGGAAGATTTCAAATATGTACCTACTTTATATTAAACTGATAAACATTCTGGTAAAGATGTTAATTCGTAAATAATTTTTAAAAAATATGTCAAAAAAGCCTAGACGTCATACAGAAATTTTCTTTACAGACATAATAATACAGACGGATTGAATCACAGTTTTACACTCAGTTGGAGTACATAATATAAATCCGAGTAAAACATAGCCAACTATTTTTCCACCAGCTCTGAACAAACTCGTTTAAAACTTTGATTAGCTGACACACAATTTCCTCAATAAAACGCGCGCCAGTAAAGCAGTGGAGTGGCTGGTAAACAGGAGAATCGTTTTACAGCCGCCACTGAGTTACCGACACTTGAACACTCGTCACGTAAACAATCCTGGATTGGTGTCGACTCGAATAACCGAGAATAGTGAGGCAAACTGTTCTCTAACAATGTTTTTAAAGAATAACAACAGTTCGTAGTATCAAACAAATTAGAAACAATATTATACTAAGTGGTGGTGAGATTTTAGAAATTTGTACTTGAAGTTGTAAATTGAAAATAGATAAAATTCAAATACTATTTGTAATATTTGAGATTTATAATCCTCAAAATATATAATACTAGTTGACCCAGCGAACTTCGTACCGCCCTATTTATATGTCTCAGCTTCCCACAGGCAGTGTACAGCCGCGGATAAAAAAATTGATTTGTCCCGTTATTTTTTAATTTTTCTTGTACACAAACCTTGTCTTCTTCTTCTTCCTAGCCTTTATTATTCCCAAGATTTGGGGTCGGCTACTAGTTCAACCGGTTTTACCTGAATATCAGTTTTTACACGGAGCGACTGGCATCGGACCTCCGCAACCCTGAGGGCGAACTAAATTCGATGATTGAACTAGTTGTCAGTATATTTGAGGGCGCTGACTTCCCAATAACGATTGCCATAGATGTTCATGACAACCGGGACCGACGGCTTAACGTGCTCTCCGAGGCACGGGCGGGAAACACCGCCATATTCCATACTCCGGGCTGCTATTTAGAATTTCTTGTAAGAAAAATCCAACAGCAGTCCGACCCGGGAATCGAACCCGAGACCTCTTGATCTGCAGTCGCTTACGCTAACCACTAGACCAACGAGGCAGATACACAAACCTTGTCCTAAAAAAAAAAAAAAAAAGAATTATTTAATATGGTGCAGCCGATCGGAAGTTATGCGCATACATGCCTACATTTCGGCGATTCATTTATATATATATAGATTTTGTTACTTAGGCTTTGCAAATAAAAGATTTGTTTTTAAAAACATCAAGAAATAGACACATTCTAAAATATTTCGAAATATTTTGAACTTAAATTCTTGAAAAGCGGGTGTTCCAGTATTCGATTCCGTGATGTGTGCTTAAAAATACGCCCTAACATTGTCGGAGTTTATTAACACTTACCAGTTTTCATCGTTGTAGACTAAACATCTATAAAAACTTATGAATCGTGGCTTCTCTTAACTCTTGGGAAAAAGTTGTGATAGGACGAAACACTTTTAAGAACACATCCTAAAGAGTTTCAACGAGGAAAATAAGTAAAAATATCTACACGAAGCGAACAACTTGGAACCAGAGCGAATTAAAAATATATAACATGTTCATTATACTAAATCTATAAAAGACTTCTTCATAAAACTATTTCACCATCGCGCTTTAGTGTCGCTTGCTCACGTTTTCATAAAATTGCAATTTAAAACAAGCTCGGTTCGGTTTACGTGAGTGAAAAGTGATTTACTTTGCATGGCATATGTATACAAATGTAGCTAAAAAAAACGTGTGGCTCTCGGGCACTGCCGCGGTAAAGCTATTGCATACCATTTTTTATCAACTTATGCAATTTTATTATAATTATAGATTAATTTTTATTTTATTTTGCCAGTATCTCATTTAATATTGTTCAAAAAGTATTTAAATAATTGAGGGCGTTAGTGTACCTCGTAGTTGCGAAACAGCTCAACAGATGGCACTGGCCGGTTATTATTATGCAGTATTTTTTTTTTCTTTGAACATGTATACTTACGGGGAGTGTGGCATTATAAAGATGTGATAGATACCTATACACCTATATACTTTCTCAAACCCAGACTGTTTTGTCTGTCTGACAGATTTCGGAGGAGCTCGTCTTGATCCGTGCGAGCTTTGGGTGTTAGGTTTTTTTCGATACGTTACGGAATTTCTTGATTCGGTCACCGCGCTCAAAGGCCTCAAAGGCCGCGATAAAAGCTATGCAATAGCTTAAAAGTGCAATTTTAGTAACTGCATAATATGATATGTTAAGTTCTGAAGTAACAGAGGCATTGATTGTCATCAATTGTTGGTTTTGACGAGAATGCTTGGTGTTTCTGACTTACTAAATCGCCGAGTTGTCTCTAATATTTTTGACGTGAAAACGTCTAATAAATTGATGAACGCCGGCTGCATGCCTGAAAAAGGATGACTCATTGTCCGGTTACTGTCCCCCCCCCCCCTTCACCCGTCATAATTTCATCAATGTTTTGTTATGAAGTTGTCACGTTAAACTATCGTCCGTAAACCGACTTTACAGACAACCAATTTTTTTATTGGAAACAACTCGGCGGATAATTATAATTGCTGAACGTTCCATTGAATGAAATTTAGTTTGTACGGTCTCAGCTTAGGGAGTGTGAGTTGTTTAGTGAGTGAGTGAATTAAGTTAAGATTTTGTTTGTAACTATTTTCTGTATAATTTCCTTTAATAATTTCCTTTTTCTCTTAATTAGTTTGTTCTTGTTTAAATTTTCCTTTCTTTTATCTGTTTCTTGTATCAATTCTACTTAATTTTCATCTTTCTTTTTTTTCCTTAAATACAAATTGTTGATTGTTTTAGTTGCAACTTATAAATAAAAACATACACACATACTTGTATAATGTAAATGAATACATGATGGTACTTTGGTACTTATCTAACAATGTTTCCCCATTTATTAAATGTATGAGCACCTTGTCGACTATGATTATTTTTAATTATTAATTTCTTTGATATTGACCTGATGATTTGCTGTGCGGCCTGAGTACGCAGCTCAACTATGGTTGAATAGGTCGATGGCTGATCCATGCGTCTTACTCTATTTTGCATTTGTGACATTTATTGATTATTTTATGTTTGGACATATTACATCTTTTTAAATTTGACTGTGAGTGAAAGTGCTATTTGGATTTTATTTTCCATAAGTGGACCTCACAATATAACAATACAATGTCACAATATAACAATGTAAAAATCTTGCAGCTATCAGTAAGAACGGCGCATGATTGGTTAGCTCATGGCTGTGCAGCAATGACTCCAAACCTTTTATTTTGTTTTCTTTGGTCGACTTCGTTCTCATTCAAGTCTCTTAGTGAAAAAAATATTGTAAACCGTATTATTATTTCTTAAAAGGAGCAACAATGGAGTTTCTTGCCAGATTCTTCTCCATGAAGGGTAGGCTGCACTTGGAACTGGCGACTAGAATCACTCGATTTTTTTATATTAAATATTGACTATTCATAAGTGCCTGTAAAATAAGTGCCTATATGAATAAAATATTTTTGAGTTTGAGTTTGAGTGAGTTCAGACAGATCCAGGACTCTGTGTATTAAATACTAGCTTTTGCACGCGGCTTCGCATACGCAGACTTTCATCCCCTGATTTACCCCTTAGAGGTGGAATTTCAAAATTCCTTTCTTAGTGCTGACTTACGTTACCTATAGAACCTACATGCCAAATTTCAGGATTCTATCTTCAGCAGTCTGGGCTGTGCGTTGTTCTCTGGGTGTGTCAGCCACCTTCCTCTTTTATAAGATAGATTTTATAAGATAGATAGAAGATAGATTTATGTATGTTAATACTATCGATTAATTGTATTTAGATAAAAGATTTAAGTATTCCAGACTTCATTTATCTTTTTAGTTCCGAAACAGTCCAAACAAGTGTATTCAAATTTTACATCTTATGTAACACCCTACCCTGATGAGAATTTATTACGTAAATATTTTTCAGCCCTCAAGTTATGTAAGTAACTTGCCAAATTCGTAAAGTTATAAACGTTTACAAGATTCGAATTGATAATAAAAACTAATAACTCAATAGAATCGGCTTCAATACTTGGCATGGCGCCAGGTTATTTTCCACGCTTCATTTTCTCGACAATAGTTTCAAAATTATTTTACAACTTTGTGGCGATAACCACGTATAGGCAAATATACTTTAGCGACATCTAGCAAAGATTAAGTAAACTATTGATCCTGCATTGCGGAATGAAAGTTCTCTTACGGTTTAGCAGTTTACATCATGTAGAACACCTATACTCGTAGCGTCGAATGAAAATCAATTTTTATTTTTTAACTATTTGGCTCATTGGCTTGATTTCTTTCCTTAAATAGACATACAAAATTTCGTGGGAGAGCTACGCTTCGGCATGAATGAATGGGCCGGCTCGACCGGAGTGATACCACGGCCTCACAGAAAACCGTTGTGAAATAGCGCTTGCGCTGTGTTTCACCGAGTGAGTGAAGATACCGGAAGCCCATACCCCCACCCCTCCCCCATCCCCCTCCTCATCCCCCAAAGGCCGGCAACGCACTTGTGACGCCTCTGGTGTTGCGGGTGTCCATGGGCGGCGGTAATCGCTTACCATCAGGCAATACGTTTGCTCGTTCCATAAAAAAAAATACACAAGATACATTTAAAATTCGTCACAAGAAGATACAAATGATAAGGCCCGATAGCTGTTTCTACATGATACAATGCGAGGTATCGTTAATAATAGCAATCTTTAAGCTCAATTTATAACACGTTGCATATATTAGAGATCAGCCAAATCTGTAGATAATAATGACGTCATAACGACTACGTCACAGTGTTATCGACCCTAACCGAAAATGTATTAAGCTATCGAGATCACAGCAATTCATTGTCACGACGCGCCACGGTCACGAACAATAGCTGCTGGAATAACAAATTGCACTTTTGTTGCAGATTGTAAGAGAACGCACTCCACTGATCGCCAAGCGAACTGCGAGCGACACATTTACGGTAAGCGATTATAAACATAAATATGTTTACAGGATCTTCATGTTACTGTATCAACGAATACTGATATAATTTTCTTATCATAATGTTCCTTTTTTCTTAGGCTGATTAATCTGGGGGCACGGTTGTGCCCCCGCCAAGACGAGCCAAGCGAAGCGGAAGGGCACTACCTACCTTTTCTCGAAGTGTTTCGTCGTTATTTTGAACCCTCATAACTTAGGTTCCCGATATACCAAATCGTTCAAATTCTCAGGATATGATGTTATCAATAGACTGATAAAACATATAAAGTTTCAATTGCATAGCTCTGATACTTTAGATTTTATTGATACCTAAAAAACACCGATTTCGTCACTGACACACTGATGATCATCAAAACTGTTAGGGTACTTCCTGAAGTGCTAGAAAGCTGAAATTTGGTATGCCATCTAAGTTTAGTAACTTAAAACCTTTAAACTTTTAGCTTTAAACCTTTTGCAATATAATGCATTGAACTGATGATGAGGTTATTGATCAAACTTTTCTGCAAGCATGAGTTCAATCTCTCCGAGGTATATGCAAAGCAATCATGATAAGAAACTTAACCGTTACACAATTACATTGACTGGAATGAATGTTTGAAATACAGGTGAACATGGCCAGTGTAACCTGAAATGTCGGGCAGTTCAAATATAGTATATAATTATGTACAAATTCTCCTAAGCCTTATGATTATTACTTTGCTTAGATTCTCATATTAAATAATAAATAGTAAACTTTAGTAATTTATTAAGCCAGTATTTTATTTTCTTAGCACACTTATTAGAAGCATGGTTGTAGCTGTTTTGTAAAAATTTATTATAAATAAATAATTAAATATTTCGGGCATCTAACACACAACGCCATCTAGTCCCAAGCTAAGCAGAGCTTGTGTTATGGGTACTAGACAACTGATACAAATACATTTATACTTTTTTTGGTAAATACATACATATTACATAGGAAACATCCAAACTCTGAAACAAATGTTTGTAAATCATACATACATTTAGTTCGACCCGGGAATCGAACCCGAGACCTCATGATCAGCAGTCGCACTCGCCAACCGCGAGACCAACGAGGCAGTCAATTATGATCACGTGTTTTTAGATTTAAGTTTATTTACCACAGATTTTTCTGAGTTATAAGGAACATATAACTTATTTTAAGTATTTTAACGAAGATGTTAAAAAACTTAATACAAATGAATGAACATAAATTAAAAGAAGAAGTTAGTTTATAGCTTCATTGAACATCTTACATAGCTATTAGTGCACCCAACGCTTACTTGTCTAGGGGTGTCACCCTACTTCATTACGCGCCCCTCAAATCGGTACGCACGTGCTTCGCGTGCACAAGGCGGTGGACACCCCTGCTAGAGGTAATCCACTAAAGGTTGACCTCCCCATGTGACGACCATTTTGTCACTATTTTAGCGTTGTTTTACTCGATCGTAAAGCAAACACTATTTTACGAGCAGTTAATTTAGATCTGTTGTGTGTTTAATTTTATTACCATCAAACAATTATTATAACTCATAACCACAGTGTCAAGGAATTGATATTTAATTTATTACTAAGGTGCAGTATTATTTTTCATTAAATATGTTTTAATACTGTTGCTTCATTTTATATTTTTTTTGGAATAAGGTGGGAGTGGTGGAAATTAGGAGAGAGGGGGGTGTTTGTTAGCTATACTATCACGTTGGCTATCCACATTTACTGAAATCCAACAGAAGAATTGCTTGGTTTTTGTGAGGTCGTTTTATGAAGCAGGTTGATCTGGCAAAAATATTATTATGTGCAGCAATAGCTATATGACGATTAAAATTAATTAGAATTAATTAATTAGATCATTTAAATTAATTGAAAAATAAAAGTTTTAAATTAAACTAGTAATTTGAACGTAATAAATCAAAAATACTTAGACTAGAACATATTAAATAAGTAGGTACATACACACATCAAAAGTGTCTAGGGATCAAGCATTTTTATGCGGATTTCTTGAGATTGAGATGTGGCTTTGGCCCTGGCCTGCTCAGTCGCCAGACTTGAACCCGATTGAGCATGCATGGGATATGCTACAGAGAAGAGCTCTGCCGAATATGGAGGGTATCCAGTCGCAAGAAGACCTTTTTTTGTTGTTGCAACGAACATGGGCGGCCATTACACAGCGAGATTTGGATGAACTCATTTTGGGTATGCCAAACCGATTCTTGTGTTGTTAGTGTTCGCGGTAGAAACACGGATTATTAATTGTTTAAGTTACCTAATAAAATTTTAAAGAAAACTGTTATTTCAGTATTTTTTTCGAACTTTAATGTTAGTGGTTCAAATGTCAAAAATCCCTTTATTAGGAAAATGGCAAATTTCTTTATTAATGCAAAGGTGACTTGGTTTATCGTTACTGTGACAAACGAAAAAACCTTATTTGATGAATCCTTAAAGAAAATTTTAATTAATATCAATCAGGAGAAAAGTTATTGCAAAAATATATGTTGATCCCTAGGCACATATGTTGATCCCTAGACACTTTTGATGTGTGTATTTCAGTGGGGCTCTCATACAACAAACGTGATTTTATTATTTATTTATTTGTATAAAGTACTACCACACCATACATATTAAAGTTACAACTAATTATAATAACCTGTGGGATTGTATGTGTATTGTATTATCGTGTTTTGCTTGATATTAATAACGCCAACAAGTAATTAAAAATCCCCTTAAAAATCCCTAAAAATTATCCCTTGAAATATTCTGCGCGAGCACTTGGCCGAATTTTTTTGAGCTTACCAATCCTAATGGCTAAGATATTTGCTTGCCAAAATTTATGTAACAGCCCCCAACTGATTCCTCGTCACGTGTCGTCCGGAAATTATTAAAATTAAAACTGACTTGCAATTTTTGAACGTGTGACGTGACGTAGGCCGAGTGATGACGTCACACGTGTTACAATGGTTACAATGTGACAAATTGATATTGAAGGGTGCTTGGTTAACAATATTGTAGGTAATTATACGAAGTTCTAATGGCCTTGTTGATCTAGCGGTTAGCGAATGTGACTGTCGATTCGTTGTGCCGATCCGATTCTGTTGAGACTGGCCGCTGTCGGCTAGAAGAATATTATGCGAAGTTATTGGACAAAATTACCGTGGGAGAGCCACGCTTCGGCATGCATGGGCCGGCTCGACCGAAGTGATACCACGCCCTTACAAAATACCGGTGTGAAACAGCACCTGCGCTGTGTTTCACTGAGTGAGTGAGAAGACCGGCGGCCCATCCCCCAAAGGCTAGCAACGCACTTGTGACGCCTCTGGTGTTACCGGTGTCCATGGGCGGCGGTAATCGCTTACCATCAAGCGATACGTCATCTCGTTTGCCACTATTCCATAAAAAAAATGAAATGATTCCATTCTTATTTGGTGCTGCTTGAAAACGTCTACATACGAAAGTTTGTGTGTAATCGTTTTAAAACTATATGTATCTATAGGTATACGTACCCTACATTGGTGTAAGGGAAATAGATAAGACGAGGGAGAAAGAAGTTACCCTCTCTCCCTCGTCTTATCCGTGTCCCTTAGGATACCGCAAGTCTTAGGGAAACGGAAACTGCAGGACTTGGGAAAGAGGTGGTCGCGTACCCTAAGATATGTACATCGTGTGATAGGAGATATCACCAAAATTATAAACGGTTGAAAGTAGATACAAAATGAATCGTATAAAATAGTGGTTGTACCCTGCTACACTTCGCTGTGGAATGTTATAATTGCAATAATGAGAAATAAGGGACAAAACGAACGAGGAAATGAGTAAAAACAATCTTCACAGTGGTTTGTATATCATGTCCGAATTTGAACTCAAGCCGTTCAGTACTTTTCAAGATTTTGGAGCGTACACAAACTAACTTTCTTAATCTTTGAGATAGTATGGAAATTGAAAATATGCGACAATTTCTTTAACACTAAAATGGCCACTTTTCGCCACCGCCATTCTTGTATTAACGGTCTATAGGACCGCAGTACGGTCGGTCGCTACCTCTATTATAACCAAATTGAAGTCTTTATAAAATCTCCATTTACATAATTTGTTCGGTCCAGGTATTACAATAAGGAATAATTTTAATATTATTGTAAATGACATTCTGTAATTTATCAAATTCAATTCAAGTTCGTGCGTATTTTGTTTTAAGCAGATTTTATTGGTACCTCTATTTATAATTTTTAACCGACTTCAAAAAAAGCAGGAGGTTCTCAATTCGACTGTTCTTTTTTATGTTTGTTACCTCATATCTTTCGACTGGGTGAACCGATTTTGATGGTTCTTTTTTTATTTGAAAGCTGGTGCTTCCCGTGTGGTCCCATTTTAATTTGGTCCCGTTCTGACATGTCATCCATGAGAAAACCATATAAGTCTTCAATTTGCATTAAGTATGTGCGCGACAAATTGACGAATTACTCAATATCACGCTAACCGATTTCGATGATTCTCTTTTTATTTCAAATTTGGTGCTTCTTGTGTAGTCCCATTTCAATTCGGTCCAGATTGTTTTTTGATTTTTGTTGTTTTTGATTCCTGTTGTTGTTGTTTTGATTGTTTTTTGATTCCAAACAAAAGATTGTTTTTTGTTAAAATTTGTATATTATAGTCCATTTATTGACAATTGAGAATATACTAACTACTTACAAAAATGTGTGATTAGGAATGTTATTTATACATTTTGAAACTAGAGTCATAATTATTTGCTTCAGCCTAATGCCGTCAACTTTTGAACCAAGACCTCCCCCAAAGAGCATCAACCATCCCGCTCTTTTGCAGTTCGCATCCACCTAATATATGATTACATAGATAATTTTTAGCGTATTACATCTATGGTTGTAAATCATCATCATTATCATATCGCCTATCGCAGTTCACTGTCGGACGTAGACCTCTCGAATAGCACGTCACTTAGTCCGATCCTCACCTCACATTAATTATCTGTTAAAACCTCAATGTAATGAAATGTTCCCTTTTTCTTTACTAAAAAACACCAAAAGACATTTTTTAAACACAACTTGTGTAAAAAATAAAAATGTTTTTAAGCTTTCATTTACATCTGCAGTGCAATGTAACTTAAAAACACTTGGTTCATATAAATGTAAATGGTTTAATCCAGTTCCCGGAGTTCACTTTAATATAATAAATGGAAATTCCATATTTATTCATGAGGATCTCATTCCCCACACCACAGATCAATAGAAATCAAAACACCTTGATTAGTTTTCGACATCAATCCATCCAAACTTTAATTGCAGAACCCAATTTAGTTTATCAGTGAAGAGTGATCGTTCATGCGATGTGACAGCTCCGCAGTTGATTTCATCCGAGGGTCCCCCAAGGGAATATGTTCATCACACCCGTGTCTGCTGAGGGACGAGGAAACGCACTGCTTACTAATATCTAAAGGGGAAAGTAAAATATTTTTAGAGCAATTTTGAATTTTTGGTATTAGATCGACCAGCTGTGTGCATTGGTATGATAATCTTTTAAATACCTTCTTATTATAACTTGGACAATCTTAATGCAAAAGCCTTACTATACAAACCTATGACAACAATTTGTCATTTAGTCTTGAAAGAAAAGTGGAAGTCCGATACATAACAAACCAGTGCTGTACAACATCACTCATTACCACAATAACCGACAAACACGCGGGTGGAGTCGCAGGCAACAGTTCGGCTGGGTTGAACTAAGAAATAAGGGTCTAATAACAAACATACTTAATATTACATTGACATCTAGATTATTATTATTAGTTGTCCATGGACTTGTGGCGACTTCCACATACAGCGCAACATAAATATACTACAGCGCCATCTACCGAAGTTACCCTGAACTACGGAGTAACGAAGGAAACTAAGAAACTACCAATCCCGAATCGCGCTGTGAAAGTTCGCGCGCCAATTAAGATACATACAACATCCCAACATCAACCGTTGGGCAGTTGGCCCGCCAGGCATGATCACCTCGCCTGGTCGGAGGATCCTCCCTTTGTGTTGGTGGGACATGATACACCTGTCCCGCACAGACTCTATCTCGCACGTAGAGTCAACGCATGGTATAACAATTTACTTCGCCTGGTATGGCATTCCGAGATACAGTGACGAGACAGAGAGATCGAGATGACGTCATTATCACTATCGCTGGTTGTGGTACTTGTGGTTGGTCAATGATATTATATATTATCATTGTGGTTGGTTCATTTCGTTTTATGTTGCTATAAAGTGGTAACTGGATAGTGACGTCACATTTAGCCGTTCTTGGAATGCGAGACCTTGTTTTCTTACACCATGAGTCAACGCAGAGATTCCGCCAATGTCAAGTATCTCGAGAGACACGTTCATATTTCATTTCCACTTTCTCTTAATATTATCACGTACATCTTCATTAAAATAATTCTATGTTCAAAACGTCTTCTTTGACAGATGTCATCTCCAAAGTGCATTATTCGGTGTCTGCGTCAAAAGGGCGCCGAATTAATGACGACAAATTGCGTCCACCCCGTGAAATATCGCCCCGGACCACGTCGCGATTCATTCTCATTTGGGCGGGTAATATATAAAATGTTTAGGATTACCCGCAATGAAGGATTTAAGGATTTAGTACTGAGGTTGAGCATTTTATTCTTGAAATTTTGTGAAAAAGAATCGTGTCTTTGGTGAGCGAAATTGAGTTTGGTTTGTTTTGTAATTTGTACTAGAATAAATTGAGGTTAAAATGACTTGATTTATTCTTTTTTTTTAAGACAACTCCCACACATACATGAAACGGACACAAATAACACCCAGACTTAGAACAACAATTTGTGGATCACACAAAGTGTTGTCCTACGTGAGATTAGAACCCACGACACTTGGCGAAGTAGGAAACGGCGTGGTGACCGTTAAACCAATTGGCCAAACGTGCATTAGACCAGTATAGCTTGAATTGTATATTATTAGTATGGATATTTATACAATGATAGGTCAAGATATAGTATGTAAACCTGGCTTTTATGGTTTCACGTATTATCATACACACTAAACATTTACTGCTGCTTTTGGGGCCTTTCGGAGCCCGCCCGGACCATCTCTCCTCCTCACATGGATTTTACAAATTCTGTTTCTTGCATATTTACTTTGTTATTAGTAAATCTTTAAAATTTTAATCATTTTAGTAAATGTGATATTACATAAGTTACGTTTTCCAACTTCGCTATTTAGTTCGTTCAAGTGTTCAGTCCTTTGGTAAATTAGTTCTGAATGTACTTTGTCTTAGACAATACCACGACTCCTCTGTCTTGAGAATGAATTATTGATTTTGTACTGGGCTCTTTACTTTGTAGCATTAACGGTGGTTGGCGTATATAATTTAATATACAATGCCAGTCTAACATATTATTAGAAAATGGTTAATAAAGTAATGTAATGATAGTGGTTGGGGTCTCAACTTTTTCTTCACTACATACGTTTGTTGGTGCTAACTCGATTGTCTCGTCACTGAAATGGAATGAAATCTTGAAAAAACTAAATTCATTAGATTCCCATACATACCCAATTCGCCTTCGAAAGAATGCTCATATTCTTTCCATACTTTATGGTATTCTATTTAATCCGTGCACTCCGCCTTATTTAAAGGAACGCTTTGTTTTCCTCAGTGACACACATTCAAGATCCTTGAGGTCATCCGAATGTCTGGAACTAGCAGTACCAAACTACCCATGAATTTGTGTTTCTACAGTCGATTTGTCCATCCAAAGGTTGCCTGTAAGAAATTGCTTTTTAGCGATAAGGCCGCCATTTGTACATGGCATACATTATTTCGTTCTTAAATATAACTGAATCAATTGGTGTACAATAAAGTTTATTCTATTCTATTCTACATTTTCAAATAGAATAAACTTGATTAAACCTTTAAATATTACTGGGAATGGTATTAAATTAGATGAAGTTGACCACACAAAGTTCCTAGGTATTATATTAGATAAAAACTGCAACTGGAAACTTTATATAGAAAACTTGTGTTGTAGACTTAACAGTTTTGCATTCGCTTTGCGGAACTTGAGGAGGACTGTTGGTGTTGATGCTGCTTTACTAGCGTATCATGGATATGTTTCCAGAATCCTAAGGTATGGAATAATTCTCTGGGGCAACTCTACAAGTATAAATAGGGCTTTTTTAGTTCATAAAAAGTGTTTAAGTTCAGTTTTCGGAGTAAGGCCATTAGAGCATGTAGACCACTGTTTGTGAAACATAAATTAATGACATTAGTGTGCATATACGTATTTGAAATGGGTGTGTTTGTAAGGAAACATCCTTACCTATATGAACGGGCTTCAGATATGGCTTTTAAAATAGGAAAGCTTTCAAGAGACCCTAAGTCCCGCTCCGCCATCTCCTTCGCAAGCATAACCTGCTCGCAGAAAGAGACGGCAGAGTTCCACGCGCTCTCGCCCCGCAACATAGCCGTAATCATGTTACCGAGCGAGAGAACCCCCACTCCGATGGCCGCCACGAGATCACGCCTCGGCTCGTCCCACGCCGGACATTCTGCCAGCGTGTGGAGCGCCGTGTCCTCGGTCTAGCCATCGCAGTGGTGGCACTCAGACGTTGGCTCTTTTCGGATCAGACACAGGTGATCCCCGAAACATCCTTTTCCAGTGATCACCTGCGTCAGCCGGTATGAGAGGCCCCCGTGATGCCTCTCGAGCCAATCCTCCATGACGGGTCTTACCGCCGCAATAACGGCGTGCCCAGCGCTCGGTTGCCCAAGTCGGTTCTTCCATTCCTCCACGAGGACCTGGCGGAGTTGGGATTTCTGATCTTCGATTTCTCGAGTCTCAGGACTCCTACCCAACTCCAGCGCCTCCTTGCGCCACCGATAAAGAGCCGCAAGGGCTCTCGCCTCCAGGTCCCATGGTGGAGTTCCGGCCAGGAGACTTGCCGCCTCAAAAGAGATCGTGCGGTACCCCCTTATAATCCTGATGGCCAGCAACCGTTGCGGTCGCCGCAATAGCGCGATAGTGCTGGCCTTCAGGACCTCCGCCCACACTGGGGCCCCATAAAGGGCCATGGACCGCACAACCCCCTCGTAGAGTCTCCTGCAGGATTCATCGGGCCTACTGGACTAGCCCTGAGAAGAAAGAACGAAACAAACTCAGGGATCATCGTCTCTTTTAAAGTCCAGACAATCTTCTACAAGTCTCAAAAGACATTATTTCAATAAAAAAGCGATAATTACAATTATGAGTCACAATTACAATAATTAATAAAGACAATAATTTTAAAAAAATGACAACAATAGCAATAATTTAAGATGTGTTTGTTTCAAACTACAAGTAATCGTCACATCAAAATAAATTTTAACATTCAAAATAAACAGCATGTGCAGAATGGGCAGCTCAATCCCAGGTGGTTTTATCATGAAGATATTCGGCTATGGTATAATACCCCTTTGCGGATAACTTAGATTTAATGGTATTCTTAAATTTCCTTTATGGCAAATTCCTAATATCAATAGGAAGTTTACTAAACTAAAATTTGTCTAAAATCTTCTTCTGCTCTCTTGTTTTAGTGAAGCAATTTCCAGAATGCTATTTTTGTATGTAAATACTTAAATAACGTCTATTTTTAGTGCGAAATACGAAGCAATTTCCATAATGCTATTTTTGTATGTATATTTTTAAATAACGTCTTGTTTTAGTGTGAAATATCGAATATTAGTTAATCCCTCATATTTAAAAAGTCGTTAACAGGATAATATTTATTTTAAGAGATTTTTGGTTTAGTTTGGATTATCCTTTTTAATAACTTTCTTTCTATACGTTTCAGTTTAATTTATATAACCTTCAAGAAGAGAGTGTAGGTACTCCTTTTTAAAAAGCTGGCAACGCACTTGTGATGCCTCTGGTGTTGCGGGTGTCCATGGGTGATCGCTTACCATCAGACGTCTGCTCGTTTGCCCCTTATTCCATAAAAAATATTTACTGAGATACTCGTACGTATTATAAACTTAACTATATTTGTTTATGAAAAATATCATTGGTACAGTAAAAAATACTTAGTGTATGTCAGATAAATGGGTAAGCAGTTTAGTTTAGTTTGTGACTACCAAGACAGGCTTCCGGTAGAAGTCTGTGTGGATATCTGATTGTTCCATTTACTTCTACTCTTGGCTACACAGATAACACTCTGAGTTTCTTAAAGCCGCTAGAAAATAAAACATGAGGCTCAAAAAAACCATCCAACGAAAACTCTCTGCCAAAAAACACTAAAAAGCGTAAAATAAACTGGCTCTTCATAAATTGCTATGTGCCAATGCTTGTCATTTCATTTTTTTCATTTATTTATTCAGGAAAACAATTTTTACATTGTATGCGAATATAAAGTTATAAATAATTACAGACAAAAATAAATATGATGATCCGAATAACAATTTCAAATTGAATTAAATTATCAAATGTTTGACAAACAATACGAAAATGAAGAATTGGGACAAAGTAGGTGTCAATTAATTACACAGCAAAAATAATATAAACAGCAAAAATGATAATGTCAAATACAAGTAAAAATAACAGTCAATAAATACCATAATGTGATGTCAAATGCCAACAAAAGCAATAAAATTCAATAATGTCACCAAATGAATAAAAACCAAAACATTTAACCAATAACAAAAAGAAGATGTTACCTATATAAGCTAAAAACAAAATTGCTACATATGTGGTTTACAGTTCATCAATGAGGTAGAAACTCTTTTCTAAAAGGAACTTCTTTAGATCGCTCAAAAAATTTTGTTTGCGAAATACCTTTTTTATTTCTAATGGCAATTTATTGAATATTTTAACCGCTTTGTAATATGCACTCTGCTTTACTACATCAAGGTGTGGTATACACTGTGTACTTAAATCCTTTCGCCTAGTGCTCTCCCTTGTCCTTCTTTCATTTTCGTTTTCATACTCATGAGCATATTTTGACAAGTGAGAGAGCAACACCAATATATACAAACAAGGAACGGTCAAAATTTTTAATGTTTTGAAGTGTGGTCTGGAAGACTCTGGTATTTGAATTCCTTCTATAGTTCGAATAGCTCTTTTCTGTGCAACTAAGGCTTTCTGTACATTGTTTGCATAGCCTCCTCCCCAAAACAGGATGCTAAACCTTAATTTTGATTCGACTAAAGCGAAGTATACCAATCTTAAGTGTTCAACATTAACTTCATTCCTCAAGCTTCTAAGTACGTAGCAGGCCGAACTAATGGTATTTTCCAGATGCTTTAATTCCTCTTTCCAGCTCAGTCTCTCGTCGATATAAACTCCTAAAAATCTTACGACAGATGTCTGACCTATGCTTTCACCATTTATTTTACTATTTAATTTATCTGTGTTTTTCGAAATCGATCGAAAAAGAATGACGTTTGTTTTGCTAATATTTACTTTAAGGCTATTTACAGTGAACCACTTATGAAAAGCATCCAAGGTCTCATTCACAATCACATTAAGACTGTTTAGGTCACTGGCTGACACTATTGCATTAGTATCATCGGCAAAAGCTACCACTTGAGCACATCCATTACTAGTTGTGTCTATATAGTGTATCAAGTCGTTGATGTACGTTATGAAATTGGACCCAGTATTGAGCCTTGGGGAACACCAACCCGTATTTGTGTCATTTTGGATCTATATGTTTCTTCACAGATTATATTATTATCCAGAACCAATGCATTAGCTGTAGTAGACACAGATTTCATCTCGACAAACATTTTTCTGTTACTGAGATACGACGTAAAAAGTTCTAGAGCTTTACCCCGTACACCATAGTGATTAAGTTTTTTAAGCAGTAATTTGTGATTATTATTGTCTATACCTCATTCTTTATATTTTATTTAAATAGAAGTATTATTATGTGTACTAGGTTCCTAAAATCTTTTTGAAGTCGGCGCCAAGCCAAATGTAATAGTAGTTACCACACTCGCTATATTTCGAGACGACCATCAACGACGTCGCGTCAGCCCGCGCGTGTCTGCCCGCTTGGGTTGTTTTGTGCTACACGAGGAGCAGCTATCCGGCAGCGGCGAGTGCAGTACCTCCTATTACATTTTGGCTTGGCGCCGACTTCAAACAGATTTTAGGTACCTAGCACACATAATAATACTACTATTTAAATGAATGAAGAATTAGGTATAGACAAGAATTGGCACATAGCAATTTATGAAAAGCTAGTTTATTTTACGCCTTTTAGTGTTTTTTTGGCAGAGAGTTTTCGTTGGATGGTTTTTGGGAGTTGGTTTTTTTTATAAACAGTTTTTATTTTTCCATTTTAGTGCAAACAATCGTAGGTTATCAGTAAGATGAAACATTTCATATAATTTATGCTGATGTGAATAACTTTAGTGGTTTGAACACGTATTAAAACTGAGTATGCTCAGTTTCTAAAATTAAGGTTAGATGCAAGATTTCTGTTACCGAGGACGTGGTCTAAGGCGCAATAGGAATCGTGTCCAAGCTTAAATGTCATGATGAAATAGAATCAGGCGCGTTACTTAAAGCAAAATACATTAAGGGGTTAGTCATCATAGCGCCTGTGTCATCAGCTCACCTAAATAACTTAAAAGTATACAACTAAAGGTCTATAGATACGTATGAAATTGAAAGAATTATCCTCCAACTCCTAACCGTTGAGGAGTTGTACCTTCCATCATCAGCTTACCTAAATAACTTGAAAGAATACGACTAAAGGTAACATACATACATATGACATTTAAAATTTATCCTACAACTCCTAACCGTTAAGGAGTTGTACCTTTCATCATCAGCTCATCATCATTTAATGATGACTACCAGACGCAAATACCCGAGTAGCTTCAGAAAATATACGAAAAACATAGTACGTGCCTGAAAAAAATGAGGGTTCCCCTCGATTTCTCTGGGATGCCATCATCAGATCCTAGTTTCCTATCATGGTACCACCGTCGGAACATCTAAATAAATAAATAAATTTTAAGTCAGTTAAAAATGAACGATTATTTTACAGATACATCTAAAAACCTTAAGTCCATGACATTATCCTACAATCTAGTGAAAAAAATACAACATTACTAAGTAATTTGAAAACTTCGATGAAAGAAGCCTTCAACTGTAATTAGTGGCGTGGCCTTGTTTCTATATTTTTTTTTATTAAAGCCGTGATCAATTTAATTGGGCGGGTTCCACAAAGTTCCGCTAGTAATTAAAAACAAACCCTCGGCTCCTTGTCTCCGCCAGGGCTTTGATGAGTTGTGATTGACTTAGCTCTATAATTATACTTTTAATTTTTACCTATGTAAAGTTATAAATAGGTATGTACCTTGTTTTCAACACAACTTATATATTTTGCTCTAAATTACTGAGATCATCCTGTACGATGCCTATTTAATATGATTTGGTGTGGTCTTCCATGGCCTCTGGTGTTGGGAAATCGGTGTTAAACAAATCTTTAATTGCCTTTAACCGAGGCAGTGAGGGTCTGGAGGTCTAAGCCTCTTCACCCTCCTTGCCATTCAAAGTTTGGCAACATCCTTGTGTATCTTGTGCTGCAGATATCCTTAGGCGAAGGTAGACACTTACCATGAAAAGAACCTTATGTGCATTTGCTAACTATTATTTAAAAAAACTTATATAACTTCTACGTAAAGCCTACCTAAATAAAATATTAATATTCTTGACAGTCACAATATTAAGTAAATCTATCTATAGTCCGGGTATCTTTCTAACATCTCTGCATTTAGAAGGTAAAACCTTCCTTCCTTAACTATCAGTGAAAGCCTTTTTCTAAGATATAGTATGTGTAACGCTTAAATAATAAGTAGCGTACACTTTTGTAATAGATTTATTAATATGTCACTCCAGTAAGTTTATATAATTGAAAATATTGATAGTTCAGTATGCGTCTAACAATAAATATTTGGTTTCATTGCAAAGTTTGTTAAAACCAATATTCTTTTACTTATAATAGTATTTTGTTCAAAGAGGGACACAAAAAGCATTCTAATAAGTAGATAAAAGTTCAGTAATGACATCGAATACCAATCATCAATAATTTTCCACCCGAGTACGGCAATATCATTTTCCAATACAGGGGTTATTTGTGTTAAGCCACCACTACCACTAACCACCGCATTGCATGTCGCGTTGGCAACAAAATTGTCAACAGACTACAATTGCAGTTTCAAATAGGAAAAGTTCAACGGAACGCTTCAGTAGAATAATTGTATAGATACTTATGTATGAAACGGTCATAGTGTGGCCATATTTAAGAAAGATATATATATGATATTTAAGCTTCTGTCTGATTGCTATGGCAGAGGTTGGGAGTTCGATTGAATATTTTGCTTTGAGGAGTTTTTCATTTTCATAAATGTATCCATGTCAAGGACAAGATTGTAGTGACCAAGGCTCCGCCAACTTCAACTCACATAGAAACGAGATTTTATGAATAGACATCGGTGGCCCATTATAATATTACGTCTTTACCTATGAAATTGCCGTTCTTCAGTACTGGTCATTTCAAATAAAAAAAAAGTTTGTAATGGCTCTGTATTCTAAATTCA
This sequence comes from Diaphora mendica, assembly GCA_949125395.1. Classification (NCBI taxonomy): domain Eukaryota; kingdom Metazoa; phylum Arthropoda; class Insecta; order Lepidoptera; family Erebidae; genus Diaphora; species Diaphora mendica. The sequence goes on from OX421325.1 coordinate 695,545, forward strand.
AATTAATTTTGTTTTAAAACCATGACATACTATTTACAAACTCAGTCTTTTGTTTTTTGATTAGCGTTGTATTTTCATTACATTTGAACATTTTTCGTCATAATGTATTTTTTTAAAATTCGTGTAATTATGGAATATGAGTTCCATCGTGGCACCAACGCGACACAAACCGCACGTAACATCAAAAACGTTTACGGAGAGAACTGTACAAACGAACGCACAACCCGTTATTGTTTTTCCTGGTTCCGTTCTGGAAATTTTGACTTGAAAAATGAAGCTCGTGGTCGTCCGGAGACTTTGGTAAACAATAATGAATTAAAGGCGATTGTGGAAGCTGACGAAACTCAATCTACATCTGAGCTAGCAGCAGCTTTTAATGTAAGCATCAAAACAATATTGATCCATTTACGACAAATTGGCAAGGTAAAAAAGCTTGATAGATGGGTGCCCCACGACCTTAACGATCGCCAGCGCAACGTACGCGTCGAGACCTGCCTTGCGCTGCTCAACAGGCAAAGAAATGAAGGAATTTTGAAACGAATTGTTTCGTGCGACGAAAAATGAATTCTGTTCGACAATCGAAAGCGCTCAGCAAGTTGGTTAGACCCTGGTTCAGCACCAAAGCAATGCCCTAAACCAAAAATGACCACTAAAAAGGTGATGGTCACTGTTTGGTGGTCTAGTGCGGGTGTGATTCACCACAGCTTTTAACAAAACGGCATGAGCATTAATGCAGATGTGTACTGTGAAGAACTGGAGAGAATGATGGAGAAGCTTGCACATCTGCAACCAGCTTTGGTGAATCGGTCATCCCCACTGCTCCCTCACGACAACGCGCGACCCCATACTGCGCAACAGACAGTCTCCAAGCTGCAAGAGCTGGGGTTGGAAGCTCTCCCTCATCCGCCATACTCACCAGACCTTGCACCTACCGACTATTACTTTTTCCAAAATTTAGACAACTTTTAACTGGGTAAAAAATTCAATTCCCGAGAGACAGTACAAAATGCCTTTGAAGAGTTTGTTGCCTCCCGTCCAGCTGATTTTTACAAGAAGGGCATCAATAAACTGCCAATGCGTTGGCAAAGATGCGTCGATTGCATGGGTGATTACTTCGAATAACAGAAATAAAAAAGTTTGAAAAAATATGTACTTTCACTTATTGCATACAAAACGGCAATTTCATAGGTAAAGACCTAATATTACATTTTACGTAACACGTCGCCTGATACAAAGTACTTTTTTCGGTTTAGCTTAAATCCGTTTTATTACTAAGCCAATAGTAAATAAAAAAACAACCGTTCAGTTAACTAATGTTAAAAAACATCGCTAAGTATAATTATAAACAGTGCAAAAACTCAAGAAAATGTGTCGTGTCGACGAACTCAAGGTCTTCTTTTGGCAGAAAAACGACAATAACTCTGAAACATTGTGTACTCAAGTGGCAAATATATCCAGTTAAAATTACGAAACAAAAAGTACTGGCAATATGGTCGGGCAGCATCGCGCCCGCGGCCACGCTTCTTATGAAATCCGTATAAAAAATATCTACAGAGATGAATTCGGGAGGTCCCGGGGCTGTTTATGGAGGTATGTCTTTGTGAGTGACCTATAGCTATAATATGAATTCTTTAAGCAATGAAGAGGGATGATATTACTCATGATATTGTGAAAATATAAAGTATAGGCTTATTTCTTCTTTTTCCCGAATGCAGTAGTGTAGATTTTTTTAACTCCTGGGCAGAAGACTCCTAAATATATTACTTTATGTGGTTAACTGAACCTGGTTCAAGGTAACCGTAGATATTTTAAATATTTCCTTTATAACTAATTATAAAAAATATATATTATTAATACCACTTTCACAGGTCATTGAGTTGCCTGAGAATGAAATAGTCAGGTGAAAATTATTACAGATCGAGGATCTAATAATTTCGAGGTTACTATTATTTAGGGAATTTTCTGGTTTTTGACAACAGAAGTAAGTAGTTGTCAAAATCACATTAATGATTAAATTTCATAAATTTAAATGTAACGTCTTAGAACTTAGTGTACTAAGTCCATCTCTGTTTTCACAACTTTGCCGGAGCTCGTGCAATTTACATAATTTTTGCATCTTTATGCTTCATTCCTGTAGATTCTGTGACGAGTTCTATTTCTTTGTAACACTCGATGTCTCTTTAAGCTTTCAGCTGCTTAGTTTTATGCTCAAAAGCGTTTGAAAATCAAGCCCTTTCAGCTCTAATATTGAGCGATGAAAAATTGAGGTGAGAGGTTCTGAGGATTGTTAACCTACCATGATATGGCGTCACTAGTATTTCTCCTTATACTCGTTCCTGTGGAGAGCCATACTTTTGCGTATGCATACCAGTCGTCGAGCCAGTCGAACCCGTCGAGTCGAGTGCTTGTAGACGACTGGATGAAGACACGGCTTTACGAAAAAACGGCTCCATTATTTTTAGGCTTCTAGGGCTTTAAGGGCATCTCTTGGAATGCAGGTGTCCACGGGCGGTGGTAGGTGTTTATCATCAGTTTTGACTCTGCTTGTTTGCTCTTTTGTGCCATAGAGGAAAGTAACAGAATAACCATGGACAAGCCTTGCTTCAAGTACTTTAGAGTTGTATATTTTGCAGGTTAAGTTACATAAGGCTGAAAAATCGGAATACTGTAACCTAACTAAATACTTAAATTCTCTAGCCCACCTTAAATACTTTAGTACTTAAGATATAGTGACCTGGTTATAAGTTCTTAGTACACATTGCAGAAGCAATAACATGGTTCATATAGTTGTCAGAGGAAAGTGTTTGCTCTGGGGACATTAGCATAATTAGACGGCAAGCTGCCACTTTGTGACGTCATTAGCTGTCTGGTGACCAGCCAAGTTATGGTTGGCTATATATTGACATGATGCAGTATTTGGAGTTAACAGTGGCGATGGATTAATTAGTTTTCGCATAGTCTTTATTGACACAAAAAAATAATGACCGAATATTTTAATTTGATACGTATAACGAGTAAAAAGAGCACTTGCTGAAAGGAGCTCCTTTTAGCAAATAATAATTATTAACACGATTAATTAATACGGCCGAAACCTTGTTTCTAAGGAGATGCCTGTGTCTATCAGTGAATTAACATCTAAGAAATTAATTAAATTAATTCTAATTAGTATTAATGCCCATTACTATCAAGCAGTGATTTCGGTAATTCGATGGTTGAACTAACTACTAACATTCGAGAAGTGCCACTATATGAATGCTCCCATAACTGACGGAAAGGGGAAATTGGCTCACTTAATTGCTGATAACCAGTTACCTGTTATTTTTATAAGAATAGCTACCCAACAATGAAGTTTTAGCGAAAATAGTACCATTTTTATAAAATAGTACTTATGCATATATTTATGTGAACAAGCGTACCGAGCGCGGTGGCACACGCCAATATCTGTGATGGAATACTTGTTACAAGTACATTCGCACAGAAAATTGTTTCGTAACCGAAGTAGGTACTGCTCCTATACGAGTATAAAGCTTTCTTTTAGTGGGTATCAGAACTTGTACAATGTAGGTACATAATTTACACGTAATTAATTTAAATATCGTGAATATGTCTAATTTAGATCAAACAGACCTAACAAATACATAAACAAACAATTTTTTTTCATAATTTACTTATGAAGAGATACGATAAGTATGATGACGGATAACCCAAAAGTTGTCTTTGTTGCGTTGAGCATTTTTTGGTAGAGGAAAATCTTATGAGTTCGCGTCAACGTGTCACCGATATGATGATTTAATTTAAACATGAAATTTCTCTGACGTGATGATATAATTTAAACATTATGGAATTTCTAATATTACACATTAATTTTACAAATAACCTTCTAAGTTAAAAGTTTTCACTTCTATTGGCAGTCCTTATGACTGCCATTTTTTTTTTAACAAATATGACATGAAAACTTCGTTTGTTTATGATTTAGCCAGCTTTGAACTTTTTGAACCTTAACATGAATCTTTTAGTTTGGAAACCACATTTTTCTGTAATATTAAAATATGGCCGATTCAATTAAATTCCGTTTTTATTAGTCGTTGTCATGAATTTCATGAAGGGACTGTTTCATCATTTGAGTGCATCAGAAAGTTACTTTTTTATTTTTTATTTATTTTTGAATTTACAGGCTTGTTGTTGTTTTCGTAGAATTTTAAATTTATCTTTTATTTCTTTTAGAAAATTTTTATCGTTTTTACGTCAATATAAATATGAATATAAATAACATTATTGTCACCGACTGTACCAAAAATATAGGCGAGCACTTGCTTTCTGTTGAGGTGTCTGAGCATATGATACTCTGAGAGCTTCGGGATGGGCAAACACGCCGCTATTGTTGTACTGATGGATAGAGTGCGTGCACTTAGCGGCTGCAATCCAACCCGCGGCACAAACCGCGTTATGATTTGTAGCAATCATTTTTATTGTAATGTTAGCAGTACAATGTAATGTAATGTAACACTCTGTGCGCGATTGTACGTTGTCAAAACATGGGTGTATATAATTGTATGAGAAAGGAGATATGGTAGTCGATTCTGTTATCTAAGATGTATGAATTATGTGGTCGTAACGTTATGTGGCTGTATTTTATACATATTATTCGTTTTTCTTCTTTATTCGTATCTTAATCGGGTTACAAAATATTGGAAAAGATCTTTAGTGTTCTATTTCAGGTAAATTTGTGTACCAACTATCTCGTTTAATTTGTAGTGTCACAACTGAAATGTTCAAAGGGTTTTGTTACGACTGACATCACTAGATAATTTAGTATTCATTTATTTGTATTGCCTGACATTTATTCTCTGAAAATTAAACTATAACATAGCACTTTTTAGCTATTGACACAGATCATTCAAAATAACATTATAAGCCAATATACTTTATGGTACATACCTTTAGATTAATACGACGTTAATTATTATTTTATCCATTATCACGACTAAGCCTAGAATTACACATCTAATAGCGAGTTTATTTGCTTCTCTCGTTTTTACGCCTTAAATAGTCTTCCGATTATTTCCATAAAATTTGCACACAGAAAAGATTATAGAGTAGATACTCTCTATTGATGAAAAAACCCGATTCCCAAGAATACCCAAAGCAACTATGTATTTTATTACACGCAGATGAAAATGGTTAATATGTTAACAGCGGTAGGCTTCGAAATCTTGTTTATATCGATATAATCTTAATCCAGACCTTGAGTCGGAACGTTAACGACACGAAGGGATTGGAGTATGTAAACACCGATTACCTAAATAGGGTCCCACCGCAAGATGATAATCGTTTGCGGAGGACCATTTAACTAAAAGCCTCTATTGTTATCCCCTCAAACTGTTCAAGTTTACACTATTACGTATATAAAGAGCATACACGCAATCACATCGCCTTTTAAAATTTGATTCCCTTAGATGTTTTGTTTTTAACATTCACCTGAGTTCATGTTCTGTAACATACCACAAGCCGATAAAATAATCTGTACATATAAATATAATTAAAGTATCTATTTGTAATTTCCAATTTTGGGATATTGATTTGAGATTGGGATTTTCACAAGCATATACTGATGATATAATGAGTTGGCTACTTTTTGACGTGACAACGTCTAATAAATTTATGAACACCGTCTGCATGCACTAAAAAGGTTGACTCCTACGTTCATTGTACCGTAACGCTCTATGTCCGTCATTGTATGACGCTTGCGCCGCATCTATCGCTTATCATTTCATCAATATTTTGTTATGACGTTGTCACTTGTCACGTTAAACTATCGTCCGTAAACAGACTTTACAGACAACCAATTTTTTTTTAGACTAGCATCACTCCGTGACTTTGCCCGCGGTTATTGTTGTAACAGCAGTAACTAGTTTTTTATAACCAAAGTATATTACTCTACTGTCGGGTTTCTTTAGAGCCTTTCTTTAGTTTAGTATTAGACGGTGTCAGTCATCGCAAGGTATTTTTATTCAAATATAATCTGCAATTTCCAAAGACACAATTACTTCAGTACATAATCAAATAAATTCTAAACTCAGTCCTAATTGAATACAAAAAATGAAAACAATTCTGATCAATTCAACAATATTTTCTTCCCCAAACCAATACAGAAACAGATGCTAATGAAAATGAAATCCCTTGATAACAAGCCTCTCTTCTGATACCGAAGTCCTGGAGTGCCTCTTATTGTAATGCCCTTGTGAAGTTTGTCTAATTCCGTCTCATTGCCGACGAGAACTCACAAGTATGCTAAATGTTTCAACTCTCGACGTTCAATTAACACGATATGAATTTTAATGAGGATATTTATTCATGACAATTTTGAGTGTGAATATGCTTGAGTGGGGAATTAGGGGACTCTCATTTTTGTATAATGTCAAATTATTACCTTTTACATTTTTTACATTTAAATAATACTAGCAAACCCGCTCAGCATCACGTGCGTCTCTCAAGAAGAATAATTTTTACACGTTTTTTGTAAAAAAAATACATTGATGCTAGGCTACTGTATAGCACGATGCTATACTCCTCAATAAGTGGGTTATCAACACAAGTTTTGATGCGACAACGTCTTATAATTCGATGGAGCCGGCTGCACGTCATGCGGCGTTACCTCGCTCTGAGGCGTTCCATTTAAGGCTTGAAGTGCAACCGAGAGCGCGGAACGAGCGACAAAGATGCACAATCGGCCCCCGCCTTCGGCAGCGTTCGACATCTGTCTCTCTCCTACTTGTTGACGTTGTCACGTTCAACTATCGTCAGTAAACCGACTTTACAGACAACCGATTTTTTTTAAATTCGAACCTTTAATTTTTGTAGTAAGTACCTTTATAAATTTTTACTTAAACTAGTAGTGCTTTGTAACGATAATTTAAGAGTTAAATATAATTTTTACAAATAGATGAAACTAATAAAGACCAAGTTGATTATAAAATAAAATACTTCTTCTCAAAGACAAAATTTGTTTAAGTTGTTTTCAAGTATATACGAGTATAAGTTGGCACTATCACTGACTTTCACAGGGATGAAAGTTAAGATTCCCTCAATGATTCAAAGATAAGTCACGCTCGCTCCGTACCGGCGGCGGCGGCGGTGGCTGTACTGCGCCGGGGCCATTAACTTAAAGCTGTGTTAAACAGCTTAGTTTTAATACGAGAACTTGGACAGGATAATGAGACGGCGCCCGCAGGAATAACTGGCCCCGAGTTAAGTGGATGAAGGGATAATTATTTTGCGGATGGATGGTCAGCTCCTTCTAGCTTATTATTTCGCAAGAGACGTCTAAGAAATAGCATTATGTTCTGTTTAATATTTATTTTGTATTGTATTTAATGCAACTGTCGCAATTGAAGAACTCAGCGAGATAATAACTATGGACGTTAAAGTTGTGTTTGTAGTAAGTAAATTAAATTAAACTTTAAATTTAATTATTATTTTAGATGCGAGACAGATGAAAAATGATTTTATTTAATGCTGATCAAGTAGTAGTAATAACAAAGTTTTATGATTAAAATTGAATTTAATAAAGTTTAAAAAAACGTGTTGTAGGAATACATTTGATTTTTCTGTACGTAGCCAGAAGATATTGTAGTTGAAACTTAATTATTGTACCCACTGCTATATTACAATTTAAATACTACAGGGTGTTTTGCTGAACAAGAATTTTGTAGGCCTATACACAAAAACAGTCAAATAAGAATTATTATTTGTGATTTCGTTTATTAAGTGACCTTTAAGAATAAGAAAAACACATACATTTTATTCTTATTAGATAGATAGACACCTAATAACTTTTCATTAATATATTGTTACACTGACAAAGATCTTGTTGCTCTCAACATAACATCCCTTTCAAACAGTAATGTACTTGCACATTAGTTTAGATAATAGATAATATTATATTGTATTTAAGCCTTCAACCACTATCCATTAGAAACATTACGAGAAAATCTGTAGCTCTCGTAGACAAGACGCCTACGAGTTACGTCATCGGGTACGAATTCAATGCTACTTTCAATGACAGCGTATAATTTATCTATATGTATTGTAATGCTACTTATTCATCCTTATTTATCTGAGCATGTATTGTAATGCTACTTATTTATCTATTTTCATCCGAGCACGTATTGTACAGGTCTGAGTAATGGCTGCGCATAAAAGTTGCGGACAATTATGGCGGTCCCTAACAGATACAAAACGGCTCGCATTATTTACACAAGTTGGATAATTTAGTGGCAAAATTTTTCCCTCATTGTGTTCCCAAGACCTTTGACCTTCCTGTTTGGTATACCAAAAGAGTTTAGATGTTTATCTTGAAGATATTCGGAAGGCATGTTGAAATTTAATATACTATGATTTTTTATAATTTCTCCAATTCCTCTTAAATTCGTTTTTTTCTAAACTATATTTGTCAGTTTCCTTCATTTTTATTAATTAAAAGCGTATTTTGTAGTAATATTTAGTCTGAAACCATTATGTTTAACACGGGGAAAGAACCTAGATATAAGTTTATATTTAACTAGGTGACCCGTGCCCACTTCGTTGAGCGGTAAACATTTTTTCACCGACTTACTTTGCAAATCCGGTTACCACGATTTAGGCTTTCCACTTTTCGGGTTATTATATATCCTATGTCACTCACAAATAACGTAGCCTTTTATTGGTAAAAGAATTTTCATAATCGGTTTAGTAGATCCAGAGATTACCCTCTACAACGTCACTAACTCACAAATTCACAAACTTACAAACGCACTAACTTTACCTCTTTATATAATACTATAGATCAAAGAACCGCCTTTGCAATATGTGATTTACAATGTTAAAATGTGTATGTAAAAAATAAAAAGTACGGTATGTTTTACAAGTATTTTTTTTGTGTTTGCTTTTTAATCATCCATATAAATTTCAGTTATATTGGATGAAATTGACGATTTATTGCCAATACTTGGCGACCTCCCTGTGTATAGTAAATCTATTCTGTACCATAGGAACGCACCACACGTCAAACTTACCAAAAAGGTTCAACGCGGTGCCTTCAGAACGCTATTAAATCAACAACAAATTCAAATTACGCGCCCAGGCTCAACTACTGCATATTTTACACTTTCTCTAACTATAGAAAGCCGTAAAATTATATTTATTACAATGAAATAAAGCTCATTTTGATATAAAACGACTGAAGAATTTAAAGTGGCCTGGTAAACTAGTTGCATATTTCAAAATGCCTAATAACTATTGTTTGGTGTTAAATTAACGTTTATCTCGCTTTACATAAGGTTGATATTACTCTGTAGGTTTGGGGCGAAGGCATGGTGAAGGATACAAAGCGACAGGCTTTGTTCCGCGGTCAGCAATAAGAGGAAACGGCACCATCTGCCGGCCGCTTTCCTATCCGGACGCTGACTTCCGGTCAGAGTTGGTTGAAATTTTGATCAGGATATAATGCGGCTTATTATACGGATGTCTCGTGTAGTTTTTCTTCACTCTCTTTTTAGTGCATTGAGGTAAAATGGAGGCTTTTTAATTCGGCATGTTCGAGGCTCACGTTAAAGTTAGGAATTTTGTTCAGACTAATTTCTGTTTTATGATTGTGTATGATGAAGAAAAACCGATACTGCTACACATAGCACTGATACAAATGTCTTGAACTAATGATTAAGTAGATTAATCGTACGGGTTTTTTACGGGTTCAGAGGTTGACAAATGATTATGGAGTCTATGAGCGCTTATTTTGTGATCATGATTATGATATTCTATTAATATATATATACGTACATACAAAAACAGCGCCAAGAAGCGTCAAGAAACTAATCGAATTTGTGCACTGGTTCGGAGTCCAAGCAATTTGCTCGCCGGTAACCTAATTGTGCTCCCGAGAACTTAAACTAAGTTTCTTGTAATTAGAGATGCTGTACCGTTCTGCCATATCTTTCAAATTAGTGTGTATTTTGTGAGTTATCGGACGCATAGCGTGAAGAGTTATCCTGAATCCATATTAGTTGACTGCTTCGGTGACACAGTAGTAGCGTATGCGGCTGCTGAGATTGAGGTCTAGGGTTCGATTCCCGGGTCGGACTAAAGGTTTGTGTGATCTGTAAATGTGTGTCGAAACACATATTTACAATCTACACATTATACATTTACAAAAAAGTATATTATGTATATTAGTTATTTAGTATCAGTTATTTAAAATATGCTCTGCTTAGTTTGGAACAAGATAACGCCGATATTTAGTTAGTTAGGAAAGTCATCAGTGGTAGTGTTATTGACTGTATATACTGTATATATTGTTGTTCTGAGTCTAGGTGTTATTTTTGTCCGTTTCATGTATGTTTTTAAATTCTTCTGCGACACAGAATTTATTCCTATTTCGAGAGCAATTTTTTTAATGAATAAAAGAGATAAGTGGTCAAATTATGGAGATGATAATATCTTTTACTTTACTAATATCATAAACGCGAAAGTTTGTAAGTATGAGTGGATGGATGGATGGATGGATGTATGGATGGATGGATGTATGGATGGATGGATGTATGGATGGATGGAAAGGTGGATGAATGTTTGTTACTCTTTCACGCAAAAACTGCTCAACGGATTTGGATGAAACTTTACAGTAATATAGCTCATACATCAGAATAACACATAGGCTACTATTTGCCACGATATCCGACATATACGCGGTCGGAGCCGCGGGCAACCACTAGTTAACCTATATTCTTAGATGCGTTCTTCCTGTCTCAAAGAGACACAAGGTTGGGGAATAATACTCTATTCCAAGTCAGTAGGTACATCCCCTTCTCTTCAAGCATCTATAAGCTATGATGTTATAAAACATAATATTGACGAAGCAATATGTTCGCTTGAGGAGTCGATATCAGTGTTTGCGCCCGGGGCTCGTCCGGTCCTCGAGCACATATCGTTTTATTTACGGACGGACGGACGAACGCCGGCGACAGTGTGGACACGGTATAGCAGAGTAGCTCCTTCATTGTGGGGGCTCAGGAAATGTTGAGGAGACATGTAGATGGGTTGTTCTCACCCTTTATTACAAAGTTGTGTACAAATATAAAAGTGGATTCCATTGCACTGTTTAATATAGTACATAGTCTAGCATGTAGCGTGTGAAATGTTATTTCACAGCAATGAATTATGCTTTTACCGAAATAAATCTTAGTAATCTCTCTCGTCTCGTAGTTTTTGCGTGAAAGAATAGCAAACTTACATCCATACTTACAAACCTTCACGTTTATAATATTAGTAGCATTTTGAAAGATAACTGCATAAAGTGGTTAGTTACTTATGACGTTTATTAAAGCAAAATGTATCTATAATTCTACTTCAGCCTATTGCCGTCCACTGCGTAAAATGATACGTTATTGAAAAAAATGTTTTGTACATCTATAACTATATATATGTATATAAATCAATGCCACTTTTCCTTGTAAATTTATAACTCAAGAACGGGCTTACCTATCCGAACCAAATGTTTAGGCTTTTTTTCGGACTATTTAGTAGATGGTTTATGTGAAGATTACACAAAATCGGTAGAGCGGTTCTTCATTTATCGACATACACGCGGGCGGAGCCGCGGGCAACAGCTAGTTTTTTTATGGAATAAAGACTCAAGACAAACTGAAAAGAGAGTATTATCACCCTTTGAGCGACCTGCAGCATTCACTAACTCCCGAAGCAAATATAGAATTACTTCACACTTGTTCTCCGTGAGAAGGAGGAAACCTGTCGTGCCTTCACATTATGCGTCGAAGCATTGTTTTTTTACGTATTAATATATCCTATGTAGTACGTACGTAGAACGGTAAGTATATAATATAACTTGTATTAAAATAAGTAAGTTCATCGTCAGACAGTTCACCTCAAAGAGCGTGTGACATTTCAATAAAACTAGTAGCTTTGAAGGTAAATAATATTGCGAGGTAGCAGGGGAGCTGTGCAATAGTGTCGCGGTCTTAGATCCCGCCAACAAATAAATATAGAACTCATATGTGCTGCCCCCGGGCTCGCCGCTACCCATCAATTGTGTTCTCGACTTCATATCAAATAATGTACAACACTTTATATTTTTCACTTTATTTACTAGCATAAAGAAGTGTTAGAATATATGGAGGATTAGATTTATTTGTAGGTATTTATTTTAAAATATAGGGACTTTCAGTAACAGTATTATTGTTTTAGGTTTAAAGAAGAAAAATAATTTTTATTATTGTTTTAATTCTGTTGATTCTATTTAAATCTTAGACATTACCGACTGAACTGTTAATCTAATGGTAAGTGATCCTAACCTAATAATTGGCATACAATTTTGTGACGAGCACGATTTGTTGTGTCTGGTCGTAATTTATCAGTAACTAACTAACCCGTGCTCTTCGTTGGGTGTTAAACACCGACTTCCACGAAATTATTATTTTATTTTTGGGTTAATATATAGCCTATGACGCTCACATTTAATGTGGCTTCCTATTAATAAAAATATTTTCATAATCGGTTCTGTAGACCCAGAGTTTCCCCCCTACAATGTCACCAACACAGAAACTTTAACACACATAACATTTAATTTGGTATAAACTGCAAGGGCCGGGCGGTAATGCACTTATGAGTCTTGATTCCATCACTTATCATCACGTGACCCTTATGCTTGTTTGCTACCTAAACCTTAAATAGAAAAACCGCTGCACCTATTTTAATTGATATGGAGGTACTTTGATTCTTTTGGAAGATAGGCTATCCACGGTTTTACCGTGATAACTGACGTACACTCGGGCGGAGGGACGATCACAACCTAGTTTCCTAGTTTTATGTTTTTTTTTACTGTGTATATGTAACTCCAAACTATATCGTAGTAAAGTATACAAACAAAACTTTACAATTTGTATCAGCAGTATATTTTTATTTACTTAATATGAAGCGCAGGCTCCCTCGATACCACGCTATCGAAGTTTTCCATATCAATACACTACACTAGTCTGAATTTCCTTAACTTTAAACATAAGATGGTTACACACTAAGCTTTATAATACTCTGGTCTATAAATATTTCCACATTTTCTTCAGCTCAAAAATCTGTACTAATATTATAAACGCGAAAGATTGTGAGTATGAATGGATGATTGTTACTCTTTCACGCAAAAACTACTGAACGGATTTGGATAAAACTTTACAGTAATATAACTTATACATCAGAATAACAAATAGGCTACTGTTTGCCGCGATAAACTGACATATACGCGGGCGGAGCCGCGGGCAACAACTAGTACATAAATAATTATATTATAGTATCTACATCTTATGGCAGGAATGGAACTTTCGTTTTCATGATAATTACTAGTCAAACCGCATAACTTTGTCTGCATCTCTTGAAAGGAATAAACTTTCTCCGTTAATACTGTGATGCTACTTTCATTTTTCGATAGATCTACCTAATACTGAAACCAGTATTCGGACCTTTAGTTCCTGCTATTCCTTCATGCAAACAAACACACTTCAGTTTTAAAATGACCTTATATCTCTTGTCAACTAGTTATTTTTATAAATAAATATTTCGGACATCTAACACACAACGCCATCTAGTCCCAAAATAAGCATGAGCTTGTATTATGGGTACTAGAAACCTGATATAAATACATATTTCCTTCTTTCTCATAAATACATACATATTATACAAATACATGGAAAACACCATACTCCAAAACAAATATTTGCAGATCATACAAACATTTGGTCCTACTTATTAAAAAACACCACCACAATTTTTACAGTAACATTAAATTATGTTACTTCTCACACCGAATATTTACAAGTATGCTCCCAACTTTATCAAGTGTAGCAAGTTCCGGCGGCGCGCCAGTACAGCGGTGTGGCGGTGTCGGCGACTCCATTCATAGCGCGCGTCGGAGTCTGACCCTGCTCCCTTCAAACTTGCTGATTTCTTTCAATTCAACCGCTCCACGCTGCGCCGTGTGGAGACAAAGTTTAGTAAAGGACATTTATGTTTTTATAACTTTACCAGAGCCTGGACAAGAGACTGTTTGAACTGAATGCTGTAAAGCGCTTGTTGGACATGAATGGGGTGGGTTTAAAGTCGTATAATTTGTAGGGAAATTTTCAGTACAGTTTTTTGTTAGAAGTCCATCTGAAAAAAAATTGCGAGGCTACATGAAAATTATCTTTGTCTATAAAACAGATTCAATAAAACATTATTTCATGTATACTTTTTACTTTTTTCATTCCATAGATAAATTATATTGTGGCACAGCTCACCCTGTCGGGCACAGCATATTTACAGCTATGAGAGGCACACAAACTGAAGTGGTACCTGATAAAATATTAATTACTATCACAATTTCAATTATAAAGAGTGTAAGAAATTTTGATTTATAATTCACTTAAGGTTTCTTTATTTAAAGTTTAAAGAAAGAATTTTAAAATCATAAAAACCGACTTACAGTGTATCTTTTCAGCCTTGTATACATACTTAACCGAAAAATATTATACCTGATACCATATTATTTTCAACTGACACACCTTCATACTATACCTACAGTGGATAAAATTTGATAGTAAGACATTTGGGGCGATGAAATTCGCCAATATGAAGGGTGCACCCGACTGCACCCCTGTAATATACCGCGCGGTGGTAACGCCACCGGTGTTGAACGTGTCAATATTGGAACAACACGCCTGTAAGGTGTCTGGTAGCCAAAAATGCAAGTTGAAAAGAAATTCCGTTCCATTTAATATCACACTCTTTTTAATAGACCTTAGAATCGTAGTATTTTTATTATAGTTGGTGTTTTTGTACGTCACTCTGTATGCGTATAATATAATAACTTTATTGATATAACACCAACACCACGATAGTACATTTTTTTTTTTTTTAGCATATGTTATGATGTATACTCTTAAACTGTATGCGTATGTGTCGATTATTGAGCAAAAAGTAGTCTATATCTTTCCTTAAGAATTAAAGTGTCTCGGAAGTAAATTTGAGAGGCGCTCATAGCCCAGTTGCACTCGGTGATTAGGAACAATCACCGAGGGTAAGCAACGGCGCGGTCAGTACCTGGATGCGTGACCGTTGGTGGCATGATACCATTAGCGTCACCTTGATTTAGAGGTGACGTTAAGCAGTCGGTCCCGGTTGTTATCCTAGGATAACCGTCGTGAAGCTAACTCGGAGGCCTTTGGGCGGCTTAAAAACATCCAACGGTGAGATCACGTAGCCACAACTTTGTCTTGCCAGTCTCCAACCCGCACTCGGCGTGGGGACGTATGGCCTTAACGCTCTACTGAGAGGAGACCCGAGCCCAGCAGTGGGACATTGTGGGTTGTTGATGAAAGTAAATTTAATTAAAATCGATTCATTGCTTTAGTCCTTACAGCGTGATAGACAGACAGTTTTTTCACATTCAATATATTTAGTAGGGACAAAGAAATTTGTATACGTTAATACTTACATAACACTTGTTTTATGCAAGTAGTAGTCTTCAAAAAAATTAGGTGTCTTTAAGTCATAATCAAATTTAGTATTGACGTCTATCTATCATATCTTTGTTACATTCAAATCAGGTTCGTTCAGGCTTCTACACACAATGTTTTTTTGTAAATAAAGGAAATTAATGTTTGTACTTAAAATTTTCAAGTATAAATTACCGTCCAGAATTAGAAAGGGCAAATTTTAGAAACGAAACATTTAAAAAGGGTAAAAGTACTCTGCTAATTTAATGTTACATGGGCCTTGGGTCAGCGCGTTTATAATTAAGTCATTCCCAAAAAGGGCTAGACAGGGATGCATACACCACATATGTACGTGTAAAAGAGATGGTAGAATAAATGCTGACAGTTCAAGGATATGATAGTAGGGTTGGAATAGCTGTATTATGTTATTCAAACAATTTAACACGCTATTATACTTTAAATTATAATCCAATGTTCATGCATAATTTTGAGGAGTTTTATTGCTCGTTCATCACAGGGTAAAACGATTTCTTCAGTCGGGTACTCTGGAACACGATACAGTGACGTACTCTGTGCATCTGGACTGAAGGCCCATTTTTTAAATTTTTGCGAAACTGTAAAATTCAAATAGGAATTAGTTAAAAATAGTGAAAATCTAAAGCAATTGGTTATAATTTTTTTAAACGTGACGCACTGGCGTACTTATTACAGATATATCAGTGACTAGCTGAGCTGAAAACGGTGTGGTATTGACTCAATCTGCAGCTTAGTGCTTGTATAATTTAGGTATACGTAGAAATAGTGTATACGTCGACCTACACAATTTGGTTTACAGATCGTGTATTTCTCAGCTAGGTATTTGCTTTCTGCATTCTCAATAACTTTTATTAAGAAGAGTACTCGAAGGAATAGTACAGACTTATATCATCCCAGTTTTCCAGTATCGTCTCTTGATATGTGAACGCCCATGAGCAGCAGTCGTTTGGGCACTTACCATTACGGAATGCGTCTGCTGATTTTCCCCTTAATTATAAAAGGAAAAAAGGAAGAACGTTTTACTGTTCGATTCACTTCTAGTCCGACTATAATTGCCATTGTAAAAATGAGAACGATGACCTCATTTATATTGTTTCTAATACAAACGGTTGCCGCGCATGAACATCTAAAACGCAACACAAAATCCAAGCCACCCTCGATCTTACATCATTACGTCCAGTGTCATTACCCCACGCCGATTACCTCCATTCGTCGATAGACACGACATTCATTAAGTTCAGCGTGTCTGAAGGATAATTGCTGTTCAGTAGTGTAGGGGTTTGGCATACTAAACAACGTTCAAGGTTTGAAGTGTCGGTTGAAAGATTATCAATTACAGTTGAAAGAATAATTTTTTTCACAAAAACGATTTCAAGCACTGGACCAAATTGAAATGGGAACTCACTGAGAGCACCAGCTTTCAAATAAGAAAAAAGAATCGATCAGTTAAAAGGTTCGGAGGTAACAAAAATAAATAAAATACATTAAATGCTATGAAATATATTTAGCTTTAATTCCGCGAGACAAATATCCAGGTCTGAAAGCAAGGCACAAATCCCACCGTCATGCATACTCACATGCACATATGGGTATCATGCATATGTACACATACAAAACAAGTGAGAAATAATTAGCATGCCATGCAACC
Organism: Diaphora mendica; assembly: GCA_949125395.1. NCBI lineage: Eukaryota > Metazoa > Arthropoda > Insecta > Lepidoptera > Erebidae > Diaphora > Diaphora mendica. The sequence continues at coordinate 712,741 of OX421325.1, forward strand.
AAACCTATACTCGACACGTGTTTCGCCCCTCCACGGGGCATCCTCAGGAGATGTTGACTCGTCGAGCGTTTGAGCTCGAATGAGCTCGCGCCACCGCTGTCGGCCCTTTATATATCGATGACGCTATAATAATGGTCGATACAATGTCATAAAGACATCTGTGCCGAACTACCTGCAATCATACTAAGAAGTGGTGATGGAATTAAGTTTGTTTGGTTATTCAACAGCGTATATGCATTATTATTGTTATGTTTTGATATTTCTAACTGTTCCAACACACTCAGCCGGAAACCCTTATCGCAAACATGCAGAATGTTATAGGTATTGTTGCCGCTCAAGGAGTGGCCGGTATCTATTAAATGTTTTGCGAAATGTGATTTATCTGGATGGCCATTCCTGTGAGCGGCAACATGTTCCCTGTACCTAATTTCGAAACTACAGCCTGTCTGACCCACATAGACCCCGGTGCAATCATTGCATACTAATTTGTAAACTCCGGATTTTTTTGAATTCTCTAATTTATCTTTACCGTTACATAGTTTACGCAAGTTATGATCCGATCGAAAAGCTACGTAAACATTGTGTTTTCTTAGAATATTCGCGATTCTATCTGAAATTGGGCCCATGTAAGTGAGACTCCCGACATTCTTGTTAATTCTTTCGGGGGTACATGCATAAAGTGCTGAGCGCGGAATTAAAGCTAAATATATTTCATAGCATTTAATGTCATGGATTTCCGCAAAGTAACGCCTGATTCCATAACTTAAATAAAATACAGTCAAATTGAGAACCTCCTCCCTTTTTGAAGTCGGTTAAAGATAAGAAAACGCTGTTATAGAAAACCAAATCAAAAAGTTTTTAGTTCCCACATCGTCGTTGGAAAATTTAATCTGTTCTTATATTATACAGCTGAAGAGTTTGGTTAAACGCATTAATCTCAGGAAACACTATAGTAGTGTAGAAAGTGTGTAATCCGATTTCAAAATTCATTTTAGTGTTAGTGTTATCAATGAAAAATGTTGCGAAAACGGGGGAAAAAAAAACTTTTCAAAGCTCCCATTGCGTGCGCTGCATAAACGGTTAAAGTTTCACAAAAATGCAAAGCATATGCCTATTGAAGTGGAACTTCTAATGCGACTTCCAACAAGGTTACGTTAAACGTTTAACGGTTGCGTTAAACGTTTAACGCTACCATGGAGGGGGTATAAAAGCACTGTTGCACATTACGTAGATTCGCTTCTTCTGCGCGGAGGGATTCCGCTTTTTTCCGACTTTTTTTCAAGGTTGACTGACTGTAACCTTATTTAAAGTAAGCGAATTTTAAATTATTATGATACCATAAAAGACTGTGAGTTAAACTTTACTTTTTTTCTTAGTTACAAGTAAAACATTCGCTTATAAATTTATTTATTGCATGCTCTCTATACCACTTTTGGATTTGAAGTTAGCATCGTTATTCCACCTGTAGATTTTTAAATACATGAAAATAGAATATATAATAATTATTATATACTTGTACCTTAAAGTGACAATACATCGTATTAATTCACTCAATTAGCACCATTAAGAATTTTGGATGATCTTCATTTATCTGGTACTAGCTGACCCGACGAACTTCGTACCGCCATATTTAATCTTTGATTTTCTTCTATACAAATCTTGTCCTAATAATAACGAACATATAGAAAAAAGAATTATCCAATTTGGTGTAGGCGATCGGAAGTTATACGCGTACATACATTTCGGGGATTCATTTATATATATACACACATCAAAAGTGTCTAGGGATCAAGCATTTTTATGCGGATTTCTTGAGATTGAGATGTGGCTTTGGCCCTGGCCTGCTCAGTCGCCAGACTTGAACCCGATTGAGCATGCATGGGATATGCTACAGAGAAGAGCTCTGCCGAATATGGAGGGTATCCAGTCGCAAGAAGACCTTTTTTTGTTGTTGCAACGAACATGGGTGGCCATTCCACAGCGTGATTTGGATGAACTCATTTTGAGTATGCCAAACCGATTCTTGTGTTGTTAGTGTTCGCGGTAGAAACACGGATTATTAATTGTTTAAGTTACCTAATAAAATTTAAAGAAAACTGTTATTTCAGTCTTTTTTTCGAACTTTAATGTTAGTGGTTCAAATGTCAAAAATCCCTTTATTACGAAAATGGCAAATTTCTTTATTAATGCAAAGGTGATGTTCCTGCGTCTCATCGGGCTGCGCGTCCCCGCGCCAAACCGGTTTCACGACCTTCGACAACGGCCGCGCGAGAGCTGCGCGGCGCGACACTCACTCAAGAAAGGTCCACGCGTGCGCATCACAGTAAAATTGTTATTGTTAAAAGTGAAATACACCGTTATAAAGTCTTCCACGCGTTTATTTTCACATCACATATCCAGTCAAGCACACCAGCCACACAACTGGAGCTTGGCATTCAAACATTGGTCCTTCGAAGCCGTTTAAAACTATACAGACAGTGGTTCTTCGCTTGTAAAAAAATACCAGCGGCCCTTCCGCATCAGAAGATACTTTGCAGCCGTCTTCAGAAACTCAGCCGGGACACCTCCATCATTGGGAAGCCGTCCAAAGGTCTTTTGAGCATCTCAGAGAAGCCAGCTGCCCTTCAAAAATACTAGCAAGTCATAGATTTCGTCCTAAAGAAGTCATCCAGTGCTAACACATATTTTTTTTTTAAGTCATTCTACGATCCTGCGTTGTCAGAAGATCGGCGTGTTATAACTGCGCACATTATACGTGGACTTAGGACTCCCCGACCGACCCGTGCGCTTGCGAAGTGCGCGCCAGCCTCAGAGGTCACTCAGAGGGCACTTCAACAGGTGGACAGTCAACATTAAGGAAATATTGAGAGTGAGTCCGTTCCATATCATTTAATCCTTATCTTATTCATATTATCTTAACGGGAATTTTCGAGTGGCACTACCTGAGTCGGGCATATCGATCTCTTCATATCGTGAACCTCATCGAAATATCCCATTCATTAACATCATATACCTTTGCATATTTTCAGTGATATAATAATACATTAGTCATTCTTAATCTTTTGTCGCTGCATTCAACATTTCATTTCATTAGCGTGTGCATTTTTTCTATTGAGTAAACCGGTTATGTGCGCCGCGCGCCGGTAGAATCATCGGCTGTTGTTTACCGCTTCGCCAGTTATCTATGCATTTATTATACGTTGCCTTTGCAATTTTAAATGCTATGAAATATATTTAGCTTTAATTCCGCGAGACAAATATCCAGGTCTGAAAGCAGGGCACAAATCCCACCGTCATGCATATGTACACATACAAAACAAGTGAGAAATAATTAGCATGCCATGCAACCAAACCTATACTCGACACGTGTTTCGCCCCTCCACGGGGCATCCTCAGGAGATGTTGACTCGTCGAGCGTTTGAGCTCGAATGCGCGCAAGCGCACCGCTGTCGGCCCTTTATATACCGTTTTGATGACGCTATAATCACGATCGATACAATGTCACAACGACATCTGTGCCGAACTACCCGCAATCATACTTAGAAGTGGTGATGGAATTAAGTTTGTTTGGTCATTCAACAGTGTATATGCATTATTATTGTTATATTTTGATATTTCTAACTGTTCCAACACACTCATCCGGAAACCCTTATCGCAAACATGCAGAATGTTATAGGTATTGTTGCCGCTCAAGGAGTGGCCGGTGTCGATTAAATGTTTTGCGAAATGTGATTTATCTGGATGGCCATTCCTGTGAGCGGCAACATGTTCCCTGTACCTAATTTCGAAACTACGGCCTGTCTGACCCACATAGACCCCGGTGCAATCATTGCAATTATGCAAATTAGTATGCAAGTTGGGCTTGGTAACACGAAGCACTAGCTCCATTGTCAAAGGTATAAGTGATCATGTTTCTCATACCTCCGAAAGTTGTAGTCTTACTGTACAGTCTTATTGTGGCACTTATCGGGTGAACGTAAACTGTCTTGTTTTACCAAAGATCACGCAATGGCTGCCTGGTACTTACATGGATAAGACATTGGTAACTATCCCACCAGGTCTTCAGCTAGCTGATCCTACATTCAACGTGCCATCAGCCATAGATATTCTTGTAGGAGCTGACGTATTTTGGGACGTCTTAGGTTCCAACACTATCAGTTTAGGTAGACATCAACCTAAATTACAATCCTCGAAATTAGGATGGCTTATTTCAGGCTGTGTATATCAGTCTCATCCTAAACAACCTCCTCTGTGTCATTTCCTTTCACAGGAGGAGTCTAACCAGTTGTCCCGCTTCTGGGAGCTTGATTCAATATCAAGCAACGACTGTTTATCTTTAGAAGAAAAGGCTTGTGAAAATATTTTTAATGAAACTACATATCGTAATGATTGCGGCCAATTCGTTGTCACCATACCATTAAAGGACTCGCCTGAGTGTTTGGGTGACTCTTACGCGATGGCCAAGTGTAGGTTTCTTTCCCTCGAGCGTAGATTTGAGCGTGACTCCATTTTCAAAGAAAGATATTTAAAATTTATGCGTGATTATTTAAATCTTAATCACATGACAGAACATTTTAAAACAAACCTATCTAACAGTTCTTATTTTATGCCACATCATGGCATAGTGCGCGAGTCTAGCTCGACCACGAAACTTCGCGTGGTATACGATGCCTCGGCTAGCACCACCTCAGGCAAGTCCTTCAACGACATTCAGATGATAGGGCCAACCGTGCAGGAGGATCTTATGTCCATTTTGTTAAGGTTCAGGCAACACAAGTATGTCGTTACGGGCGATATTGAGAAAATGTATCGTGCCGTTTTAGTTACACCGAATCAGCGCTCGTTACAACAAATTGTCTTTAGGTTTGATTCTTCTGAACCTTTAAAAACATATCAACTGAACACAATCACTTACGGCACTTCTTCCGCACCTTATTTAGCAACAAAGTGCTTAGTGTCTCTCTCAGATCAGTGTTCAGACCCTATCGTCAGCCAGTCCATCAAAAGAGATTTCTATGTGGACGACTACTTGAGTGGAGGGGATACCGTAGAGTCTGTCATACAGGTTTGTCAAGGGGTAATTAGTACGCTCAAATCAGCACATTTTCACCTTAGAAAATGGCATTCTAATGATCATAAAATATTAGAGTCAATAACTAATAATACTGACAAATATGAGGATAAAAAATTGGACTTAAATGACAAGTCTTCTAGTAAGACTTTAGGGTTGTATTGGGACTGTAAATTAGACTATTTATATTTTTCAGTAAATTTAACATTACCAAACAAAATTATTACAAAACACGTTATTTTATCTTTAGTTAGTCAGGTGTTTGATCCTCTCGGCCTCATTGGACCCTGTATAGTTCAGGCGAAACGTATATTGCAAAAATTGTGGCAGTTGCAGTGTGACTGGGATGAGGAAATACCCATAGATATAAAACAACAATTTCTTGAATATATACATTTACTTCCTACTCTCAACTCTCTTCGCATTCCTCGTTTTGTTTCTTGTGGTAATCATCATGCTATTGAACTACATATCTTTACAGATGCATCTGAATTCGCTTACGGAGCGTGTGTTTATGTTAGAACGGTAAAAATTGACGGGACAGTTTGCGTTCGCCTCTTAACTTCCAAAAATAAGATTGCGCCAATGAAGCCCACAACCATACCACGTTTGGAGTTATGTGGAGCTTTACTGGGCGTACGACTCTACTTAAAGGTACGCAGATCACTTTCTTTAAATTTCCGTCAATGTTTCTTTTGGTGTGACTCGACCATCGTGCTCGGTTGGCTTGCATCATCGCCAACTAGGCAGCAGCAATTTGTCCGCCATAGAGTAACGGAGATTCAAGAAGCTACGATCGGCCAGACGTGGAGCTATGTGCCTTCGAAATGTAATCCCGCTGACCTCGCATCTCGAGGGGTGAAGGCTGATTGCATCAGCACGTCTACACTTTGGTGGTCAGGACCCGATTTTCTTCATCGGTCTGATATCGAGTTTCCCACGACACCTAACACACATCACAATTCATTACCCGAAACATTAGTTCATACAGCCATAGATAATAACATAACAAACAATAACCCAATCATAAAATTAATAGATGAATCATCTTCATTTACAAAATTAATTAGAATCACAGCTTATATACAAAGATTCATAGCTAATTGTCGAAAACGTAATGTCTCTGAACTATCTTATCTAACACTAGCTGACCCACGCAACGTCGTTTGCGTCTCCTATTGCCCGTAGCGTAATAGTTTCCCCCCGTTTTGAAACATTCTTCATTGGTACTCCGCTCCTATTGGTCATAGCGTGATGATATAGATAAACTCGATAAACTTCCTCGATAAACGGGCTATCTAACACTGAAAGAACTTTTTAAATTGGACCAGTAGTTCCTGAGATTAGCGCGTTCAAACAAATAAAAACTCTTCAGCTTTATATATTAGTATAGATGACCCACGCAACGTCGTTTGCGTCTCCTATTGCCCGTAGCGTAATAGTTTCCCCCCGTTTTGAAACATTCTTCATTGGTACTCCGCTCCTATTGGTCATAGCGTGATGATATAGATAAACTCGATAAACTTCCTCGATAAACGGGCTATCTAACACTGAAAGAACTTTTTAAAATTGGACCAGTAGTTCCTGAGATTAGCGCGTTCAAACAAACAAAAACTCTTCAGCTTTATATATTAGTATAGATGACCCACGCAACATCGTATGCGTCTCCTATTGCCCGTAGCGTAATAATTTCCCCCCGTTTTTTAAACATTCTTCATTGGTACTCCGCTCCTATTGGTCATAGCGTGATGATATAGATAAACTCGATAAACTGCCTCGATAAACGGGCTATCTAACACTGAAAGAAATTTTTAAAATTGGACCAGTAGTTCCTGAGATTAGCGCGTTCAAACAAACAAAAACTCTTCAGCTTTATATATTAGTATAGATGACCCACGCAACGTCGTTTGCGTCTCCTATTGCCCGTAGCGTAATAGTTTCCCCCCATTTTGAAACATTCTTCATTGGTACTCCGCTCCTATTGGTCATAGCGTGATGATATAGATAAACTCGATAAACTTCCTCGATAAACGGGCTATCTAACACTGAAAGAACTTTTTAAAATTGGACCAGTAGTTCCTGAGATTAGCGCGTTCAAACAAACAAAAACTCTTCAGCTTTATATATTAGTATAGATGACCCACGCAACGTCGTATGCGTCTCCTATTGCCCGTAGCGTAATAATTTATCCCCGTTTTTTAAACATTCTTCATTGGTACTCCGCTCCTATTGGTCATAGCGTGATGATATAGATAAACTCAATAAACTTCCTCGATAAACGGGATATCTAACACTGAAAGAACTTTTTCAAATTGGACCAGTAGTTCCTGAGATTAGCGCGTTCAAAAAAACAAAAACTCTTCAGCTGTATATATTTGTATAGATGTATTTATTATACTCTTCTAAGATCTAATACTCATAATCAACAACACATTTATTTGGATAAAGACTAATATTAGGTATTATGTTGATAAAAACTCTTTGGCAAATAACTCAATAATAGGTACCAACTCTTAGCGTCTTATACTCGTGATAACTTCTAAACGAAATGACCGAATGGGATGAAACAAAAAGTATTTTACTTCTACATAAATACCCTTGATAACATAATGCTTTATTTAGATAAGGATTAATATTACGATACACATTTAACGTAGTTTCTTTCTTCAGACGATTTAATAATTTTTTTGAACACAAAAGCGGTTATTGTGACCAAACCATGATAGTTAGATATATGCTCTCGCGGACTTTTTTGTAGATCTTAATGGGACCTACAAATCCGTAATACATTATTTTGTTCTATTGTCAATATTTTTTGCAGCGCACGCAAAAATAGGTTTTCGATTTCACACCTTGGGTTACAAAATAGCAATTTTCTTACGGATCTCTATTTTTTATGAAAATAAAATGTAGCCTATAGCCTTCCTCGATAGATGGACTATCCAACACTGAAATAATTTTTCAAATCGGACCAGTAGATCCTGAGATTAGCGCGTTCAAACAAACAAACAAACAAACAAACAAACAAACAAACAAACAAACAAACAAACAAACAAACTCTGCAGCTTTATAATATTAGTATAGATTCAGGGAATTACAGACTTCTAAAAACTTAATCTTACAAATTTCTCAGCAGGAAATGTTCCCTGAGGAATACATGATTCTTAAAAACAATCAGCCCTTGCATAAAAAGAATCGATTGATTAGTCTTTCTCCTTTTATAGACACACAAAACTTAATACGCGTAGGGGGGCGACTTAAAAATTCATATTATAGCTACGACGTTAAGCACCCAATCATGTTATGTAGCAAACATCACTTAACTAAAATCATATTTAGTAAAGAACATCAAAGTATGTTACATGCCGGGCCTCAGCTGCTATTGGCACACATTAGGCTTACCTACTGGCCTCTAGGAGGCAAAGCCCTAGCCAAACAAACAGTGCATAATTGTGTTCGCTGTGCTCGATTTAGAGCTCAACCTGTCCAGGTCATAATGGGCAACCTTCCTAGTGACAGAACACATCTTGAGTTTCCTTTCTTAAACACGGGACTTGATTACGCCGGACCAGTGCTGATAGCCAACCGAAAGGGTAGAGGTTGCAGACTAACTAAGTCATATATTTGTGTTTTTGTATGCTTTGCAGTCAGAGCCGTGCATCTGGAGTTGGTCTCCGACCTCACAAAGGAGTCTTTTCTTGCGGCCTTTAACCGTTTCATCAGTCGTCGGGGCAAGCCTCAACGCGTGTATTCTGATAACGGCACCACTTTCGTGGGAGCTTTCAATGAGCTTTCACGCTTTTTACAGGTTTCCTCTAAAATTATAGAGTCTGACATTGCAGATCAAGGCATTGAATTTAAATTTATACCTGCATATAGCCCACATTTTGGTGGCATTTGGGAAGCGGCGGTAAAATCAACAAAGCATCTTTTACGTAGAGTCATGGGCTTAACTCACTTAACATTCGAAGAACTTGCAACGTGTCTGGCTCAGGTGGAGGCTATACTCAATTCTAGACCTTTGACACCTCTATCCACTGATCCTTCTGATCTCACTTGCCTTACTCCTTCACACTTCCTCCTCGGACGAGCTCTTACTTCGATTCCTCGACCAGCCATCAGCGACGAGAACATACCGCGACTGTCACGCTTCGACCGTATCGAGAAGTTGAGGCAGCATTTTTGGCAGCGCTTCTCAAAGGAGTACATCTCTCTTCTGCAGCAACGAACGAAATGGCGGACCTCTGGACAAGACCTTAAGGCAGGAGACATGGTTTTGGTGAAAGACGCTCACCTACCTCCTCTTCTTTGGATGCTGGGACGAATCATTACCGTCAAGCCCGGATCTGACGGGCATTGTAGAGTTGCGGATATACGCACGAAGAAGGGCATTCTTACTCGTGCCTATAATAATATATGCCCTCTTCCAGTTTCTTGAAGTCCTCCGGTCTTCAACTCGGGGGAATATGTTCCTGCGTCTCATCGGGCTGCGCGTCCCCGCGCCAAACCGGTTTCACGACCTTCGACAACGGCCGCGCGAGAGCTGCGCGGCGCGACACTCACTCAAGAAAGGTCCACGCGTGCGCATCACATTTAAATTGTTATTGTTAAAAGTGAAATACACCGTTATAAAGTCTTCCACGCGTTTATTTTCACATCACACATCCAGTCAAGCACACCAGCCACACAACTGGAGCTTGGCATTCAAACAGGTGACTTGGTTTATCGTTACTGTGACAAACGAAAACACTTTATTTGATGAATCCTTAAAGAAAATTTTAATTAATATCAATCAGGAGAAAAGTTATTGCAAAAATATATGTTGATCCCTAGACACATATGTTGATCCCTAGACACTTTTGATGTGTGTATATATATATTTGCAACGGCAAAAAACATCTTGGCCCTTTTCCAAGACGATTCTATGGTAGAAAAAAGTTTGGTTTAAAATATTCAATGCGTCTGCCTTACAGCTCCAACCTCCAGATTAAAATCAAGACACCCTGTAAATACGTTGTCAAACGTAAAGCAAAGCACCCAATTCTGCAATTGCCAAGTTCGATCGCAATCAAACGAAACCGATACACTCGGCACTGCAAGGAATAAATTAAAACTAATTTACATAACGAATACCAGCTGAACCTTTATACGGAACCCCGCACAGGCTGCACGGCTGCAAAGACACTGTCCCTACACTCTAAAGTAATTTTCACTCAATAAAACGGCTCAAATTGAATCACCGGTACGTTCTCGGTGCATAAGCGAGTTACGCCCGCTTCCTCGTACCCCACCCCCACGCTTCACACCCTCGGTAGTCCGCGGAGGGGACATGCACTTAATGCATTGCCTCCGTTAATTGGAAATAAGTGAATTCGGTAAAAGTCGGAATAATGAACTAATTTTTTATTTGTCCGTAGATACCGAAGCAATTTTGTATGTTCAAGTTTAGGTAAGGATGGAACTGTGTAGGTTTTTTTTTTTCAAGTTGTACTTCTAATTGGTAATTGAATCACTATTTTTATTACTCGACTACTGCCTACAAAAAACCAGTCAACATTGTTGCAATTTCTGATTATTTATATAGGACTGATCAATGAAAAACATATCATCATCATCAGTTAATCGCAGTGCACTGCTGGTCATAGGCAAAAAACATATATATGTAGCTAACATCATTCAAATAGTAACACGTTGAATATGGTGGCTGTGAAATCGGTTTGATCTAAGTCGTATTCATTATCTGTGCCCATTCGGCTGAAAGTGGGAATCGTCTGAACGAAATAAAAGATAACATAAATGCGAATATCCAATGGAATCGCACTCGATCGCATCGGATTGGTCCGATAATGATTTTACACTATTTCGCAACTGAATTTTTTTACGACGGTGAATTTTGCGATATTTCGCTCCAATGCTATCTATTTGTTACGATAGACAGATTTTTAAAGGTGTGGAAGGTTGTTGTAACAAGATTGGCTTTATGGTACCTGTTTGAATTTTATATACTTGGAGTATGTTTGCTATCTTTTGCTGGAAAATTGAGAATAAAGCAATTTATGATTTTTGTATGGTTTTAGAAGAAAACGAGTAGAAGTTATTATATTACGCTGCCATATGTCAATGTGATATTTTTCTTATGTATAACTAGCTGAGCCCCGCGGCGTTACCCGCTGTTGTTGTTGTGCCGCAACCACGGGCAAAGACACGGGGCAAAGCTAGTCTAAAACGTAGTCTAAGTTACTCCTTATACCATCAGCTATCGGCCAATGAAAATCCAGTCAAAATCGGTCCAGCCGTTCCATAGATTAGCTGGAACAGACAGACAGACAAGAATTTCAAAAAATGTTATTCGGTATGTACCGTAAAAAGATGTAATTTTAATATTAAAAACATGTCTGTTTTTAATACACTCCAATTTCATTTATTTGTATAGATGTATAGATTCCCGTGTCAGGTTGCTGCACACGATTAACTCCGAAACTACCTCACCGATTATTATCTTTTTTATAAATGTGTGTTTTGCTGGTGTGCCTAAATTAAGATAGTTGCCATTAGGATGAGCCGAGCATAGACAAGAGGCGCCTTCGAAATTGCGTGGGTCAGCTACTTACCTTTAAATTAACAAGTGAAGCAAGCTTTGTACCCCTTTTTAGATAAAATAGCGATCGATCTAATCGAAAAGACTGTAAAATTAGGCACAGTTAATGTTTATATAAGGTGGAGAGCCGAAAGCTAAACAAAAATGTTTATGGTCGAATTTCGACCAGTGCCGCCCTCTTGTTATTATACATTTTGAATATTTTTTCATACGACTTATTAGTTTCATTGAAATTAATGTCCTCATACTTACCTTTAAGTTTCCAATACATTTCATTAATTGTTCCGTTCTAAAATCCGGTATAAAACCCCAGTGGTAATCAAATTTTATTGAAAACTTTCCGCAGTCGGAACAAGTTCTGAGCTCCCGATTGTGTTGGAACAACTTCCAGCTATGTTCCAACAATCTCTTTTGAATCCGCCGACTTTCGTAACACCGCCGACTGTAGTTCGTAGAGCCATTGACTGGAGTTCGTAGATTCTACGCCGTAGACATTCGTAGTCAAGAATTTCTGCATAGTTCGGTTTCTATCTTTATTACTTCAGTGAAGTTCTATTTTTTTTTCTGAAATTATTTTAATAAACTAATATAAGTCAAAAACTTGAATCAATTATTGAAGGACATGCACATGTCTAATCAAATGTCTGTATAAAATAAATTTGATTTTGTTACTACAAAGTATATACTTTCTTGAGAATATAAGAAAGGCTAATAAATAAACATACACATAATCAATCGCACGGACACGTAAACATATACATACATACACACACTCGGAGTAAGGAGCTTAAAAGGTAAGCCATTTTGGCACCCTGAGCGTGGAGAGGTCTCTAGGACTGGGTCACCAACTGCCTAAATTACTCAGAATAAACCTTGCCTATTAATATATAAAAGTTGTAGGTAATAGAGCCACGCTGATTTCAGAACCAATGAGCCAACTCTACCGGGGCGTACAACCTCGCACAGATCTATCTGAAATAACAGCATTCGTGCTGTCGTGTTTCGTTGGTGAGTGCAAGACCGGAAGCCCAATGATTCAGAAGCATGCTTTAAGCCGAGTCTCCACCGAACAAAAGCTGGCAACTTTTGTGTTGTCAGCACGTGTTGGTGACAAAACTTTCTGTAATTTCCTTGTGTTGGCAACAAAAATTGTCAACAAATGTTGGGAACCGTGTTTCTGGTTTGGCGGTAAACGTCAAAATAATAAGCTTTTTGCAAATATTTATAGGCTCTGTGGAGACGCTTAGTTGGTATGTTTTTCAAATTGTTGGCGACTCCGTGTAGACACAATGGAAACAAAAGTTGGGAATTTTCTGAAGAGTTGCCAACAGTTGGAAACGCTGAAATTGCCAACAATTTTGATGGAGAAGCGCCTCCACACCAGGCAGAGCGTAGTTAGTATGGCAGGCTCATGTATAATACGAAAAAATAAACTGTCATAGAGTTAGTAGCTCTTCCGAATAAACGCGGTCCACTGTTGATGTTGGGCGGTCTCAGGCGCAGAGTCGGCGCCTGAGAGCAAACACTAGCGACTTAGGGACCGATTGTGTACACTTGAAGGTGATCGATTTGATCATGTGAAGTGGAAAGTGGGAGTTTACATCTATCATGCTTGTTTGTGTGCTGTATTCGTGGTTATACATTTTTTGTGGATAAAACTCAAGAAGAAAGAATGCAAAAAGTTTAACTGCGGTAGTTTAACTGAAAGTAGTAGTAAGTTGGGGATAACATGGCCTCACAGTAGTAAGCCTTTCTTAAATCGTTCTTCACCAAGTAAGTCAGCTTAACTTAAAAATACTCATCTCGCCATCTCTTCATGGGCTCAAAAACTGACTCAAAATGAGGCTTCATACTAGTCTTTTAGTTTGCCGTACCCTAAAAATGTATAATCAGTTCTAATGCACGTTGGTACCAGTTCTTAAGCAATTAAGATGAATAACTTTAATTTTAAATCAACCGAGAAGTGTTTAGAAAGAGAGAGACAGTTAAAAAAGCAGAAGGAGAGCTTAAGAACGATTTTTAAGCGTAACTGTAAAGGAAAATCTCATATTATCATAAAAAATAAAGAAGACGCTTTGACTGATTCGTTTAAAATAAGCTAGGATGAGGCGAGAAACTTTATTTAGTTATCAAACCGCGCTTGAAGGCTCGTAGCCGGAGGTACCGGCTGTGCGGTCGGTCTCACGTGATGGAATTAGAGTGTACCTTACTGAGCACGGTACAGCGGGAAGGTAGACGACACGTGAACGATAGGGTTGACACACTCATCCAATTATTATTGGCGGTGACTTCAATTTTCATACTAAATTTCAAAAACGAGTAACTCAATTATTCGCGAGTGTCATTCCCAATGTTGCTGAGGTCTGATTCTGAGTCAAGTGTAATACGCAAGTATGTTCTTGGTGTCACTTTTAACTTTTTAAGTCTTTGTGTATGATTTATTTTTCTTTTCTTTAAAAGACAACTCTGGCATAAGTATTATTCATCCCGTCTTGCGGGGGATTTTACAAACATACCTGCATGAGACGGTCACAAGGAACATCCAGACTCAGAACAACAGTGTGTAGATCACACAAAGTTTTGTCCTAGGTGGGGTTTGAAGCCACAACACTCATTGCAGAGGAAAGCGGCGTGGTGACCGCTTAAACCACTAAGCCAACCGTGCAGTCGATAATGAACGTGCTTCTCCCATAACATGACTTTTATTTGTCTAGAACTCTGCTCTGTCAGAAACTAATATTGTTTCAATGTTTCTAAATTCTTATGTTGCAATGTAATTTAAATTTATAAAGTCGGGTGGTGGAATGGCTAGGGGTTGAAAAGCAATAAATTCAACATCGAGATTGAGTTATCGCGCGCGGTATGACGCGGTAGCCGCACGTTGACTTCTTTCTGTTCCTCTCACAGATATTCAATAGGGTTGACAAATAGTTTCTAAATACTGAAGAACCACTTTAATTTAAAGTTAAATTTGAAATCTAAACGCAAAAACGTAGAAGACTTATCACTGGATTAAGTATAAAATATAATAGTAGCTAGTGTAACATTTAAAGATATTATTAATACTAAACGTATTATTAGGACGCGAGACAGATTTCACTTACTCTGTTCTGTTGTACGTTTCTCTATAGTGACGGATTTAAAATACGTACTGTCACCACACCCGTACATTTGCGTTGCGGGTTCAGACAGTTTAATTTTTTCCTGAGACTTCCCGAGTGTCATAACTCGGTGTGATCGGTCACCGCTGTTGATCCTGGTGTACAGAAGTTACAGCGGTGGGCGTGTGGGCGGGATAAGCCCCACTGAAAAAAAAACAATCGTTCATCCCATTATTATTATTATCATCCCATTAGCTAGCACTAGGAATATAATAATACTAGCTGTTGCCCGCTGCTCCGCCCGCGTGTATGTCGGTTATCGCAGCAAGTAGTAGCCTGTGTGTTATTCTGATGTATAAGCTATATTACTGTAAAGTTTAATCCAAATCCGTCCAGTAGTTTTTGCGTGAAGAAGTAACAAACATACACACTCACCAACTTTCGCCTTTATAATATTAATGTGAATGTGTCAACGAACCATATAGGTATCAACTTCATAAGATTTATTTATGTTTAAATCACTATATTATTGTTGTGAGTTTTAATAGCAGTGTCAATAATTTAATTGCGAGACTTCATCTAAAACGCTTTAGATAAAATGTGCCCATTTTATTTGAATTTGTACCTATTTTAAACCTTTTAAGCAGATTAGGCAAATTTCTATAAATACTAAATTTGAACACCGTGACAACCCTAGCGACTGATTCTCGCGATTGGTTTACTATTTACACACTACACGGTGTGATTGCAGTTAGAATTGAAGTTTCCGATGCGAAGTGCTTTTTCACTGACTATGTACATTTGTGTCCCGTCTGTGCCGTACCTATGTTGGACTTCCTTGTGAATACGTGATATCCAATCGAGGGTTTATTGACTTGGGATCTACTTCTGTTGTCGGGTAGTTTGTCAATAGATACTTGCAAATAATATAACAGGATACCTCTCTATAATATCTTTGGCTAGTGTTTGTCACATACTCTTAGTAACTGAACGTAAATACAATGGTTTCCTTACGGGAGAGAGTGTTCGGTGTGATTCTGATCATCAATCAAAGTAGACTGTCATTGTAGGTATTTTGTGGACAAAGACATTACTATGGGTGGATTTTATACGGGATTGACTGGTTGTCCAGTGGTTAGCAAAACCACAGACTTTGAGATAACTTGAGATCAGACAGAGGCCAGAGAGTGTGTGAATGGCGTTTTTTTTTTTAAATTTTGCGTTATTTTAATTTAGAACAAATGAATGAGATATATTAACAAAAGGAAAAGAGAAAAAGAGAAATAAAACAAAGAAATGACTGTGTAATGATGGAAATATTATATACTAGCTGTTACCCGCGGCTCCGCCCGCGTGTATGTCGGTTGTTGCTGCAAATAGTAGCCTATGTGTTATTCTGATATATACGCTATATTGCTGTAAGCTTTCATCCAAATCCGTTCTGTAGTTTTTGCGTGAAGAAGTAACAAGCATACACACAAACTTTCGCCTTTTATATTAGTGTCACTAGCTGTTGCCCGCGGCTCCGCCCGCGTGTATGTCGGTTATAGCTGCAGATAGTAGCCTGTGTTATTCTGATGTATAAGCTATATTACTGTAAAGTTTCATCCAAATCCGTTTGCTATTGCTATATATACCTATTGCTTCTCAACTTTACATTCTGGTGCTACCTTTAGGCTTCCTCTAATGTAGTCATTCTTAGCCTTATCCATTTTTGTCACACGACGCATGCATCTCAACATTCGCATAGGCGTCCCTCATTCGTTTTCTTTATTGGCCAACACTCAGATCCATGCAGGATCTAAACCTGCTGCAGTAAAAAAGAAACGATTATTAATTCGACTGAATATGTGTTCACCATTTGGAACTTACTTCAGTAATTGATTTTTTCATTGCATTCATTGTACCTGTCCTTTGAATAGCAGGTGTCCATGGGCGGCTGAAGTCACTTACCCATCTTCTTGTCAGCGTTTTGTCACAGCATCACTATCTTCGTAATCTTAGCAATACCATTAAGAAAGAAACAAAGTATAAACAGCACTGAGTTATTTAAAATTTACTTCGTTGCTTGTGGAAATTAAATCGTAAAAATAAAATCAAAGCGCCGTAAATAAAGTACAAAAGCTTTATTTTTTGCAAGTTTAACTCTGATTTAATGATGTAAAACAAACGCTGACAACGAATAGTCCCACATAAACCAGAACGGTCGTTTGACCGGCGTTCGGCGTCCTCCTTAGGGTCCGTTCACACAGACTGGCTCGGAGAGGAAAGCAGAATTTTATCACATTTGAAACAGAGGTTTGAGTAATTGTAGTAAGGTTTATTTTTGCTTGTGCACTTCTTTTGTCATCAAGAATGCTTGAACGCGCTTAGTGTGAAATAATAAGAGGAGACGACCAGCTCCTATTGTGTGCTCTTTCTCGCTCACGCAGCCGATCAGCTCTGATTCTCTTCCACAACCGGTCTATGTGAAATAGTTGGCGGCTCCGCTCCGGCCAATTCCAAACGTATGCGATCCAGTCTGTGTGAAAAGAAAAAAGCGGGCCGATGCTCTCCGAGCCGGTCTGTGTCAACAGACCCTTACTGTCTAGCTTTTATGTTTACTAATCTGATTGAAGTACTTCGAATGCCATAAAACGGGAACGAAAAAAACTTTGCAAGTACTTTTGTGTAGTAATGTTATTAGAGTGTAGTAAAATCGGCAACAAGTTTAATAAGAAGAAATCTGACTTACTACATTTTTAATGAATGTTCTTCTTTAGCGAAAGCACTTTTCGTAGACTTTTTCGTCCTTTTAATTTTGACCTTTTTTCCTATTACGTTATTATATCTTGTCCCCCTAGCCAAGTTGACATTTTACAAATGTAAACGTTATTAAAAAAACTAATAAATGGACAGTATCGTACAAGTATCAACAACTTATACGATACTGACGAAAAGTAGCGTAGTTTATAGCATAGTTAGTGCGTATCGCGTGTGTTTACTTGGAACTATGAGCCTTTTTAGCCAGTAATAAAAGACAATAGAGGCGTAAGCGCTTGTAGAAAGAGATTAGACGTGGAACACATTTTGTCTAAGGGGGCAGGTTAAACAAGCCATAAAACATTTACAAGAACTTAGATCTTTATAGCAGAATTCCGATAATAAACTTAAAACATATGTTGGTAGCACAATACAAAATATCACGTACGTATCTGCACAAAACTTTACGTATTGAACTTGTGCACGGTTACCAGCTGCACGGAGTCGGCGTCGCCGCGGGACAAACTAGTGTCACTTTGCAGCGGAACCTTTCTGATATTTGGTACTTGACAGCTTGTGTTGTGTACCAGGATTTATGTTACAACTGGATATGAACTAAAATCTAATTTTAGTAGAACAATACGCAATGTTTTAATGTAATTTATCCATTATCCGCCTCTTTTAGCGTAGGCCTAATGTTATATGTTAACATTCAGTGAGGGTTCGCATTTCGTCTAGGGTTGGAAATATGCGTGCCAGAATATCATTTAAATTTAAACAAATGTTCATAAACGTGGTCAGGGCTCCCGACAGTATTAAAGTATACAATTTATTCTCATATAGGTACTACACGTGCAAACTATTTTAAAATTTATTATTTGTAAGATAAAGACGTAATTTATTTATACATGAAGTTACCATTGATTAAACAATATTTTAGCGTGCTAATTAGAGGAAATACCGAGTTAAATGTGTTACCTTCCTGTTGGTGACTAATACGATTTCTTTGGGATTAAATTTTAACACTGAACTGGCGTTACTAGTTTTGCGAAGAATAGCTACAGTTCTGTTTTACTTCTATGTGTAATATATGAATTTACAAAAAGTATGTAAGTACTCTATCAGTCACTCTAGCCATCATTGTACAGGTCTGTTTATTTTGTAACTAGATGGCGTTGTATATCAGATGCCGGAAGTATCTATTTACTTCTTTAATACGCTACTTTTATGGTAATGGTAGTTTCCCATTAATCATCACTGAAAATAGGCAACGTTTATTACTTATGAGAAACGAAGCTGAAGTTGCGAGAGGCAGCTATACTTTCTTCTACTTTTAAAGGAATCAAAAACGATTACGGTATTATATATATAAATATACTAGCTGTTGTTTTGCCATTAAAAAATAGGGGTTTAAAAATAGATGTTGATCGATTCTTAGACCTACCCGATATGCACACCAAATTTCATAAAAATCGGTCCAGCCGTTTCAGAGGAGTATGGTAACTAACATTGTGACACGAGAATTTTATATATAAGATGTATATGTATATACAGATTTGATTTCTTATTAAAACTGGTGATAAGACGAGATTATATTTATCCTATCTCCTCCATATTGACTGATATCCGTGTAACGTCCGTCCCGGCTGCACGTTCCCGCCAACTTCCGCACACCACTAACTAGATAACAAAACAGATACGGCGGATAAACTGACACGTACTTACTTTATGTTATTGTTACGAACGCTTGTGTATAAGCTAGTTACATATTTGATCAACATTGCAGTTTCTTTAGTTGTTTTAATAACCCGACTGCGACACCAATGAGATTCTTTTGGTTAGGTAACAGGTCGGCTAAAGCTTGTATGCCGTCTGTATGGACAGGCCCATTCAAAACTACTGTCCTTTTTCAAAAGGCTAGCCTAGACTCCATACTGTTCTCGCATAGCTTTAATTTAATCAATGTTTACGGACTTAAAAAAGACCTCTGTGGCGCCGGCATTTTTGTAGGTAAGATCCGACGTGTAAAAATGTCTTTAAAAGATTTACTTTGGAGAGCTACGAAACGGTTCGATGGATTTTTATGTGTCTATAGATTCTTAGATTTTAATTGCAAGAGTGATACTGGGTATTTAATAATTATAAACATTGAAATTGCCGGTTTGTAATTTTTTATTTTATACTAGTTGTTGCCCGCGGCTCCGCCCGCGTGTATGTCGGTTATCGCGGCAAATAGAAGCCTATGTGTTATTCTGATGTATAAGCTATATTACATTTTTTTATTGTTTGTTTTCTTTTTGGCATGTCTCCATATACATTGCTGTATGTATATAATGTACAATTGTGTGTTACTTTTTGTGTGCATGTGTTAAATGTGTACTATTACTAGAAGAACTATTATTAGAAGTCGACAGTTCTCCTCAGGGTACCTATATGCAGAGACTTGTAATTAGCAATTTGATTGTATAATTGTTAAAAAATATGTCATTGTTATATGTCTGTAAGTCTCTCAAAGAACAAATAAATAAACAAATTATTGTAAAGTTCCATCCAAATCCGTTCAGTACTTTTTGCGTTAAAGAGTAACAAACATCCATCCATCCATCCATACTTACAAACTTTCGCTCTTATAATATTCGTATAGATTTTCACGTAGTGGGTTATTTTATTGAATATTAACTTAGCCAACATTATTTCAAAGACCTTCGAAATATTACTCATTTAATGTATTTTTAAATTAACATTAAAGATCATTGTATTTATGTATTACATACCTACATTCATTCATGAGAAATGAAAAACCAGCAATGTCAAAGATTGGACCGATGCCAAACAAAATGGTGATGATGGTACTCTAGACTAGAGAACAAAGGCCAGCTCTAGGATAAAAGTTCTATATGAAAGTGATTATACGTAGTCATATAAATACCTTCGTCAGAATCAATGGTCAATTAAATAACAATAAGATGTCCACAAAATGCACCCTCTTGCTCGGTTCGCACCCCTTGACGGGGTGAGATCGCAGCCGTTGACATATTTTTAATTAAACGCCACTTACGTCACACGCGCCGGACGACCAATCAAAGTTGTGAGGCATGATAATACAATAGTCATAAAGATGAACGCATATTATTATAACATTTAATATTTATTTAATTTATACAAAATTTCAACACACTATAAGTCAGCAAATATTATATTATTAAAGCTATTACATTGTATTGCATTGTATGTGTATCTATTTTTAACCGACTTCAAAAAAACTTTTTACAAAAAAAAAAAACCGACTTCCAAAAAACATCCAACGAAAACTCTCTGCCAAAAAAACACTTAAAAGCGTAAAATAAACTGGTTCTTCATAAATTGCCTATACCTAATTCTTTATTCATTTAAATAGTAGCATTATAATGTGTGCTAGGTACCTAGAATCTGTTTGAAGTCGGTGCCAAGTGACTATCGCTTAGACTTTTGTAATAGTTCGTTTGTATTCTTTGTGGCTTAGCACCGACTTCAAACAGATTTTAGGTACCTAGCACACATTATAATACTACTATTTAAATGAATAAAGAATGAGGTATAGGCAATTTATGAAGAACCAGTTTATTTTACGCTTTTAAGTGTTTTTTTGGCAGAGAGTTTTCGTTGGATGTTTTTTGGAAGTCGGTTTTTTTTTTATAAAAAGTTTTTATTTTTCAGTTTTTAGTGCAAACAATCGTAGGTAAGTAGTAAGTTGAACTATTTGATCAAATTTCATCATCAAGAATACAAATTTAGGTCTATACGTACGTGTAATATTAAAATCATCCTGTAATCCCTAACTGTTGAAGAGTTTAACCTTCTATCATCAGCTCACCTAAATAACTTTAAAGTATACGACTGAAGGTTTTTAGATACGTATGAAATTGAAAGAATTATCCTCCAACTCCTAACCGTTGAGGAGTTGTACCTTCCATCATAAGCTTACCTAAATAATTTGAAAGAATACGATTAAAGGTAACATATGTACATATGATATTTAAAGATTTATCCTCCAACTCCTAACTGTTAAGGAGTTGTACCTTACATCATCAGCTCATCATCATAAAATGACACGCAAATACCGGTGTATCTTCAGAAAATATACGAAAAACATAGTATGTGCCTATAAAAAATGAGGATTTCCCTCGATTTAACTGGGATCACATCATCAGATCCTGATATGCTGGCAATGGGACCACCTCGGAAGCATACCCTTTCGAATACAAAATTATTTTTTTAAATCGGTCCACAACTGACGGAGTAATCGGGTAACATACATAAAAAAAAAAATTATAAAAAAAACCGACTTCCAAAAACATCCAACGAAAACTCTCTGTCAAAAAACACTTAAAAGCGTAAAATAAACTGGTTCTTCATAAATTGCCTATACCTAATTCTTTATTCATTTAAATAGTAGTATTATAATGGGTGCTAGGTACCTAAAATCTGTTTGAAATCGGTGCCAAGTGACTATCGCTTAGACTTTTGTAATTGTTCGTTTGTATTCTTTTTGGCTTAGCACCGACTTCAAACAGATTTTAGGTACCTAGCACCCATTATAATACTACTATTTAAATGAATAAAGAATTAGGTATAGGCAATTTATGAAGAACCAGTTTATTTTACGCTTTTAAGTGTTTTTTGACAGAGAGTTTTCGTTGGATGTTTTTGGAAGTCGGTTTTTTTTTTTATAAAATTTTTTTATTTTACAGTTTCTAGTGCAAACAATCGTAGGTAAGTAGTAAGTTGAATTATTTCATCAAATTTCATCATCAAGAATACAAATTAAGGTACGTGTAATATTAAAATCATCCTCTAATCCCTAACTGTTGAAGAGTTTAATCTTCTATCATCAGCTCACCTAAATAGCTTGAAAGTATACGACTGAAGGTCTTTAGATACGTATGAAATTGAAAGAATTATTCTCCAACTCCTAACCGTTGAGGAGTTGTACCTTCCACCTTCCATCATCAGCTTACCTAAATAATTTGTAAGAATACGACTAAAGGTTACTTATATACAAATGATATTCAAAGATTTATCCTCCAACTCCTAATCGTTAAGGAGTGGTACCTTACATCATCAGCTCATCATCATAAAATGATGACTACCAGACGCAAATACCGGTGTAACTTCAGAAAATATAGGAAAAACATAGTATGCGCCTATAAAAAATGAGGGTTTCCCTCGATTTCCCTGGGATCCCATCATCAGATCCTGATATGCTGGCAATGGGACCACCACGGAAGCATACCCTGTCGAATACAAAAAAAAAATTCAAAATCGGTCCACAACTGACGGAGTAATCAGGTAACATACATAAAAAAAAAAAAAAAAAATACATACAGTGGAACATAGAACCTCCTCCTTTTTGGAAGTCGGTTACAAAAAATACATACAGTGGAACATAGAACCTCCTCCTTTTTGGAAGTCGGTTAAAAAAGGAGAAGGTTCATAAACGACAAAGTATAAATATACTTTGTCGTTTATGAACCGATTTTAATGATTCTTTTTGGAATGGAATGGAGATATCCTAACGGTGGTACCATGATAAGGACACTAAGATCTGATGATGGCATCCAAGAGAAATCGAACCTTGAAGTCGGTTTTTTTTTTTTTGTTAAAATTTTACTTGTAACCATCTTGTAACTATTGTTTTGTGCCTTCCAAATTTACAGAGTCGTGTGCGTGTGTGTGGTGTGTGAACACCACACACAGTCACGCCTGTCCACGCCCACGCCCCAGAGGGGTAGGCAGAGAAAAATGATCTGATCTCCATTTACTACGGTCCTGACACACTTCTTTTGCTTCGTCCACATTCCTTAATCGCTACGTGCATGCTCGTCGGTTCCTGGTCATCACATTATTCTTTTTCGGAACATCACCAATTTGGTCGGTAAATATTCGCCGTGGATGCCCTCTTCCGACACTTTCATTCACTCTTTAAATTCCTTTCGTGAGTCTTCTATCGTCCATTCTCTATAAATGGCCAAACCATCGAAGCATGCCCTTTTCAATCCTATTACGTCTTCCAATTCAAAGCGTTCTCTTATTACAAAATTTTAGACTTTGTCACTTACTAACTATCATTAATTAATTAACACAAATTAACTAATATTAAAAGTACATTTGTGAGAAGGACTTTTTGTTATGACAGTATTTCACCCTAATTACCAAACACCTTTATGTTTTGATAGTGGAAGTACTGTAAATTATCCGTTATGTCGGTTTTTGCGGTATGTTATTCTAAAATAAACGCTACCTTATTATAAGATTTAATCTTAAACCGTTCAGCAGTTTTTGCATGAAAGAGTATCAAACTTCCATACATCGGCATAAACTTTCGCATTTATATTATTAGCAGAATTTTTACTGAGAGCAATAAACCTTAAATAGGATAATGTTGCTATTGACTAAATATAAGGCGTTCATGCCTAGAAATTAATAATGGTAGGTAAATTTTCAATTCTATTACAGCCTTTTAATGGTCTTTTAAAATGTTATTTATAATGATTGTAAAAAAATCCAAAAACAGGTTGCATCGGCCGGGAATCGAACCCGGGCCGCCCGCGTGGCAGGCGAGCATTCTACCACTGAACCACCGATGCTCATACTTAAAAAAGTAAAATAGTGTTTCAAATTACTGACAGAAAGCATTGTGATATCTAGAAATGTTATCATAGCCAATAAACGGACAAGAATAAACAGACAAAATTTTCGTACAATTCTTAACCGTGTTATGGACTTTGTATGATTATATCAAGATATTTGTTACGTGTTTCTGTTATTCACGGAGATTATGTGCTTATGAAAGTTAATAAATGAGATAACAAATTTATTTGGACAAAAAAACACCAGACTGCACGGTTGGCCAAGTGGTTTAGGCGGTCGCCACGCCGCTTGCCAATTCGCCAAGTGTTGTGGGTTCAAATCCTACACGGGACAACACTTTGTGTGATCTATGTATGTAAAGTCCCCCGCGACACAGGATGTTTATTCCTAATGCGGGAGTTGTCTTTAAAAAGAAAAAAAAAGTCAGCTGTCTGTGCTCTGTTGCGGAGCTTGCCAGTGCCAGGAGTGAGTAGTTCCAGAGAGTCGGAACTGAGTGCCGCAAGTTCCAGTGAGTCGGAACTGAATGCCGCTAGTCGCAGTGATTCGGGCGGGGCTGAAGTCCGCTGATCCCAGTGAGTCGGGATGGCATGCGGTGCGCGGTGCTTCGATGAGGTCCCCAGTGAGTCAGTGTGGCTGCTGCGTAGTGGCTGGCTGCTGCGTATACGGAAGATATGCTCTGCTTACATGGACCGTAGGTGCAGTGTGCTGTGCCTAGACGCTGGTAAGGCCGTAGGGGTAACCAGGCTGGAGCGGTAGCTTCCTGCGTGTGTTGTATCCCTGTTGTGGCCGAGGTTGCCGGCTGGCTGAGACTTTCTGTGAGAGTGAATATGATGGTGGCGCGATGATCTGCTTCCTTGAAGGCTTCCAATCACGTCGGGGTCACCACTGTGGAGGAACGCCACATAGAGTCTCTTTCTTCAAGAATCAAAATACATATCTCCATATTATATTTAATTAAAATCACAGCAACGTTTTTGCCCTAAAAGCGTAATAGACAGACACTCAGAGTTAATTTCGAATTTATAATGCTAGCTTATACCCGCGGCACCACCCGCATATATATCGATTTTCGCGATAAAAAGTAACATATACGTATGTCCTTTTCCAAGGTCCCATCTATATACACGTAAGAACTAAACAAGTAAGGTTATATTACTATATCGATAGTTTAAATCTTTACATTAACCTTACGTAAAGAGAACGGTGGAAGGGAGAGGGTCGTCGTGCGATGACGCGGTATGTATAAATACATAGTAGATAACTATTGTCAACAATCACTGAGCTTGAGTCCGTACGCCATAAGCACGAAATAGATAATTCCCATTGTGTTGAAGCTTTATCTTCACGCTTCAGTTGAGCGGGACAGGCAGTGGTGGGTGCCAAACTAGTCTGCATCCCGGAAATATACCTACACGTGAGACTGTACGAGATATGTATACTCATTACGTATAGGTATACCTACTCTTAAGTAAGCAACATAATAAATATGAGAATGACTGTCGGTTTTGTTTTTTTTTATTAAAGCCTGTCAAAGTGACTACTCTGCCTGATGGAAGGCATTAGCAGAATCCAAGATTAAGGACAAACTATACTGATAGCAAATGTAGTCAATGCAGCATGGTGACACACACGATGGTGGCATAGTGTGATACTTATTCACGCCCAGCATAAATGACCCGGGATGTTTTTTTTTTATTTTATGACCTGCCAAAATGACTCTACTCTACCTGATGGAAAGCACAAGCTGAATCCAAAAGTGGTGGTCACCATACTCATTGCAAATGCATACATTGCAACAATGCAGCATGGTGACCCACGCCATGGCGGCCTGGTGATGCTTCTGCATCATTGGGCCTCCTTTTTAGCCTATATCATGATCATTGACATAAAATAAAAGAATACCACGGAATCATAGACCACTTTAATTACTTCAGTCTATTAGTGAATGGAGGCCGCAAACGAGCACACGTATCGCCTGATGGTAAGTGATAACCCCCGCCCATGGACACTCGCAACGCCTCTACAAGTGCGTTGCTGGCCTTTGGGGGATGGGGAGGGGTTGGGGTATGCGCCTCCGATATCCTCACTCACTCGGTGAAACACAGCGCTGGCGCTGTTTCACACCGGTTTTCTGTGAGGCCGTGGTATCACTCCGGTCGAGCCGGCCCATGAATGCCGAAGCGTGGCTCTCCCACGGTATGACGAGCTTCTCCAAAGAGCGCTAACCATCCCGGTTTTTGCCAGTCTCCATTTATCCGTATAAACTGGTGCTAAGCAATTCTATAGTTAATTTTTCACACAACAGACGGACACACAGACAGAGTTACTTTTGATTTTATCATATTCGTATGGATAGAACGCGTATTTGAAACGTTTAGGAAAATGTACTGATAGAGTCGAAAATATACAAAATTCGATTGTACTTATTTCTCATGTAAGACGGTGTAATTATAATGAGTTAACATCGCAAAATTTCCCCAACGTGCTGTAAGTGACTAAGCGGTATCAGATGGCGGTTTCCTCCCTTCTTTGAAATGAATAGGATCTTTCTGTCAAGTGAGTAAATTATCATGAGTAAGAAAATATATGTAGAAAGCAGCATCCTTTCAGTGAAGTAAGTAATTCAAAAAAAGTTTTAATGAAATATCAAAATACTTGTAGTCATTTTTTTAAAAAGACAATTCTCGTTATAGGCATATATCTTGTGTCTAGGGGGAGTTTCCAAATATACATACGTGAGACGGTCACATAAAACACTCAAAATTATGGATCATACAAAGTGTTGTAACATGTGGGAATCAAACCCACGACAACAACATGAACGGCGAGGTGGTGCCTTAAACCATTACGACATGCGTGCAGTCTGCAAGGCAATTTTCACGTTAAAGAGAACTTAGTTTTAGATAATGCTTTCAGATCCTGCCTATATGTAAACATTGTATGAGAAGTGAAAAAGTAATCTAGTTGTCCAGGTTGTCTAACTCACAAAGAAATTAAGAATCCAGCATTCAACATAGTTGAGAATATTCATATTGTTCATTGCATTTAACACGCAATGTAGGCAACATTAATCTGTCTGCCAGCCACACGTTAACACACAAATACATTTGCAGTTTCAGACATACTCAGTTCCATGACCTTTAAAAACTCACGCTCCAAACTTAATCATTGTTCGTAACAACGCAAACATCATGTGTTCAGATTCCCACCGCTCAATATTCAATGTAAACAGGCGGCTGGTCTACTGTGTCGGGGTCCCGGCGCCTGGCCCCGCGGGATTATCTCGGGGCCCCGGGACGCGTGCGCCGGTAATCCCGAGCGGGGATTAAGTAAAGCGATGTGAAATTAATTACTCGTATTGCGGGTCAGGGTTGAGATTTTTCAATTTGTCTTTTTTTCAGATTTGAAAGTGGATTAGATTATAAGAGTGTGAGTTTGTAAATAATGCACTATGAAGTACCGACATACTTAATGATTGCACGGATAGCGTAGTGGTGTATACGGTCGCCACGCCGCGCCGCCGCTTTCTACTATGCTGAGTGTTGTGAGTTCTAACTTCACATGGGAGAACACTGTGTGATTCACAAATTGTTTTATGTATGTTGACACTGACACAGAATATATCCCTAATTGTATGAGTCGTCTTTAAAAAAATATTAATTAAAATCGTAGACACTTTAAAGAGAATCTATGTTGTGACTCTTGTTTATTTTTTCAAACTAAAATGGATAGACTAAACCTAATGATTAGTCTAATAGATGACAAAACATAATATTCGGGGAAGTACTAATACTAAAGGAGGTAAATCTATATTGACTATGCTGTTTATATCTTCCATTAAACAAGAGAGGGATACAAGCACTTTCTCTTTCCAATCAACATAGAGACGAAATGCTTTTATCTCGATGCCGATGTATCGTTCATTTTCGCTAAAACTTATTAGTCACAACTTTACATAACTTGTTATTCACACAAGTTCATTTTACCAACCACATCATTTATCGCATAAACCTACAGAAAATAAACGTCACATAGCTGTTTATTGCGTCAGAATGGAACTCCGTCAGTATTTTAATAATTTTACTAAGCCACAATCCATTTTATCACGTATAGTTACAACCACACCATAAACTTCCCCTCATAACACCATAAAACATACAAAGACAGTGGCACAGTTCAGAATGCCATGGTTTACACCGTGTCGTGTAGCATCATCGTAAATTAACACTCCTATTTGTTATGGAGTATACGAAACTTCATGGGGGAATCTATCCCGTACCCTCTACAGATAATGAAATATTATTATTAGTTGTTGATGAACTCTATTTAAGATTAAATAGTTTTTTGTTATACAAAAATGCAAAATTGATTTTTAACCGCGTGCTCAATTTTGATGACCGAGTAAGGTAAGGAGCACGAGGTGAAAAATCTTTGCACTCGAGTGCAACACGTAACTTTTCATCCCACCTAAGCGAGGAAATGTGTAAATGCAAAAAAGAAAATAGCGCGGG
The DNA here is from genome assembly GCA_949125395.1 of Diaphora mendica. Taxonomy (NCBI): domain Eukaryota; kingdom Metazoa; phylum Arthropoda; class Insecta; order Lepidoptera; family Erebidae; genus Diaphora; species Diaphora mendica. The sequence goes on from OX421325.1 coordinate 741,394, forward strand.
CAAAGCAAATAAAAAAAAGTACATCAAGAAGGTTCCGAGTCTTGAGTTTTTAACAAATTGAAAAGGTTGTATGATAAATTCGGCACCATGGAGGTAGAAGTAAATAGTTTTAATGATGTTTTGAATTCACAAACTTCGTGCACACGAATTCTAAATTCAATTTACTGTATCTTCTAGCGAATAAAAACGGCTTTTGCACTCTGATATCGAAGAGCAAAAATACTCTTTCCGAGATGGGGGGATGAAAAACATTTTTACCAAGCTTTTATTAGCTTCAGTCGTATGTATGTAACGGAAACTTTGAACATGATTTTAACCACCTTCAAAACGTAAGCCTTCGTTTTGAAGGGGGATAAGTGTGCCTCGAAAGACACACTTATCAAGGATCGATGACAATTCAATATTTTACCTTAACAGTTAGTCCGTCATCCTAGACAGGATAATCGGGATTAGCGATTACTTTGTTTCTCTAAAAGTGGTAGTGTCTTTGCGCCAAGACAGCGTGTTTTTTTAGTTTTTTAAGACTATTTTTAACTATATATTTATAGACAATAAAAAATATAAAATAATAACTTTTCTCTGAGATGAATGCTCATTAGTTTAGGTTAAGGTCATTTAATCTGTTAAATATAATCAAAATGTTAGTAAATTGTGTTAGAATCAAAATCCAAGAAGTTATTACAGTTAATTTAAATCAAATAACCATAACCAATCAATGAAACGCTCTTGGCAGAAGAACTATTACAATAAACGCATTCGTAGTTATTTTTTTAGTACATACAAATCCCCAGGATCCTTATTAGAGGAATGAAAAGTGATGTTGCCCGACAAACAGTACCCGATTGAATAGGATATAAATGTATGTACATACATCATCCTCGTACTGATAGACAAAATTAAAAAAAGGTTTTTGGTATAAGTACCAAATTTGGTGTAAGGACTTTCAGATGTGTTTAGTGAAAAGTTGTAATTTAATTTTACAAACAGAGACTTTCATTATTTGTAAAGGTTAATTAATGGACTCAAAACAGTTAGTAGAACTTGGGTATTTAATTTTCGGGACCGGTAACCGTGTTCTATCAGGAGCGCACATGCTCACTTGGACAACTCGTACAAATCATGTACCCAAAAGAAGAAGCTGTATTTCTATAGATTGGAATCGTTACAGTTAATGCCTTCGTATCCGCGGAGCTGAATCCGCCCGCAGGCTGTAATCAATCAGCACGGGGGTCCTTTGTGCGCGGATTACTATTCTGACGGATCTACGGATCTTGAGCATGTTACAGCGCTGCAAGACGCTCTTAATCTCGTTATTGGCTGTTGAAGTGGCGGGGAAAATAGTTTGGTATGTATCTATATGTTTCGTCTTAGTGTTGGTAATTTTGGGTTAGGAAAATCTTTGGTTCAAAGAAATGTATTGGTGACTGTTATGTCTCGTACATAACATTGTCTATATTTTATATTATTTATTATCAACAGAATTATTGCGTCAATGATGGCTGATATAGGCTTTCAGTAATTAGATTAACGTCCTCGTAAATCAAAATATATTTAAAAACCGATACAATATCAATTTAAGATGCTGGCCTTAAAACAGTTTGCGACGGACAGCGCCCACAGTCGCCCGATAGGGCTTGCCGATAGGCCTATACAGGTGCACCATAGCAAATGGAATCTAAATAAGTAGCTATTTTTATGGTATTGGTAGCAAACGAGTAGACATATCACCTGATGGTAAGCGATTACAGCCGCCCATGGACACCTGCTACACCAGAAGCGCCACAAGTGCGTTGCCGACCTTTGGGGGATGGGGAAAGGGATGTGGGGAGGGGTTGGCACGTTTCGGCATGTATGGGCTGACTCGACCGGAGTGATACCACGGCCTCATAGAAAACCGATGTGAAATAGCGCTTGCGCTGTGTTTCACCGTGTAAGTAAGGATGTCGGAGGCCCATACACCAACACCTCCTCCCATCACCCTCCCCAAAGGCCGTCAACGCACTTGTGACGCCTCTGGTGTTGCGGGTGTCCATGGGCGGCGGTAATCGCTTACCATCAGGTGATACATCTGCTCGTTTGCCCCCAATTCTATATAAAAAAAAATACGGGTAAATCAGCAAGGATTATGTACCCCAGTTCGATCATTTCATCTTGTATATATTACATATTATGTAAACAACATATTGAGCTCACAAATGTTATTAACTGACGTAATGTTTTTCTGCTCCTCACTGTGAGAGGAAAATTATATTTATTGATTCCAATATCTTCTCATTACCATCTCTGAAGGGCGTCCCTGCGCGATAGATTTTGACAGACTTGTTCAAGGGTTAGAGTGTCATGTTTGTATCGGTGTATGTTCTTTTTATTTTTGCCTCTTCTTCGCTTGCCATAAGAGATAATAAGGTGAACCTTCTGAAAACATTATTGTGAAGTCCTTAGGTTATTATATCATACTAACTTTTAAACTTTCGCGTTCCATGATATAGTAATAATTATTTTTACGGAAATTAACGCGATCACTTATTAAACACAGTGGTCGCAGGCTGAGTCAGCCTGCGACCACGACCAGTGCAACCTGGTCGAAACGTCAGGCTAATCAGATGTATGTAATACCTTTTAATAAGTGATCGCGTTATTTCCCTTAAAAATAATTATTATTATATCATGTTATTAGGTAGGAAGGGATAAAATGACGGACGTCTTTGTGGTAAAATCTATAAACTAGACTAATTTAAACTAGGATTGTTTGAGAAAAGTAATATTAATAGCTTCTGCATAAGTTAGGTTGTAACCCCTGAACTTGTCAGGTGGAAACTCACCGGTTTCGACTCAGGATAAATATGAGACCTCAGGGCGCCGTAAGAATTTTGATAAAATTTAAAGTGAGGGTGCAGAGGGTCCACGGGAGGCTTCAGTGAAACAACTTACGACACATACAAACTTTTATTTTGTTCAAGTTACTTTACAATTGATAAATAAAAAATATAAAGTTATAAAGAAACTTACAAGGTAGTTTTAAAATAAAAATTATACAGTCTTCTTCTTTTACACAATAAGCCTGTAGACTGGACAGCACAGGATAGCCACCCTCTGGTCACCTTTCTGACTCGAGGTAGTCAGCCGTAGACTCTCTCCAGCTCAAGGTAGCTTGAGGAGACGTCCACCAGTGATCCACTTGTAGGTGCTAAGTAAAAGTATTAATTAATTTCAATTTAAAGATTATGTGAACTTCCCTCAAGGTAGGGCAGATGGGTCTTGAGGAGTGAGCTGTGAGCTGCCAATCTTCAATCCTCCTCAGCAACAAATCACGACCCACAAGATGGGTACAATGTAGGTAGTTTTCAGCGGTAATCTATCGACCCTATAAACAAAATTAAATAGCCTGAGGACATATTCTACATACATAAAGATAATAAGGAAAAACCTTTTTGAGGTTAACTTACCACAGACAGTGGGACTTGAACACTCACAAACACTACCAACAAAGATATCAATATTCACAGTAAGCAAAGCTTCCTCAGAGTTCATGAGAGAAGATTTAAGAAATGAAAAAGAATCTGCCACACACCCAACTTTATAGACTTCTAATCGAATCTTCTCGATGAAACCCCTACCCCATTTCTGGATGTGCGAACAAGACGTACAACTTCCATTCTCCTTGCTTATTTGCGATCAATTTAAGATGTAATGAGACTCGTATGATACACATATGATAATGTCTCACTGTTTCTAAGTGTCCGAATGTCAACACAAAATATCCTTCAAAACATACGCCACCTAGTGCCACCTAGGTGTACCAAACAGCCCGGCATTTCGATCGCGCTCAAAACCCAATTGTAGTTCGAACTACAGTGAACGAGAGGGCGCTGAAAACAAAAATTGTTAAACAATGAAAGTAAAAAAAACGATGCTACAAGGTATGATACCTGTATGATTTTATCCGTGATCGTAACCAAGTAAACTCATTATCACAAGAAGATACAAAAATGTATTTAAAAAAAAGATAAAAATGACCACCACTCTTAGATTCTCCTCATGCTTTCCATCAGGCAGAGTAGTCTTTTAGGTGGCTTTCGTATAACAAAAATATTATGTATACATATATTCTTTATACTTATTTAAGGTTCCGTTTTGCTTTATAAGGAACTATGACAGAAACACACTGATTCTTTGTGTTAAGTAAAAACGAAATCGCTTGTGTTATCACTTATAATAAGTGATAACACAAGCGATTTCGTTTATTCATCTTCATTCTATATTTTATGTAAATGGTATATTTCATCTTAATATTTCTAACATGCGGAACTGAGTATTCAGAAATCTAATTCAATTATTGTTACTTTTAGTTGTGTTCTACAACGAATTACTTAAAGTTATCTAAGTACCTACCTTATAAAGATCATACATCTATCTTTTCTCATGCAAATCCAAAAAAGGAATATTCAATTAAAAAATATACCCAAGAAGTGTGTAATTAGTAAACATGCAAATACTTATAAGTGTTCCTACTGTACAAATCACACCAAGCTCACCTAATGCCTCTCTTTCTTTCTACTCATAAGTACCCCATTAAGATCAAATAAATCAATTTGCGCCATTTAGTTTTATAGAATGCAATCGTATCCCCTCCTACCCGTAACCCCTCGGTCTGTGCTTAACTTTACGACATATAAAAATTTTATTACCTTAAACAACAGATTACAATACCTAATAAGTACTAGTTGTAAGGGCTGCGACTAGGGGATATTTTTATTTGTGGTTTTACTGTCGAATAATTGTGTAGTTATTTGGTGATAAGTTCACCCCTCGTACCGAACAATTATATTAGTTTTTAAATGTAGTGGGGATACCGTAAGCAGTTTGGTAACAGTGTGGTAAAATTAATGTTCAATGAAAACTAAAATTCCATTTTGTATACAATTTCTATGAATAAATAAATTTTAGTAAGATTGTTCCACTTTATTTCTAAATAGGTAACACTACTAATTAATAACGTGAGTAGTAATTTTATTTGTTTATACTTAATATGTATGTATTTAGAAGGTTGTATCCATTTTTATCCACAGTCTAGTTGGAGAAACAGCTTACAGATTATTGTTGTTGTTAATTAATGTAAACCAGCAATCATAAACTAAACCACCACCAATTTAATTGCAACACGACCGTATACTTTAAACAATAAAACATTCAGAACAAGTCTGTTCATAGTAGCTGAAACACCAAATTATTCGGGGACATAATGCAAGAAAAAATAACGAATCACCACTCCATGCGCCTTTTATGAGCAAAAAGGAAAAACCATTGCGGCGTGAGTGGGTTGAAATCTATTGTGTGGGCACCATCAACGCCCTGCGAACTTTTCATTTTAACTCGACTTAAAAATTTAACAGGGCATTGAAAAGGTCGCCGTCGAGTAGCGCGACAGTCGCCACACTGAAGAGCTTGCAACATTATGTAAAATATAAAATTACATATTGAATTCAATGCAATTTTGCTGTCTGTGGTTAAGGGTGGTCTGTGGTTAAGGAGTTTACAAACATCCACTAAACGGGCACAAAGAACAGACACAAATGTATTGTCTTAGGAGTACAGGGTTGCAGTAGCATCACCCACTTGATGAAAGAACGGAAGAATTGTTTAGCATTTGTTTTTGTAAGGCAGTGGTATTACTCCAGCCCAGCTGATTCATATTTTTTTTAATTGAATAGGAGACAAACGAGCATACGTATCGCCTGGACACCTGTAACACCAGAGGCGTCACAAGTGCGTTGCTGGCTTTTAAGAAGGAGTACGCTCTTTTCTTGAAGGTTTAAAGGTCGTATTGGTCTGGGAATACCGCAGGCGACAGTTCATTCCTTTCACTTATTTGTATAAAGGAACAAAAGTCAGTTACTAAAAATAAACATGGCAAGAAATCTGAGCTTAGAAATGTTTAATGTGGAATTGCTTTTCAGCGAATAGCTTGTTCACCACCTTAATAATATATTTAATACGAGACCAGCACAGAAAAAACAAAACACTCACTTAAAAACTCGTAAAACTTATCGCATTGACTGAATTAGACATACACATTAAATATAGGTGCTGCTACAAGATTTAAGGCTGTGTACTTCCCATAGGCGCTCATTCGCCGCCCAACGACGAAGGCGACCGCCCGCCCTAGCGCGCCCGGAGCAGCGCTCACCATCACGCGACGATCTAAACATGAACTAAAATTCACTTACTTATTTCACGTAGCATTTAATAATAATAATAAATTATAAACTCCCTTAGTATAGACCAAGTAGTGTACTCAATAACTGTAGTTTTCAAGTCTTAGATGGTATATAGTAGAATATATCGGAAATAACTTTTAAAACTGTTAAACGTTAAAAATAAGCTTTAAGTTAAACAAGTTAGGCGCATTACACACATTGTTTGGACAAGGCAAACACGCAGTGTGTCGATGGACTTACGACTTGTGACTTCATACACTAAATATAAACTGTATTGTTTTATGGTTAGAGTGTATAATCGTGTGTATTCGTATAATGAAAGGTGTTGCTAGTGGTAAATATTTATAGACTACTATTAGGAGGCGAATCGGGTCGTTCAGGTGAGTTTATTGTTTTGTAATGGAATAATAATTTGTTATTTTATGGTTGAATATGGCTACTCTGTTATATTAGAAGATTATTTTACGGTTCAAGTGTGTTGATAAGAAAGTAAATTTGTATGTGTAATAATTAATGAATGTAGTTAGTTATACGTTTTTTTAACTATTATACAATTACTTTTTATACAATCTAGAAAAGTGAGAAGTTCTGAATTAAGCTCTATTTTATTTATTTATTAATTGTTACCCTAGAACTCCGTTATTTATGATTTGGAAAATAGTCTTTTTACCCGACTGCGAAAGGAGGGTTATGTTTTTCGAGTGTATGTATGTATATTTCTTTGGCTACCCCTTACTGTTTGTACTTAACTTATATTTTTTATTGTTAAATATAGACGCAGTCGGGTTTTTATTTTTAATAATTTGTACTTTTTTCATTTGAAAAAAGGGTCAAGCGATAAGCATCTATACATTATATTTGTCATTTGACCCTTTTAAAATAGGAAATAATTATAGTACTAAGTTAAAAGGTAATTATTGATATACTTTTAGGTGAGATAATAACTATAATTAAATAATTATTATTTCTAATAAGTAAGTTAATTTCAGTTTAGAAAAACTACTCAAACTAAATATTCCACAGAAGACTAGAGTTCACTGGATCATAATGTACTCTTTATTATATTTACAAATTTTATAGTTGATCTTTAAAATTTTTTGACACATTTTTAACTTTTGGCGCCTTAATTACTCAAGTAATCGTTCTAAAATCTACATTCCCCTTACTAGGTATATAGATAAGGATCTTCTTGACCCTAATAAGGAGGTACCTTTGATCCAAAAATATAGGTAAATTAGCGAAGGATGAAACATTACTTTTTAACCGACTTCAAAAAAAGAGGAGGTTCTCAATTCGACCGTATATATGTTTTTATGTGTGTTCGCGGATAACTTCGTCGTTTATGAACCGATTTTGATGATTCTTTTTTTAATGGAAAGGAGATATCCCAACGATGGTACCATGATAAGGATACTAACATCTGATGATGGCATCCAAGAGAAATCGAGTCGGTTTTTGTTTTTGTTAGAATTTTACTTGTTATAACTGTTATATACACATACAGACAATGTTAAGTTCTGTTATTATGTAGTACTCCATAAAAAAATAAATAATATTTTTGTATGGTAAAAATAATCAAATATAATTCATGTCATTATAATAACCCACCCTGGATCGTTCCCGGAGCAAAATGCCCATGATACTAGCAGCGTTGCCCCGCTGGATAGCAACGGACATCCTCTGTACCAGGAACGAGCCATAGCGGGAGTCACCACATCTATGAGGAATTTCGGCGCCCAATTTCCGCAATCAAACTTATGGCCTCCGATCCCCAACTGTCGAGAGTCTCCACCGCAATGGGCACAAAACAATAATGCGTCACCATTGCGGCGTACTTCAGTCTCTTCCTATCAGCGGCAATAATTTAATTAGTTAATTGATTATGCCAATGTAATAAAGTACAATTTGTTAAATTTAAAATTTATAGGAAGACGACTAAAATGCTGAAATTTTCCACCACATCCGCATGTCATAAAATTACATGTGTCTTAAACCCACATGGAAACTAATGTAGGTTTTGCGACCGCCTTTATATAAGGCTCTATATCCTTATCCGCTATTATGAAAAGAAATCGAATCAAAACACACCCCAAGGAGAGCTGGAAAAGTCTGAATGAGAAAATCCCAACACCATCAATTCAATAAATAAATATGATTTATTTATTACCCTCTCTTTTCAATATCCTCCATCAAAACCACTACACGCTGAAGATGGTCCGAAATTTAGGATTCCGTCAGCGCAGGCCCCAATCACACGACATTGTCCGCGGTGACCGGCGCAATTAAATTACGCATGGGTTCCGTACGGGAACTGAATGCGTAATGTCCACATTTGTGCAAGTCTGTACAGTTGGATGCTGGTCAATAGTATCGTTGATTTTATAAATATTGCCATTCAAACGTGCTCTATAAATTGTTTTGGAATATTTTACACGTTCTAGCTAAAAAGAATTTGGTTGCGATTTCAGAAGTCATGAGTGTGATTCAGTTTCAATGGTTTGTTTCAAAAGATACACAAGATTGAAATGTGCTTGCTTCTATATTCACCACGATACCACGAAATTCCCCTCCTGTCTTTAAATTATTATATACTAGTTGTTGCCCGCGGCTCCGCCCGCGTATATGTCGGTTATCGCGGCAAATAGTAGCCTATGTGTTATTCAGATGTATAAGTTATATTGCTGTAAAGTTTCATCCAAATCCATTCATTAGTTTTTGCGTGAAAGAGTAACAAACATCCATCCATCCATACTTACAAACTTTCGCATTTACAATAATAGTAGGATAAGCGTGTCCCGAATGTTTTCTTTTTCTTGATAACGTCACCATTTTTTTTATGGTATAGGGGCAAACGAGCTGACGTATCACCTGATGGTAAGCAATTACCGCCGCGCATGGACACCCGCAACACCAGAGGCGTCACAAGTGCGTTGCCGACCTTTGGGGAATGGGAAAAGGGAAGTGGGGAGGGGTTGGGGTATGGGCCTCCGGTATCCTCACTCACTCGGTGAAACACAGCGCAAGCGCTATTTCACACCAGTTTCCTGTGAGGCCGTGGTATCACTCCGGTCGAGCCGCCCATTCACGCCAAAGCGTGGCTCTCCCACGGTAGCTGGTATATTCTTTAATTTGTCTTACATTGTGTGTTTGAGTGTCTCTACCTCTAGTGCTTTTTATGAACGTATTTTAAAAGAAAATTCAGTGAATGCAAATGGTCAGTTTGGGTTTAATTACCTCCGTTTAATAAAGTACATAATAGTAGGTGTTTACTTCCTACCCACCTAACAGATTAACTAAATCTTAACTTATTGTATTGTGTGTATATGTATATTGATGTGTTGATGTACGTTGTTTGAAAATCATCGTTATAAATAATCAAGAATCAATCAATCAGAAATCAATAATCAGATAGATATTTGGCGCAACATTTCAACGAGTTAAGAACCTCTTACTGTCAATTAACCATGTATTAATTAATTAATTGTAATAATTAATTAAAGTGCCTCGGAGAGCACGTAAAGCCTGCGCCTGATCTCTCCTCGGTCGTGTCGCATAACTGTCCGATCGTATTATGAGATTGAGGGAACAAAGAGTGCACCTGTGTTTGCGCACACACTTGTGCACTATAATATCTCCTGCGTAGTTGGCTTGTCTCCGTTGAGACTGGCCGCCGTGGCCGAAATCGGCTAGGAGAACATCAATTAATCGATGTCCCTAATAAGGATAGACACCAATTTATATGTACACTAGCTGACCCACGCAACCTCGTTTGCGTCTGCTATTGCCCGTAGCGTGATAATTGTCCCCCGTTTTTGAAACATTCTTCATTGGTCTTAGCATGATGATATATAGCCTATAGCCTTCCTCGATAAATGTGCTATCTAACACTGAAAGAATTTTTCAAATCGGACCAGTAGTTCCCGACATTAGCGCGTTCAAACAAACAAACAAACTGTTCAGCTTTATATATTAGAATAGATTTTTTAGCATATGTCGCTAATATAGTAATGTTGTATTTGTTGTAGTTGTAAATAAAAGGTTCTATAAGTAAACCGAATATATTTCGCGTTCATCTGTACATTAATTAGTTGAGCGGAGTGGATACATTAATTACTTGAGCTGAGTGACTGAGATTGCCTGACACTAACGTGTGTTAGCTATCGGAGGTGCGGACTGACTAGTCCAACCAAACGTGTGTTACATATCGAAGGTGCGGACTGACTGAAGACTCCAACGGAGCCCTATCGAGCCCGAGGTGCGATGTGCTACATTAGCTGATCATGCATTTTATTATTACAATGTATTGCATCATCGCGACCCCACAGTCATCCCTCTCTTACAAAAAATTTTTATTCTATCATATTATTACAATATCATATATCATTCATTACAATAAAATTTTTAACTTAACTTAGTGCGCGCGAGGCACACAGGAAAGCGCTGACACTGATTAAGCCTTGGTCACAACAATATGATTCGTAGAATAAGCGCTTGCCCACGCGCGTAACCTGATGCTCTTATGCATGTCGCAGGTATTACAATGTTTATATAAAAATTACTCAATTAAATTATGATTTGAATACAAAGTTACATTATGGTTTCATTTACACTTTAACATTAATTACAGTTTTCATTTAAAATATTATACGCTGTTTCACAATAGTTTACATAACATAGAATAAGTTCAAAAAATACATATTCTGATAAAATACATGATAAAAATGTTTACATATTACACAACATAATAATAATCGATTACATTTTTCAATTTTACACTTGGCCTTGAACTTGATTGACAAAATTAACCATTTCTTTCCTAAACCAGACTTTGATTTTAATCCGACATGTAGCAAAAATCCATTTAATAATAACGTTATCACAATTGTAAGTATTTCATGAATGCTATGACAAACTAATTCCCTGAATTGTCAGGTACATAGGGTCTAGCGTACTTAGTAGAAACTTCACAATGCATATACTATACTACTTTTTTACCGATGTCGATGTGCTTACAATTCATATTATGTTCCTTGTGTTAACTTAGAGTGATTGTGACCTTTCCTATTAGCGAGATAACACCTCAAACTGCCAATATACTTAATTCGCTAGTAAATTCGCTAAAATAGAGTAATTGACGAGTTCTTCGAATCTGCGCCCAAAATTACCTTGACGTCACGTGATTAATGGTATACTTAAATGACCTTGCTCAACCCTAAGTTAAATTCTAATGTCCTTAATCTGCACATTTTAATTTCTGTATTATTCACGGCACATAATTTATATTCGCTCACTATACTTTCACATAATACACTCACCAGTAAGGCGTTTTCATATTTCTGCAGCCCTCTTTGTACTGATGACGTACTTGTCTTGATATCTCTCTGATCTTGTGATACTATTCTGTCGGAAGTACTGGTGTCATTTTTTAAACGTTATATCCAAAAATGCATATATAAATACTAATTACCCATTTCTAAACAATGGGGAGCAGTCCGCAATCTCTCTTGATTCCAATTACATATTATGTTTTTTTTTTTTTTTTTTTTTTATGTATGGCCAGCCAAAATGACTCTACTCTGCCTGATGGAAAGCATAAGCAGAATCCAAGAGTGCTGGTCACCATACTCACTGAGAATGCAGACAATGCAGTATGGCGACCCACACCATGGCGGCCTAGTGATGCTGCTGCATCTTTTAGTCTAGTCAACAAGTATGCTACTTGTTGACGAGACTATTTGATATTTTACCCGACGTGGAGCATTAATAAGTGAATTAAAGTGAGATCGCGGACTGCTCCCCATTTCGGTACAGTGGGTTATTTTTGTACGTTGCGTTTTTTTTTTTTTTTTTAAATTAAAATGCCACCACCGGCAACCGCCGCGCAGGAAGCGACGGAGCTCTCGGTTATATCACTGTCAGCCAAAATACCAGAGTTTTGGAGAGAGAATCCTCGGCTATGGTTCGCCCAATTTGATGCAGTATTAGAGCCACAGAAACAAGGTGACGCAGCCAAGTATAACCTGGTCATCGCGAAACTAGGAAGAGAAGCGCTACAACAGGTCAGTGATATTATTTTGACGCCGCCTGAAACAAACAAGTATCAGACTATTAAAGATCGATTAATTACGACTTACGAAGAAAGCGCCGAGAAACAATTTCAACGTTTAGTTTCTGATATGTGTTTGGGATCACAGAAACCTACACAGTTACTCAGAACGATGTCAACTTTAGCAAAAAACTCACAAGTTACTGATGAAACCTTAAAACGGTTATGGCTATCTCGCCTTCCCAGTTCTGTAAAAGCCGTTCTATCAGTGGCACAAGATACCAAGTTAGAGGAACTAGCGGCCCTGGCAGATAAGATCATGGAAAATATACAGTCGACAGAGATCGCAGCTGTAGCGTCCACTTCCACTTCAACAGCGCCGATAGATGTAATTACACAACTTGCTGCCATGACTATGGAAATGAAGAACCTACGTCAGGAGCTAAATGAAATACGCGGCCGTAGTTTTGACAGAGGCAACAGATGGAACAGAACTGCATCTAGAGGAAGATCACAATCGAGAGGACCACGTCTTACGAATTCAAGCTCGAATTGGTTATGCATATATCACTTCAGGTATAGAAATAGAGCAAATAAATGTGTGCAGCCGTGCAGCTGGAAGAAGTCAGGTACGTCACCAGTACAGCAGGAAGACAGGAGAAATTCGGAAAACTAGGCGCCGTACAATCTAACTCGGTGGGCGATTGTGCAACGGCGACTGGCAGCCATCGCTTGTGTGTAGCAGATCTGAAGTCTCGTGTTCGATTCTTGGTCGACACTGGAGCCAACGTTTCCGTCTTACCGGTGAGTCAATTTAAATGTGAAAATAAAGTGAGTGAATATAAATTATATGCTGCAAACAATACAGAGATTAAAACGTTCGGTTTAAAGACTTTAGACTTAAATTTCGGGTTGCGCAGGTCATTTAAATGGACCTTTATAATTTGTGATGTCAAACAGGCGATATTGGGTGCAGATTTTATTACACATTATAAGTTAACGGTAGATTTATATAATAAGAAACTTATTGATAATGTAACTAGCTTAAACACGGAAGGGTCCATCATAAGATGTAATACCTGTTCTATTACAAGCGTACAGGGAAATATTCCCTACCGGGATTTATTAGTAGATTTTCCAGAAATAACGAAACCTGTAGCGTTTAAGGAAACGTGTAATCATGCTGTCCGACACCATATTGTAACCACCGGAGCCCCGGTATGTGCGCGTCCAAGGCCACTACCGCCGGACCGGTACAACAAGGTTAAAGAGGAGTTCACAAAGATGCAGGAGTTAGGCATATGTAGGCCAGGTAAAGGAGAATGGGCAAGTCCTCTCCACGTAGTTCCAAAGAAAGATGGTAGCTTAAGGCCTTGTGGCGATTATAGAGCACTTAATTCTTTAACTAAGCCCGATAGGTACCCAATACCTCGCTTAAAGGACTTTACGTACATTTTAAACGATAAGAAATGTCTCAGTGTGATTGATTTAAATAGAGCTTTTAATAATATAATGGTCGCGGACGAGGATATTGAAAAAACGGCAATCTGTACGCCGTGGGGTTTATATGAGTTTCCTCGCATGGGATTTGGATTCCGTAATAGTCCACAGACTTTTCAGAGATTTATGGATCATGAAGTATTAAAAGGAATAGAGACAATAGGTAAAGAAGGAAGCTATGAGTCAGCACTTTTCTGTTATTTGGACGACATTTTAGTAGCGTCAATTGATGAGAAAAGCAATAAATTACACTTACGACTCATTTTTGAAAGACTCGACAAGTTAGGTATCACTATCAATGTGAATAAATGTGTTTTTGGACAATCTAGTATAGATTTCTTAGGATATTCAGTGTCAAGTAATGGCATAAGCCCGTTGCCGGAGAAGGTTCAGGCTATTGTTAATTACCCAAGACCAAAAACAGTTGAAGAACTTCGTCGTTTTTTAGGAATGATTAATTTTTATAGATATCATTTACCACATGCTGTAGCTTATCAGAGCGAGCTTAATAAGTTTTTACATAATACAAAAAGGAAAGATAAAACCTTGATTTGCTGGGATGCAAGTAGTTTAGAAGCTTTCGATAAATGTAAGACGTCCTTAGAAAATGCCATTACCCTAGCGCATCCTAGATCAAATGTACAGTATACACTAACTACAGACGCTAGCGACACCTGTGTCGGAGCCTGTCTAGAGCAAATAGTAAACGGAAAATCGGAACCGTTAGGATTTTTCTCGAAAAAGCTATCTGATGCACAACGGAAATACAGTACTTACGATAAAGAGTTAACAGCAATATATTTGGCTATAGTGTATTTTAGAGATTTAATTGAAGGACAAAATCTAATCGTGTATACGGATCATAAACCATTGACTTATGCTTTTACAAAAATAGTTAGTAGTAATAAGGAATTAGCCCGTAGAACTCGACAATTACTCTATATTAGTGAGTTTACCAGCGAAATAAAGTACATTGTCGGTTCTAATAACGTAGTAGCAGACGCGTTATCGCGTGTTGAGTCTATAGTTTGTCCAACAGCTATTGATTACGAGGAATTAGCTCGCGCACAAGAAAAGGAACACCCACTCAGTATAAGTACAAAGAATAATGAATTGCAATTTAAGCATATCAGCTTACCGAACTGCAACAAAGTTGTTTATTGTGAAGTTTCTACGAAGTACGCTAGGCCCTATGTACCTGTCCAATTCAGGGAATTAGTTTTTCATAGCGTACACGGAATCAGTCATCCAGGCGTTCGTACAACTAGAAAGTTGATGACACAAAAGTTTTTCTGGCCAGGGATGAATAGAGATATTAATACGTTAACTAAAGCTTGTATAGCTTGTCAGAAAACTAAAGTAAATAGACATACAGTTTCGGATTTAGGTAACTTTCCACCGTGTAGTAGATTTGATCACATTCATACGGGTTTAGCTTTATTATATAGCATATTTAGCTAATGTAGTTATGTTGTAAATGAAAGGTTCTTTATGTAAACCGAATATATTTCGCGTTCCTTATATGGGCTGATACATTAATTACTTGAGCTGAGTGGATACATTAATTACTTGAGCTGAGTGACTGTGATTAACTGATACTAACGTGTGTTAGCTATCGGAGGTGCGGACTGACTAGTCCGACCAAACGTGTGTTACATATTGAAGGTGCGGACTGACTGAAGACTCCAGCGGAGCCCTGTCGAGCCCGAGGTGCGATGTGCTACAATAGGTGATCATGCATTTTATTATTACAATGTATTGCATCATCGCGACCCCACAGTCATCCCTCTCTTACAAAAAAATCTTATTCTATCAAATTGTTACAATATCATATATCATTACAATAAAATTTTAAACTTACTTAGTGCGCGCGAGGCACACAGGAAAGCGCTGACACTGATTAAGCCTTGGTCACAACAATATGATTCGTAGAATAAGCGCTTGCCCACGCGCGTAACCTGATGCTCTTATGCATGTCGCAGGTATTACAATGCTTATATAAAAATTACTCAATTAAATTATGATCTGAATACAAAGTTACATTATGGTTTCATTTACACTTTAACATTAATTACAGTTTTCATTTAAAATATTATACGCTGTTTCACAATAGTTTACATAACATAGAATAAGTTCAAAAAATACATATTCTGATAAAATACATGATAAAAATGTTTACATATTACACAACATAATAATAATCGATTACATTTTTCAATTTTACACTTGGCCTTGAGCTTGATTGACAAAATTAACCATTTCTTTCCTAAACCAGACTTTGATTTTAATCCGACATGTAGCAAAAATCCATTTAATAATAACGTTATCACAATTGTAAGTATTTCATGAATGCTATGACAAACTAATTCCCTGAATTGTCAGGTACATAGGGTCTAACGTACTTAGTAAAAACTTCACAATGCATATACTATACTACTTTGTTACCGATGTCGATGTGCTTACAATTCATATTATGTTCCTGGTGTTAACTTAGAGTGATTGTGACCTTTCCGATTAGCGAGATAACACCTCAAACTGCCAATATACTTAATTCGCTAGTAAATTCGCTAAAATAGAGTAATTGACGAGTTCTACGAATCTGCGCCCAAAATTACCTTGACGTCACGTGATTAATGGTATACTTAAATGACCTTGCTCAACCCTAAGTTAAATTCTAATGTCCTTAATCTGCACATTTTAATTTCTGTATTATTCACGGCACATAATTTATATTCACTCACTATACTTTCACATAATACACTCACCAGTAAGGCGTTTCCATATTTCTGCAGCCCTCTTTGTACTGATGACGTACTTGCCTTGTTCCAGTTGCACGGTTGCTCACATGTTCTTGGCGTTCTTGCCACATTTTTATACACTCACCAGTAAGACGGAGACCTTTCTCCTGCCTTCTTAATGTACTGGTGACGTACCTGTAGTGATATCTCTCTGTTCTTGTGATACTAATCTGTCGGAAGTACTGGTGTCATTTTTTAAACGTTATATCCAAAAATGCATATATAAATACTAATTACCCATTTCTAAACAATGGGGAGCAGTCCGCAATCTCTCTTGATTCCAATTACATATGATACACGTCGGTGGTCGCCTCTATAAGTAGGTCTATACCCCCCGACGTGATCTGAAGGTTACATTTTTCTTAACAAAACGCCCATATCGTATCGGTGCCGCGGATGCCGGACCGACAGATCCTGATGTACGTTACGTACCTTATCGACGATGCATGCAGACCGACTCGTATCGGTGCTGCGAACCGAGTGCTTCATTCTCCACTCCAAGGTTGCATATTCTTCTCGGTCGGGGTCACCAATTTAGCATATGTCGCTAATATAGTAATGTTGTATTTGTTGTAGTTGTAAATAAAAGGTTCTATAAGTAAACCGAATATATTTCGCGTTCATCTGTACATTAATTAGTTGAGCGGAGTGGATACATTAATTACTTGAGCTGAGTGACTGAGATTGCCTGACACTAACGTGTGTTAGCTATCGGAGGTGCGGACTGACTAGTCCAACCAAACGTGTGTTACATATCGAAGGTGCGGACTGACTGAAGACTCCAACGGAGCCCTATCGAGCCCGAGGTGCGATGTGCTACATTAGCTGATCATGCATTTTATTATTACAATGTATTGCATCATCGCGACCCCACAGATTTATTTAATGAATACTATATGAATTAATATTTTTTACAATGTGAATTTATAGTGCAACTTTTTATTAATTAACTTTCTTCTTAAGGAGAGGCCTTTAAACAGCGGTAGAATGTTATAAGCTGTTAATTTTGTATCCTTGTATTTGAGGGATTTAAACTGTTTAATTACCGTTTTATTTTACTTCTAAAATTTTCGGGTCGACATTTTTTGATAAAACTCCTTTCTGTACCTAATTCTAGTTAAATACAACTGTTTCGTTCGTTTAACAAGGTTTCGTTCAAGCAATTACTCTAGAACCTAAAAATAAAACTCTGTATTTCTAAAAAACTAATGAAAGAGAAAACTGTAGCCAAAACCTAGGTATGTACGCAAGATAAATAAGTAAAATACAGAAGGTCAAACTAGAAATGTCCGTTGAATTTCTCGGGACGTTTTAATGTGACGAGTGACGTAAATCCCAAACCAAATAGGATTGGTGCGCATAATAGCGTATTGTGTGAGCTTTCTTATGTTGACCTAATAAATCAAATTCCAAAAACGACTACCAAAGAAGAATTCTTTGGTAGTCGTTTTTGGAATTTGATTTATTACTAAAAATGTATTAACAAATAAGTACATAATAAATATATTTACTATAATGAGTAAGGTAATGGAATAAAAAATATGTATAACTTGTACAGTTTGTTTTAGAACAAGTGGCAAAATAATTTATAGTGGGTGAGCCACGCTTCGACATGAATCGGCTCGATCGGAGTGATACCACGGCCTGACGGAAAATCGGTGTGAAATATCACTTGCGCTGTGTTTCACCGAGTGAGTGAGGATACCGGAGGCCCATATCCCAACCCCTCCCCACATCCCTCTCCCCATCCCCCAAAGGCCGGCAACGCACCTTTGACGCCTATGGTGGTGCGGGTGTCCAAAGGCGGCGGTAATCGCTTACCATCGGGTGATACGTCTGCTCGTTTGCAGCTTATTCCATAAAAAACTATGGGATAGAAAAAAGAAAAACTCGGTAACTTTAACTTGTAAGTCTATGGGGTTCTTTGTTAGGACTACAGAACCCAAATATTATTGAATCAGGCCATGCAAATCTATACAAATAAATAAAATTAAAGTGTTTTATTTGTAATTTCAAATTAACAGCGGTACTTACATGAAAATAATCAATTTTTTAATTTTTTGTCTCTCTGTCTATGCGTCTGTCTGGCCGTTTGGGCTAATCTTGGGAAAGGCAGGACCGATTTTGACTGAACTTTCACTGGCAGATAGCTGATGAGCGCTGGTTACACCATGGAATAGAGGAAAAGTCAAATTCTTTCAATTACCTCCCATTGTGTATTTAAATTCAAATCGTTTATTGCACTCCATAATGTATATAAAGGTGTTAAAAACTTGTTAGAGGAAACAGTTATGGACGGTGTTGTATGGGCACGGCAAAATCTGGAAGAAAAAGCGAACCATATAACTATATATTTTCCAAATAACGTAATAATATTTAACTTTTCGATTCAACTTCGCCTTCATGCTATCAAAGCCAAGTTTGTCAATATCATAAATCTCAATCTATTGACAAAATGAACAACTGCGAGAACAAACACCATATGTGCACAAATACAACCACCATTGTATTTATAATATATATCATAACGTGATAACATTTTACACAATCGACATTCGTCACATCTGCGAATATTATCCATTACAAACCAATCCTAGCTGTCAATCAAATATAGCTCTTACAACGACCTCACAAAGTCCTCCACTAGCGAAAATTTATCTGTCAATTGTAGATGATGAATTATTGCACGGTAATTTAGGAAAATGTAGCTTAACGAAGACTAAATAAGGTTGGAGTTTGTTTGAGTTGGTTATTGGTACAGTCAGATGCAAAATGATGAATTAGGTGGTAGTGGGCGCAGATGTTCGCAAGCGTTCGCCGATCGCGCGGTATCAGTGATGATTGATAGGTCGTAATGATGCAATGGGTGAGCATATCACGCGACGATACACCGGTTCGATGCTGTTGACTGATGCTTGTGGGATATTAGGAGTTTATCTGCCTGTATTCTAAAGATGGAACCCCTCTAAATATGATGGGAGAGCTCTTTTGGCTCAGTTTTCGGATTCTACGGTACGGTAAAAAAAGGGAGTCGGTCTACTAGAAATTTTACCTTACATAGAGTGGTGTTTAAGTTGCTTAGACCCTGTTTTACCGATTCCCGACAAATGTTAGATAGTTATCACTACATATTATAAAACAAAGTCCTGTGCCGCGTCTGTCTGTCTGTTCGCGATAAACTCAAAAGCTACTGCACGGATTTTTTGCGGTTTTTCCAATAGATAGATTGATTCTTGAGGAAGGTTTTCGTATATCATTTGTTAAGGTTTTGAGTAGGTTGGCTAAAATAATTATAACGATATTTGTTGAAGACGTCGGAAAAAATTAAGCCGCGTATCTTGGCAGAGTAACATAGGCTTTATCATATTTTTCGTAAAGAACCCGTGCGAAGCCGGGCCTAATTGCTAGTATGCCATATAACACTATTTTAAAGGTTTTTTTTTAATGTTTATTTTTCACAACATGCAATTACAACATAAAAATCTTAACCTAAACACAAAAACCTATCTTAGGTTTATGAGTGCTTAGCGAGTCGCCGCTAGTTAATTACATAGATTCATAGATATTTTACAATATGTGATTCACTTGTTGCGATTATACAAATATAAGACAAAAAGTCGCGTTTAAGTTGATTACATGTATTGTTCATGCGTCATGCTACGGACAATAGGAGATACAGACGAGGATGCGTGGGTCAGCTAGTATGTCAGATATGCATATACAGTATTTGCATATCTGACATACTAGCTGACCCACGCATATTGTAAGTAGCGTGGCGTGATGTTAAAATTATGAATAAATTTACTTTTGCACACCTTTAAACTAGTTTTATAACTTTTAAGGGGAAACTGACCCTGAGTACTGTTTTTTACCATGCAGTAGTTTACCTCGCTCATGTGGTACACATATTTTTTTTCGCAATGGGAGAGACATTTGTCACAAATGGGCCGTCTTTACCTGGAAAGAGTTATCACTCCTAGGTGATAAGGCGGCTGTACAGTCAATCAGTATTAAGACAGCAGTAGTAAGAGTGAGAGAAGTTACCGGAGCCCTATTTTAGAAAGTAGTCTACTTTCGAGGCATAGAAATTACTTTTTTATTACATTTAACTACTTTTAATAGTGTGGGTCGCCATGCTGCGTTGTCCATATTCGGATTGAGGATGGTGACCACCTTGTATTCTGTCCCTGCGTTCCATCAGGTAGAGCAGTCATTTTGGGAGTTAAAACATAAAAAAAATATACTAAAATTATTATACCTTTTACTAAAGTAACAAAGTAATATTATGTATTCAATAAGGGTGACGTCATGTATGTGCAAAAACTTTCATTAACATATAAGACGTGAAATGACGATCGATCAATGTCCACCCTATACTTTTAAGTGGGATTCATCTTATTCCAACACCCTAGTGAATATTGTGATGCTTCAACAATTTATAGAGAATATTACGAAGAAATAGAGTTCTACCTTTCTCTTTTTTCTTTAAATTTATTTACAAAGCCATTGTTGTTGCAATCATTATAATAGATAACTTAATCACTACTGCCAACAAACTGTCTTACAGTTTGGCAGACTTGAGCATGTAGAAAGTGTATATAATTTTGAATAAATAAATTTTAAAAAAAAACACTGGGAATTTTTTTTATAAAATAAAGATCCTGAAATTGAATTTACTTCTAAAGATAAGAAAGGGGCTGTTAAATATTTTTCTTCAGTATTTTACGGGTTTCGAATTCAATTCCCGAGTCGGACTACTGTTGGGTTTTTCTTACAAGAATTTTTTAATAGCAGCCCGGAGTATGGAAGGTGGCAATGTTTCCCGCCCGTGCCTCGGAGAGCACGTTAAGCAGTCGGTCCCGGTTGTCATGAACATCTATGGCAATCTTTATTGGAAAGTCAGTGCCCTTAAACTAGTAGCCGACCCCAAATAATCTTGGGAATAATTAAGGCTAGGAGATAATGATTATTTTATCTCTAAAAAAAAATCAAAAATGTGCAGTGTAAGTGAAAGTATAAGTAACTCTAAAACATTGTAAACTATGCTAGTCAGCACACAATTTAACTTCAATGTACTAAATTTCTGAAGGTCCATATTTACAGTTAACTTGTATCCTCTTTAGTCGGCTTTTATAAAATATCAAGTAATAGGCAAAATATAAGAAAAAAGGTTACCAAGACAGCCAGAAAATTGTATGAAAAATGAACTGGTAAAGGGATCTCGTTTCGATGTTAATAGGAATTTCTGGCAATAGTTCGCTTGATTTGTAGGGTCCGCCCTCACTCGGCCGTGGCTGATTGGATATGTATTTGCTAACTTTTTATATTGTCTCGTGTCAAAGTAATATTACTTTTCAAAAGATTTTTTTTTTTTTTTCCATTGGTACTAATAAGTAGGTACATGCTTCCATTCAAGACATAATTTAAGTACATTTTATAGTAATTATTAAAGACATAATTAGGTTTTACTGGTACGTGCGCATTTGTGTGTATATGTATCTGTGTTTCGCGATATGTGTATACATATGTAAGCGCTATAAAAATACGATAATTGTACAAAGGCGGTAGTCTTGTAAGAAATTTCTATTTTGTCGAGTAGCGTACCTTGTAAATGTTAATAAGGTAATAATTAGGTGGTTCTATAAATTTAAGATTCTTATTGTCATCTAATAATATTTCAATCAATTTAAATGTTAACCTATACAGCAATGTTTTCCTATGTTACAAATAATTAGCATTAGCTTATTTAATCAAGAAAACACTAGAGAAAACCTGCAAGATAAGACATGATGGATGCAAGTTTAATCTCTTTTGTATTGAAAAATAGACAGCATTATAAGTAAAACACGTTTATTTTTATCAAATATAAGAAAAAATATCGAAAACTGTGTGTTTAAAATCAGCAGTGAAAAGCTGAAAAGTTTTTAGTCTAAGAAATACATAGTCCACTTAAAAATAAAATAAATATTACCACAAAACGGCTCATATTATTCTTCAAGCGCCTCTCCTCAGTCCTCTTTAGCAGCCATTAAGTCTTTATAGTCAACAAGCAATAAAATAGCGAACAACTTTAAAAAGCTTGTTGGAGCGTGACACCACTTTCACGGCGGCCGTTTTCACGACTTAACTTTACTTTTCGTGAAATAAAAGATTATTTGGAGACCAAAGTTTGAAGACGCATTCAACAGTAAAGAAAATGAATTAAATTAAATGAAAATTGAGATTCAGCATTCGGTTACGTTAAAGTTACGTTTCTGTTGGTATTAAATTTGCTATTAAAGCCCCTAAACGACTCAAGTGTCGTATGAGAGAGTACATCAATTGCCTAGAAACAATTATTAAGGTAACTAGTAATTAAGGTAACTAACATTAAACAAAATATTGAAAAGCCTGACTGAGTTTCATGAGGTTTCTTCTTAGTCTTAGATTGCTTGTTGAAAGTTATAAATAATAAGATTTAAATAAGATTTTTGATGCCATACCTAATACCATACAAATATAAACATGTGTATTATAATAATCACAAAATGTAACAAAAGAACCTGGATCATTGAATCACCATTAAATCTGAACTAAATTAAAATGGGACCACACGGGAAGCACCAGGTTTGAAATAAAAAAAGAATCATCAAAATCGGCTTACCCAGTCGAAAGTTATGAAGTAACAAACATTAAACAAATATAGAGTCGAATTGATAACCACCTCCTTTTTTGAAGTCGGTTAAAAATAAGCATGACAAAAAGAGCAAACAATATGAGAATCACGGAGAGGGACAAAAAACAGAAGGCCTGAAAGAGACGAAAAAGAAAATAGATAGGACGACATAAATATGTATGTAAGAATGATTGACAGCAAAAGAAATGAAAAACTATCAGCTTCACAAAAAATAACAATTGCACCCGAAAATAAGCCCTGCATTTCCATAGCCTCCCTTCCGAACAAGACAACCTCCAGGGTAGGGACCAATCTTTATTAAACCAAAGGGAGCGAAGGAAACCGCTTCAAAATAGATCCGAACTTATTATAATATAAATGGGAAATTCGGTGTGACGGGATGACGTGCATTCACGCCGGCAATTAAAAGGGGTGGGCAGGACGCCAGCTATCCATCATGGTGGATTACGAGGACACTATTATTATTAGCAGCCGCCGATAACCGGTATAATCCGGTTTTGTTCGGCTATTTTCGGCGGGCGTCGGGTTTTGATATTGAGGGTATTGTCTGAGTGTGGATGGGGTGTTTAGGGTTGTATTGTACTTTGGATCACGCGAAGATATGTAAAGAAGGGGTGGAAAGCATGTGTTTATAATTTTTACTTTTAAAGTAAATTGTGGTTTTATAATATTCTCGATGTAACATGATTATTTTCCACTAACTGACCCGTGCCGCCTTCGTTGGGCGGTAAACATTTTTTTCTCCGACTTACTTTGCAAATCCGGCTACCACAATAAAGTCTTTCCACTTTTCGAATTATTATATACCCTATGGCACTCACAAATAACGTAGCCTTCTATTGGTAAAATAATTTTCAAAATCGGTTTTACTAAACCGATTTTGAGGGGGTAATATTTGGATCTACTGATCCAAAGATTACCCCCTACAACGTCACAAACTCACAAACTTTACCTCTTTATATAATAGTGTAGATAATTTCCAACAGTTTGTTTTCTACTATGTTTGAGGCTTAATGTTCTTTTCTGGTTACCTTTCCTTATTCTCTAACTCTAAATATGATCAAGACTTATTAGGAGACCATACCCAGAGGTAATTACAGTTTGTCCTATATAATACCTACTCAAAATAAATGTAAAATTTAAACTATTACGTTTTCCAAAAAAATATTAAAAATATAACTGTAAAATGTAATCAAACACTTCAAAATTGAAACAGGTTTTTCACTACGGCTTCAGTGAAACAATTTTTATCACATTTATTAGTTCACTTCGACACATTTTGTTCTAGTTGTTACACACATTGTACAACAATGGCTGTTTCTAGTTAAATAGAGATAAATTCAATATTATATTAGCGTGGTTTAATGCCAGTTATGAGTATTATTAAAAACACGTCAAAAATTTTAGTTATTATTATTTAAACAGTTGCCGATGTGATCGAAGTGAGATTTTTAACCTTAAAGATTACAATAAAAACTATTTAACCTAAGGAAATGATGTGATGTAGCAAATCTAAATATTACGTTAAAATTTTGAATTTGTGCATTGTGCATTTATATTTAAACTTTATACCTATTAGTTTTGACCAACCCAAAAGCAACCACAATCCATAGTAAGCCTTTTAAACTGAAATTATTTCTTTGTGTTTTAAACTCCTTAAATTCACCTACGATAACCAGACCGATACAACCTTCTCTTGAGAGTTCTGAGGTATAGGCGTTTATGGGCGGCGGTATTCACTTTCTAGCAAGACTGCTTCTTATCTCTGTTTGTCTCTGTCATAAAAAAACGTAATTTCCTTGTTCTAAACCTCCATTTAGAAGGTAGTAGAGCCACGCTGATTTCAGCACAACTGGGCCGGCTCGACCGGGGCGGTACTACCCTCGTACAGAAGCCCAACCTAAAATGACAGTTTTGATGCTGTCGTATTTCGTTGGTGAGTGCGAGACCGGAGGCCCAATGATGCAGGGGTGACAGTTATCGTGGTAAGTGTGTGAGCAGTGGAATGCTCGTAGAGTCATGTTGAGGATGACGTGGATCGAACCGTCGGCCAGGGAGACCTGTAGAAACGGTGGTGCCGCTGGCCGCCCGCGGCATAGAGAGGGGCCCAACCACGGCTAACCACCCTAGGAGGCTGCCCCGTCAGGTCGCGCATAATCCACGGAGTGGCTCGTCGTGCCGGTTGGTGACCGGACGGTGGGACCAGGCGACCACTTCCGGGAGGGTATGGGAGCCCTTCCGTCCGACGGTTCGGTCACCGTCATGGCTCACTATTGTATGGCGACACAGCATTCCGAGCCTCAGTATTACACTGCCACGATGACTGCCACGCCTTTTACGCCCCCACTTCCCTCCCTCACTTTTAAATCATGGCAGTAAGAAAAAGGAATAAGCGTTCAACAGCGGCACGCCATCCTCCCACCAACCCGCTATTTGAGGTGGAGTTCACTAACATCCGTGGACTCCATGCAAACCTCAACGCCGTCCACCAGCATCTTGAGACGGCTCGGGCGGCCATGCTTTTCCTAACGGAGACACAAATACGCCGCCCTGCCGACACGACATATCTTCACTACCCCGGCTACGTGCTTGAGGAGTGCTTCCTCGCGAAGGCTGGGGTATGTCTTTTCGTTAGGGCGGACGTTTGTTGTCACCGATTACGCTGCCTTGAGGACCCATCCTTCTCCACTATTTGGCTACACGTGGATATTGGCTCTATGAGCCGAATCTACGTATGCCTATACCGATCCCATTCTGGAGACTCCGAGACAACTCGACTTTTTGATCATCTCAGTCAGGCAGCGGACAAAGCGCAGGAACAGTTTCCGACCGCCGAACTGGTGTTTCTGGGAGACTTTAATGCCTACCATGAGTCCTGGTTGGGATCTTCCAGAACAGACCACGCGGGTCGGACTGTCCACGCACTCGCTCTCACGCATGACCTCACCCAGTTGGTACTCCAGCCCACCAGGATACCAGATATACTGAGTCAAGCGCCTTCCTTGCTGGACCTTCTGCTGACGAGTCACCCAGTGCAGTACAGTGTATCGGTGCTCGCCCCTCTGGGATCCTCCGATCACTGCCTGGTATCCACCACGGTGCCTCTAGTTGCCCCCCCACGACCAGTGGCAGCTAAAAGACGGTTATGGCACTACTCGTCAGCAGGCTGGGATGGAATGCGGGACTATTTCGCATCCATCCCGTGGGCACAACGCTGTTTTAAATATGGAGATCTGACGCAAAGTGCGGCCGCAGTGGCTGGCGAAATCACTCTAGGAATGGAATACTATATTCCCTACAGTGAGGTCGCCAGCGCAACTACCCGGCCCTGGTTCAATCGCGAATGCGCTCAAGCTGTTGCCCAAAAGCAATCGGCCTACCGCGCATGGACCAGGGCCCGCGCTCACGGCCGCCCCGACGTGGATCGACTAAAAGCAGCCTTCAACAAAGCCACCAGGGTTTGCAAGAAGGCTTACCTAACAGCGGATGCCCAGCGCATTGCACGACTTGGCCAAGAACTCGTCGCATACCCTACGGGTAGCCGGAAGTTCTGGCGATTGGCTAAAGCCGTGCAGTCCAACTTCTGCCAGGCCTCGCTACCACCGCTGAAATATCCTGACGGATCACTTGCCCACCAGCCGCAGGAGAAAGCGAAACTGCTTGTAGATCTCTTTGCGGCTAACTCCCGAATCGATGACCGTGGCATGCACCCGCCTACCATTCCGGCCTGCGACGCTACAATGCGGGATATTCGCATCCGGCTGAGTGATGTCCGAGCGGAGCTTCGGTCACTCGACGTCCGGAAAGCTAGTGGACCCGACGGTATCCCAGCGGTGGTTCTTAAGAACTGCGCACCAGAGTTGTCTCCGGTATTGAAGCGCCTGTATCGCCTGTCATATTCCTCGGGAACTGTTCCGGATGCCTGGAGAGAGGCGAATGTTCAACCCATCCCCAAAAAAGGCGACCGCTCCAACCCAGCCAACTACCGCCCGATAACTGTCACCCCCATTATCTGCAAAGTGTTCGAGCGGATCATCAATGAACAATTGATCCACTACCTGGAGGATCACTCCCTACTTAATGATCGTCAATATGGTTTTAGACCGAAACGATCCACGGGTGATCTTCTAGCGTACGTCACACACCTTTGGAGTGAGGCTATTGACAGGCACGGAGAATCTTTGGCCATCAGCCTCGACATGGCCAAGGCCTTTGATAGGGTTTGGCACCGTTCGCTTCTCTCCAAACTGCCGGCCTTCGGCTTGCCCCCCAAACTTTGCAACTGGGTTGCCGCATTCCTGCACCAGCGCCGCATCAGAGTCCATTGCGACGGTGCGGCCTCCGACTTTCAGTCGATTAACGCCGGAGTGCCACAGGGTTCCGTCCTGTCCCCCACGCTGTTTCTTCTGCATATCAATGACATGTTAGCCCTTGGCAACATTCATTGCTATGCAGACGACAGCACAGTTTATGGGAGATACTTCGGACGTCCTGCAGCAAAGTCAGCAGATATTGAGGAAAAACGACAGGAGCTTGTCGCTGAACTCGACCATATTCTGTGCCGCATTTCTCAATGGGGCTCTGAGAACCTGGTCGAGTTCAACGCCAAGAAAACACAGGTGTGCGCGTTTTCTGCCAAAAAATCTCCATTCCTTCCCCTTCCGACTTTTCAGAACACTCAACTGCCACTACAAGGCAGACTCGATATCCTGGGCATGGGCATCTGCCGCGACCTAAACCCGCGCGAGTACGTTGAGGGCGTCACTAAGGCGGCCTCGCGGAAGTTAGGTGTTCTAAACAAGGTGAGACGGTTTTTCTCGCCGGAGCACCTGTGTCTTCTTTATAAGACCCAGGTTCGCTCGTGCGTGGAGTACTGTTCTCACCTTTGCGATGGTGCCGCGCAGTATCTGTTCGACGCTCTCGACCGGTTGCAGCGGCGAGCAATCCGAATTGTCGGCAGTCCTGAAGCCACCGAGTCCCTTGAGCCTCTGCAGATGCGTAGAGATATCGCCTCCATGGCAGTCCTCTATCGTCTTTATCATGGGGAGTGTTCTGAAGAGCTCTTCCAACTAGTCCCGCCTTCTCCCTTCCTCTACAGGACAACACGTGCCAGCCTCAGAAGTCACCGCCTCAGAGTGGAAGACATACGCTCTCGCACTCATCGATTCGGTTCTTCTTTCCTGTGCCGATCGATTAAAACCTGGAACTCACTACCAGCGCACGTGTTTCCGTCCAACTATGATCCCGGGTCCTTTAAGCGGGGCGTGAAAAAGCATCTCACTAGGCCGCCATAGTGCTGGTCGCCATGCTGCACTGTCCTTGTTCACATTGAGGATGGTGACCACCACTCTTGGATTCTGCTTGTGCTTTCCATCAGGCAGGGCATCATCATCATCCATCATTTTGGCAGCTAAAATAAAAAAAAAAAAAAAAAAATTGTTACTATAGCCACTTTGTTTTCGATAAACTTGTCTGTTCATTTCTCTCGCCAGGGCAGCGATCACCTTTTGATGATGTTTATAATACCTACGGGCCCATAGATAGGTCTACAATCACTACTAATACCACTGGCAAGAAGAATGACCCACGGCTGTGTCACCGTGTTCTTAATCTAAACTAATGGTTAAAGCACTTACAGGAGTGTGTGGCTTCAATGTTCTTCTCGGCGTTCCCAAGAGCTCTTGGGTAGGTGGGTAGGTTCTTCTCTGCGTCGTCACACAAACATCAACTCCCAAAGCGCTGTACAACTTCCAAGGTATTCGAACTAATCTCAATAATCAACTTTTCAGCTTACGCGGAACACGCCTACAAAAACTCGCGAATCCACGACCTAACACAATACGGTTTATCACTAAAGAGACCGCGGGTCGATGGACAATACAATTAGCTTACTATCAAATGATTTTCACAATAACAAAAATCGTCGGCCGGTTCAACACGCGTTCGATCACAATCTTTTTTCTACATACATTAACCTCAAACGTCAAACGTCAACACGAACCAGAGACAATCAAAATGTTGCCAGTACAATGACGTTCGAAATCCAAAATTGTCTATCATCTTAACAGTTTAAGAAAGAGCCTTCCGTACTCATTTGTTAAGGATGGGTAGCGATAAATAAAGAAGTGAGCATCTGGTGCTCATTTCTTACAATGATCATAAATAATTGCGAAGGTCTAAGTGATATTAATAGCTTTAGCGTTCCTCCCCGTAAATTATTACCACTTGTTGTACCTTAAATTGAGAAAATTCACATTCTTTTTATTTAATAATAAGGGTTGTTTATTGTGAGCGGAACAAAAGACAAACGGTTGTACGTTTATAAAGGATTAACTAGATTGTAATGATGATGATATTGTCCTAGCCGATTTTGGCCACGGCGGCCAGTCTCAGGCAGGAGATATTATAGTGCAAAAGTGTGTGCACAAATTCAGGTTCACTTTCTGTTCCCTCACTCTCATAATCCGATGGGATAGTTATCCGACACGACCGAGGAGAGATCAGGCGCACGACCGACGGCTTGAGGGGGACTAAGAAACCACAGAGAAATAGGCTGTAATACCAAGTGTATTGATATTCATTATTATAATTATGTTTGAATCGGGGGATGAGGACATTTTTGCAATATGGATCAGTTTTATCTGGAGTGATTCGTAAAATAACCCTTTCATTCCATTATTGCTAACTCTAAATATGAATATTGACCTATTTAATTTGCAAGTGAAAATAAATGTTTACATTTGTTAGTATTCAGCTTCTTTTGTTGCTATGAAGGTGAAACTGATAATCTCAGTCTACGATCACTAACTGCACTGCACAACCGTGGCTTAATGTTACATATGTAATGTTACAAAAATAGTATCCATTTACCTGACAGATAATTCACACGAACATAAAAGAATAAATTAAATTAAAAAGCATTTTAAAAACAAGCTTTTACTAGAATACCTCGAGAATAATCAATCGAGTCCAAACTCGATGATGTTGCGACGTTTCTTTACAGAGTTCCTATGGCCATGTTCCAGATCCAACATCAGATCAGCTCCATGTCATCATAATATTGTATTGTCACGCTGTATACATATGCTTGCAAAATTTCAGCAAAATCGGTTCAAGATATCTACTTCGAAATTGAGTTGCAAGATTCCACCTGAACATAGAAGCATTCATGCATACATTGCAAGTTAATAAAAACTTGTAAAAAGCCTTCTAATTTATCGTAATAGTGTTGATTTTCATCAGAAATGTTAATATTCCAATATCACATGCATATACGTCTATATTGGAAATCTAAATATTTTTGCCCAGAATTTATAGCTCTATATTAAAACTTTCAGTAAATACCGACCATTTTTCAGTGCTGCTCCACATTAGTCACATTCACAGTGGAATGCCCCCATGAGTCGACCTCAGCGTTTAGCGGGGTTATGTATTACCCGCAGATAAGACAAATGCTCGCAATGATCTTGACGAGCGATGGGCCGGCCTTTGATTTGGATGCGTGTGGTTTGAGATCAGCTGATGGGTTGGCTCATTAATCTCTGAATTTATAGTATATCTTCTATTTACAAGCTTTTTATTAACTTGCAATGTATGTATGTATGCTTGTATGTTCGAGTGGAATCTTGCAACTCAATTTTGAAGCAGATATCTTCAACCGATTTTTCTGAAATTTTGCAAGCATACGTATATAGCGTGACAATACAATATTATAATGACATGGAGCTGATCTGATGCTAGAGCTGGAAGGTGGCCATAAGAACTTTATAAGGAAACGTCGCAACATCATCGAGTTTGGACTCGTTTGATTCGTCTCGAGGCAATCCAGCCAAAGCTTGTTTTTAAAAAGCTTTTTAATTTAATTTATTTCAAAGCTAACTCAAAAGTTTATTAATTATTTCTGTTTCCACATAATATTTTGGCTATATATACATTTATTGTCTTGAAGAGTGAGATATTTTTAGACTTAACAATAACGATATTTTTTTGTGCTTATCACATATATTTTTAAATCCGGAGTTGTGTCGACTAACTAGCCCCCCAATAAATTACTGTTAAGATGTACTTAAACTCATCATCATCAACAGCTTTTAATAGTCCACAGCTTGACATCAGCCTCAAAAGATAGTTTTGTTTTACTATAGCACGCTGTCCAGACGGATGGTACAGGATTTGTTTCAACTGATCCTTCTTTCTGAAGTGATGTTGTTTAGCGTAGTTTGTTCCTTTGATCGTCTCTTACGACACCCATTAGATGAAAATAAATTGTGAAACTTTATATTCCTAATCCATCACCTGACAAATTCAAATTCAAAATAATTTATTCAATTAAGACACTAAGTGACACTTATGAACGTTTAATTGAAGCTACAGTTAAAAATCATAGATCGACACAAACAGACGCCACAGCATGTAAATTAGGTAGAAGAACCAAAATCTACTGCCTGCTTGTGTCGATCCATAACTTCCAGTTTCCAAAATGCGTAGAGCCTTATGAGAAGAATACTGGCAAAGAAACTCATGGCCACTCTTTTTAAAAGTTAGATATTCAGGTACAATAAATAGTTTTAGAATTACACAAAGGATAAACAGTATGCAAGCTGTTGCCACCTGAATTTCATTTTATTAAAATGCTCCAAAATCTAACGCACAAAAAGAAACACACAGTGATAACGTTGAAGGTTTGAGTCTTTTAAACATAGGAATCATTCAAGGTGCATATCTACTTACATTCAGTTGCAAATTCCACTGTTAAAAATAATTCGTGACTGGATTAAGAGGACAGAGTTGCAGTTGAACGAACCAAAACAATAGTATAGGCTAAAGCATCGCTGACCAGACACGGTACTTAATCTGTCATTATTTATTTCAATGTCTATTTAATTGTCTTATACGACAATGAATTACATACCATCACTAAACATCTAGAAAAAATCCCTATGTACAACAAATAAGTCAATTCAAGTCGCTATCAGGGGTCAGCAAGTAGCCATCAATTCTTATTAAAGGTATCTTTAAAAAACAATTACGCGGCAACACGGATTCCTTTAATAAGATGTACAAGTAACACCAAGTCTTGGCGGGGATTGCTTCATTTGTGAACCCTCTTCATCTCCCACTTCGTCCCTCACTCGCCCTCTTAGCGGCGCTACGTAATTTCCGGTCTTTCTTCTGTTCGATAATTCCTTACTTTTTTTTCTCAGCTCAGAAGGTATTAGGAGATTAGAGGGAACATCGCAGGCTTCTAACTCAAATTACATAGATACTGTATGTGTCTCACGTTATTCTGCAAAGTATTCATTTGTAGACTTTCCGATAAGATCTAAAAACTTTCGTTTCAGGACACGTGTCTAGAAATTAAATAAAGTTTTTGTATTAAATGCTGATAAGTTTTTTTAATTTTATGATCTACAATTTTGTCCAAACTACTTTTATAATAAAACTTATCGTTTTGCTGAAAATCGCGCAAAGCTCAATTTTTTGACCTTTGACCTTGAATTTTTTTTTTCCTTACAGGGGAAAGATGGGGAACTTTCAAATTTTGTTTTTAATGATATTTTAAACAATCTTACCGATTTTCAGCTTGGTGGGAATTTAGGTAACTTTACTCTTATTTTTTGGTCTAATTTGACCGGACTAAGTACATATATACAATGGTAGAGAATATCTGACAATTTTAAAGATTTTGTAAAAATCAAGTATTTGAACGTAAATCTCACGAGAACGATTAAAATAATACACTACTGAATCGTATTTTTATTTCTGTTTAGAGAAGCCAGTTAGTGTATCATAAGACATCTCAAGTAAAATGAAAAAGCAGCCAAGTGCGAGTCGGACTCGCCCATGAAGGGTTCCGCAGCAGCAAGTAACATTTTTTTTTTTATATTTGTGTTGATTGAATGAAAGGTAAATTGCAGTTTACGATTTATGACGTATTAAAAAAAACTGCTTATTAGATTTCGTTCGAACCAATTTTCGGTGGAAGTTTGCATGGTAATGTACATCATATATTTTTTTTAGATTTATCATGCTCTTATTTTAGAAGTTACAGGGGGGGGAGGGGGGACACACATTTTACTACTTTGGAAATGTCTCTCGCGCAAACTATTCAGTTTAGAAAAAAATTATATTAGAAACCTCAATATCATTTTCGAAGACCTATCCATAGATGGGTATGGGGGGATACACGTATGGGTTTGATGAAAAAAAAATTTTTGAGTTTCAGTTCTAAGTATGGGGACCCCCAAAATTAATTGTTTTTTTTCTAATTTTGTGTGAAAATCTGAATGCGGTTCACAGAATACATCTACATATCAAGTTTTAACATTATAGGTCTTATAGTTTCGGAAAAAAGTGGCTGTGACATACGGACGGACAGGCAGACAGACAAACATGACGAATCTATAAGGGTTTCGTTTTTTTGCCTTGGCACGGAACCCTAAAAAGAAGCTTAGGAATAAAATTGCTAAGTACGAGTATATGTATGTAAATAAAATTGCAGAAAATAATTATAAAGAATTTTACAAGCTCTGGAATCTGAACAATTTTCACAGAAGTAATATTAACATTGTAAAAACCATTTATATTTCTTAAAACCGCATGCTTTCATTCACAACATATCCATATTATCAGATAATTAAATATACATTACAAAAAGCAAAATGAATAGAAGAAAATTCGTGGGAAAACGAGCACATTACTCCGTTCTATATAAAAGTCTTGCAAGTCATGCTCACTGGGTCCCTGGAGTACTCTGCCCTTCGCTTTTCACTTACCGTCCATTAATAACTAAAAGGTTACGCGTAAGGTTCTACAACTGAATACGTTTTCT
Organism: Diaphora mendica; assembly: GCA_949125395.1. Lineage (NCBI taxonomy): Eukaryota > Metazoa > Arthropoda > Insecta > Lepidoptera > Erebidae > Diaphora > Diaphora mendica. The sequence continues at coordinate 775,463 of OX421325.1, forward strand.
ACCATTACGTTGTACATTTTAACAATGAATTGTAGATTTTGTATGAGGTAGGTTTGGTGAAAACCGCTTAGAAATGGCGAGCGGTTTCGGATAAAAAGACACGTCGACACGGGTATTTATAAAACTGTCATTGCTGTAAAAGAAGGATTATCTGTATGACTTGTCGAGGGCCGTTCATAAAAGGCTGTATTAAGCGAGCTCTACACAATTTTGCAAGTGTAACTTATGTACGCATGGGTGCTTTTTAATTTTGATCATTTTAACAGCTTTTACATGCTTATTCAGATTTATCTACAACTATCTATTGCCAGCGACATCCCTCACGTAAAATAGATTATAAAACTCTTTATTTGCACACCATATTATAACAGAGGTAGAAGAGAGTATATAAATTGTGAGACAGAGTGTACAAAGGGCGACTTTATTGCCTAAAGCAATCTCTTCCAGGCAACCTTAGGATGGATCAAAATGTATAGGAGAGACAGTGATAGTTGTCGGTGCAATGAGTTTTGAATTAATCATTTGCTAATGAATATGATGAACAATATACAAATATATATCCACACATTTACACACACGTAATTATTCAACTTATTATATATTCTTATTTCAACTTGGAAATAACATCCTTTCATACAGCCAAGCAAGATTTTAAGCCAAGGAAAAAAAGTCGTAAATCCATTTTTTTATTAAACACGTGGTTTAGACGATCAACAACGGCGGACTCACTCGCGCCACTCGCAGTCACGTACACATGCATGAGTCAAGCTCGACGGCTCTCTTCGGGTAGGTGAGAAGGAAATTACTTTTATTTAATTCCATCGAGCCGGCTCAATGGGAGCCTTCGAGTTGTGAGTTTTGCGGTCTACACGTTAATTTTTACTCGTTTTGGAGTAAAAGTATCTAGTAATACCGCATGTGAGTACAGACCATTAGTGGGTGCTCACATCATGCAATGAATCATATGCCAGAATTTTAAGTTACTATCGGTTTAAGTCTATGTTGATAAATCAGTCAAGGCAATTAATTTGAAAACTAATAAATATTGTTTTAAACTATCATGGTCAGTAACATTAAAATAGAAATCTGCGGGATTGCTACCATGTACCTTTTTGTTAGTGAGTATCCGATAACATCCCACCCGCAAGATCTTCAGTTACTCCGTGATCATGGCGCTTGCAACAGCGCCGAAATATCGGATACCACTAACAAAAAGGTACAATGTACATGTTAGCAATCCCGCAGATTTCTATTTTAATAAATAAATATTAAGAAACATACATACCTATTGATGCTCTAGTATTGTAAGACATAAATTGTTTAATAAAGCCACGGAAGTAAAATCCTTAGTCCGTGATATCAGTCCGGTTCAGTCGGCCCATAATGGCCTCCCACAGTTCATATTAATATTTCAATTCTAATTTTGGAAACGATACGAACGACGATTGACCCTTGTTCAAATACGACTGAGGCATTATGCCCGTCGTGGTATGATACTCAGTCCCTTATAAAGAGCCTTCTTTTGATTCAATAAATACTTGGACACACCTGAAATACTTCTGTGAGTATTATTTTGTATTCTTTTTTCAGACTGGTGATCATATATTGTACTAATATTTCAAATATATTCTAAAATAAAGATAACTGACATTCAAAATGATCCAACTGAAATTATTATCTTCTTATTTCAAACCAAGTTAAGAACATAATTTTTAAACCACTTGTTTTATTCTCAAAATTCGTTGGAGTCGGCTTAAAGGCACCGGGTTATTATTATTCATTAATGAAATTCTCCGAAAGAAAAAGGTGAAATTTTTACTGTAATAATATCGTAGAGCGAAATTATGAAAAATGCTGGCTTTATAATTCTTACTAAAAATAATCGGTGTAGCGTGGCTAAGGTCAAGTCGTTTGTCATCGCGGAAGGAAGGGGATGGTCTGATAAGGGTGGTTTTGGTTGGACTCCGTTTCAATCCGGTTATGTTCAAACCGGAGGAATACATTAACTCTTTTACAAAATATTTAATGAAGACCGACTGAATGATAATACTCTTTTGGATTGGTTTTTACATACACTCAAGTGGTCTATCGTCCAAGGAATAGGTAGATATAGGTGTCAAGCTTATCGCGGTCAATTTATATCAGACATTCCTAATCTCAACCCTAACATCATAACTAACTTAAGTTGTCATTCTTAAATACTAAATAGAAGACAAGAACAATTGTCTATGAAGTTAGAACTTTGATCAACTTTTACTTGATATACATATTTCACACTCTGGTTATTTTAACTAACCTAATAAAACACAAAAAGTACTTCTAAAATTAACGGTGCTATAAATATTATTAAACCTTGTATCAATCAATCCGGTGAAAGTCTTAACCGGTGCCGTTTCTGAACGAATACAATCACCCTAAAAGCTAGGGATCGAAATATGCCACGTTTTCACTTTTTCCTCATTCGTCGGTTAAGTAAGGCGTGTGAATAATTTAAGTAGGCTTGCGGTTAAAAAATGAACCGGCTCCGAGAGACATTAGTTTTCGTTTCGGTGGGTGCGGTAAAGCGGCTGTCTCCGTGTGATAAGTGAGAACTGTTATCAGGTGGATGAGAAAGTATTTTCTAACTTAACAGCTTAGAAAAATGCCTCGAGGGACTCTTGTTGCTTTTTGATTTTAACTAAATTGTAAGCCAGTCCAGATGTTTTGTCAAATTATTTCTGTACCACCTGTTCATCGTAGAAATAAATGGCTTACTCAGCATCGAGCCACTGTTATCTTCAATTCACTAAGCCAAAGCCTTTACCGTGCTGTCAAAGATGTACAGAAGTTTTCACAAAAATAGAAATCAATAATGAAGGAATCTCTAAAGCTATTTGTACATTTATCAAGGTTCCACAAGTCATATTGACTAATAGCTTCTTAACCACGCAAGCTGATAGATGAGTATATAGCAATATAAGATAAGATCACTGTTTACAACATTTCTCTTAGAATAGAAAAGGCCACTAAAACTATGGGAATACTATTAATATTATTAAATGATGGTCTTCAGTGGATCTTGTGCCAAACCACTTATGCTATTGCATACAAAATTTTCATAAACATTAACTTATAAGCTTCTTTATGTTAGTATTTGCAGAAACTCTTAACTCAATCGGAGAAGGACAGCATTTCTATGGTAATTATTAAATACTTTATTGCACAAGATAAATATACATAATATCTCTAAAAGTACAACCAAAAGAATTAACTTCAAAGTGCCCGCTAGGGGTCACTCCCGTCTAGCCCATTTGTCATGCATGAGCGAGGTCAACGATCGCTGGACATTTTCTTTTTAAACCGTAATTATTTAAAGGATACGAAAGGATTGGATATTTTCCTCGTTACTAATAAGACGATAAGAAAATAAAAGAATAAGTTAATGTAATAAAGTTACCTTCCTAAATAAGTTGATATTTAGATTTCGTAGTTACTATTTAATATGTTGACGTGTGTTTGTGTATAGTATCACTGATGAGTACCAAGATAATTGTATTATAGAATACGAGTATAATAACAAGTAAAATTTTAACAAAAACTGACTTCAAGGTTCGACTCTATTTCTCTTGGATGCCATCATCAGATCTTAATGTCCTTATCATAGTACCACCGTTGGGATAACTCCTTTCCATTAAAATAAGAACCATTAAAATGGGTTCATAGACGACGAAGTTATCCGCGAACACACATAAAAAAACATATATACGGTCGCATTGATAACCTCCTCCTTTTTTGAAGTCGGTTAAAAAATATATTAAAGAGTGGAATGTTTGTAGAGAAAAATGGTTCTTGTATTTTAAGAGGTGCATGTTTTATACGAGTATAACTCTTATTCAGTTGGATAAAGACCACAAAAGTTGGCGCGAAAATTAATTGCGATTTTGCAGGTCCTGTAAGGCAGAGGCGGTAAATATCAGAGATTCTCTTAAGTTATTTACTATTGAATAGAATATATTATCCTAATCATTTACGAAATAAAAATATAATGCCAGGGTTAATTTTTTTGTAAAATAAGAAAGAGTCTGTACAATATCTCTATTCGTAATCGTTTGTAGTCTTCAAACGGAAATGAGCTTCCCTTAATCCTGACGGGCCTTTTGGTCTGGTGGCTAATCTTCCTGACTGTTAAACCAGGGGTAGTGGGTTGAAGTCTCACTAAGAACAAATATATTTGTGATGAGTGCTATCATTTGTTTCGTGTAGGGATGGGTTGGGTCATTTACCGTTTGAGTACTTTAATTAAAGTTTTAAGCTATGTCATGTAACTTAATGAAGATTGCTTAACAAAAACTGTAAACAATGTAATAATGGCGCCCAACATGAGGCTGCTTGTAACTATCATCTATTAAGTAACAATTAGACTCTGACCCTTGTGGTAAACAAATTTATTTCTACAACAGTTACAATACGATACAAAGTAAAGGGTTGCTTAGAGAGATATTGTAAAACTTTGATAATTTGCCTATTATTCACGTGGGCAGTGATCTAGAGTTGCTTGGACTTGTGGATTCAATATCCATCCATTCTAGTAAAAATTCTGCACTTACTCCTTATTGTAATTGGTGAACAACTATACTCTTTGCACTGTAGTATGGTTCGTGGCAAGGTTCAGTAACATTTTGTTTCTCTCTTGAAAGTTGCCACGATTTACAAATTATGACTTAGTAGGCATTTCAGCTATACCACATTCGCAATATATTAAATCATTAATAACTGTAGTAAATTAAACCATAACCTGTTGTTAATTAAAGTAAATTAAATTAAACCACCACGCACCATGCTACAGCGCTAAGAGTATAGTAGTGTACTTCATAATCTAATGAATTTCAGGACAAACAATTATTTCAATCTGACAGTGCTTGAGACCCAATCAACTTCAGACCTATTTGTGCAAACTGTTAGTACTGTGTTGAATCACAGTCCGACGTATCCAATCAGAAAGTACAAATTCTGCACTTCTGTTTACTATGAGCACGAGAGACTTTAGATTATATAAGAATCACCTGTGTTCTATTTACCTTCAAAAACAAACACAATCAAGCAACGCCATAGCACAAGTTAAAGCGAACATGCAAACACGAGCTCCGAATAACCGAATTAGACAACTTCTAATACGATATTATATAACGAGTGAATAAAGAAACTCAGCATAAGTGAAACAAAGCATTAATTACAAGAGCGTACATTGCGACGCTTTCGTCCCCTCCCCGCTCTAGCCAACCCCGCAACCCCTCCAGTCCTCACCCCCACGGAGTACGGGGCGCGACTCCTTGATTTACTGCGACTGTACCCGGGAAAATTATTCCCGGTTAGTGATTTACAACCTCTAAGTTTTACCTGCATTATTTGATGTCCAAAAATGCATAGTGTACTTTATTTTTGGGGTCGCAAAGTTTAGTTCCGAATGGACGGTTTGTATGAAGTAATTGGTGCGTATGGTTATTTCTTGTGATTGTGGTTTGTAGTGTAATCTTGCTGAGATGTGCGTGCCTAGATACGAGGTAAAAAATTCAACAGAAATACGAAAGTGTACGTTTTGTTCTATTAGGGTTCAAGTACATTATTTGGTAGTATAAATACGAAAATACTTATTTTTTTCGTCAACAACAAAAGTACCCAAAATATTAATAAGCATGAATTATCATCATTATTGGCCCCTTGTAGTTCACTATTAGGTATCTCACTATTAGACCTCTCCCACGGCATACCACAGAGCCGTTCTGCTGCTTTTTGCATGCAGTTCCACCATCTAGTCAGAGGGCGCCTCATGCTACGTTTGCCAAGCACGGTCTCCACTTCAGCACACACTAAGATACAGATCCATTAGTATTATTTTTCCATTATGACAAAAAGAAAACAAATTTTACTGAAACAATAGTCAGGCTTGGATGTGGGAGAACTTATGCACAAATGAGCCACGCTCAACCGAAGTGATACAACTGCCTTACCTACAGCAAACCGGTCTTAAGCAACTCTCTCATTGCTTATTGCTTTTGACCGAGTTTAGAGGTTACTGAATCATCATGATTGCAGGAGCAATACACTGCTGTTGCTGATGTAAATAGGCGGCGAACAATTAAGCTTTTAAAAAAAATGGAATGAAATAAATTTCACTAACCTAGTCTACATAATTTTAAGAATAATAATCACAAATTTTAACAAAAAAAAAACCGACTTCAATCTGGACCAAATTTAAATGGGACCATACGGGAATATTGAGTTATTCGTTAATTTGTCGCGTACATACATAATGCAAATTGAAGACATATATGGTTTTCTCATGGATGACATGTCAGAACTGGATTTAAATGGGACCATTCGGGAAGCACCAGCTTTCAAATAAAAAAAGAATCATCAAAATCGGTTCACCCAGTCCAAAGTTATGAGGTAACAAACATAAAAAAAAAACAGTCGTATTGAGAACCTCCTCCTTTTTTGAAGTCGGTTGAAAAGGGCCTTACTTGCAACAGCAGCGGTAAAAAAGCATTTCAATCTTGATCTGACTTGTGAATTTTGTTTCTCAGAAATTTTACATCACAAAACCTCCGTCCCAGTTGAGTTATACTACCAATAACATAAGTACCATTAAACAAAATCCCATAATATGTATTTCTGGTTGGGTTTTATTTTATAGTGTGGATATTGATGGGGCTATAAACGAACATCTTTATGTTTCAGTGGAAATATAAGTTACGTCGTGTATTTTATCCTTAAACCTTATTGAGAATACAGATCGCGTATGAGATTTAGATGTATAACAAAAAATAAAAGCTAAGGAAAAAATATAAGTATTAAGCAAAGTTTTGGTTCTATGTAATAATTTTTAGGACCTTTAATTAATTAATTGTACAGGCCAATGACCGTATATTTGGCGCGGTCAACATTTTACATCTACAACGTCGATTTATAACAATTATAAATTAATGCACTTTCAGCAAGCACAGGGTACTCACTAGCATAATTCATTCAACATTAGAAAGCTATTAGATGTATTTTCATTAACGGCTGTCTGCTTATATTGGCTGTTCTCCTTATGTATGTAAGTGTACTAAAATATAAGTTCTCATACCAAAAGTATATTCGTTACAAACTTGCCATTTATGAAAAAAAAAATTGCACAGTTTCTAATAAAATAATATACAATTTAGCATTATTTGAAAATATATGTACTTGTAAAGTCAAATTAAAAATAACCATTGAGTCACACCAGCTGTTAATAACTCATGAAATACTCAAATTTAAGGAACACTTATAAAATATTTTGACCGATTACACTGCTCAAGTTTCGAAAATTTTAACTCTTCAAAATTCTCATTCCTGATTATTATCACTTATCATTTAAATGGGTTTCTGAAGTAGGTCAATTAAGGAGAAGTTAGAATATTACTTACAAATATCTGCAGGGATCTTAATCACTCTGTATTTGAATCATTTGAAATTGTTTTCACGAGTAAGATTTTTGTATAAGGTAATTTTTTTCTAGCTCTTCCTCAGAGCTTGAAATTTGCTGGTATTTTTTTTATTATTGATCACAATAATGAATCACTGAAAGTTGTCGTGTATCGTTTATTAGTCTTGCCCTTATGTCTAAAGTATTTATTTGAACATCTTGAAAATTCGCAAATACGTTGCCAAAATACACAAAAATAGAAATCAAAGCATAAGGCTACGTATCATATCGAGAATTTGAGTGGAGCCGTGAGCACTTGAGCTGGTCGTGAGAAGTCATTATTATTGGACATACAGAATTAATAACTACTCAATAGTTACTGATCGAGTGACACTATAGACCTCAAATTCTTCATCACAAGAATCCATAAATTATTGGTTAATCAGATGCACCAACTAGATTAATGGTATCACCACGACGTCTGTTCAAGTTGTAGCAGACAGTAGAAATAAATAGTAGCGTCTCGTCCCACGATCGATTCTCATGCGGTGCAGTAGCTCGGTGCAGGGAGGGCTTTGTGCTAACGCGACAGGTGGAAAAGTCCCCTTTACCTTTTTTACGTCTCTGAGGAGATCCGTAGCAAAGTGATGTAAACTTATTGCTACATGTTTTGAGAATTTAATTATTCGTATAAAAAATTCGCAGGAAAACTGTGGTCTTAGACGAGATGTGTTCTGTTGCATCTTTTTGATAAAATTTGCAGTCGCTCGGTCAGTTACAGACTAGTGTTATTTCACCTCTCCAGATGAACTAAGTACTTATAATAGCAGTGGAATAAAGTCGATAAAGCACTGAGCAAGTTCAAAGTCGCAATTTTGCGATCGTAAGTCAAACGGATTAATCATTCCGCTACCACCGCATTTCAATAAAATTTCATTACAGGTACTATATTTATTTATACGTGTATCAAAAGTTTTGTAAAATGCATCTGTGATAGGTTTGTATGGAGGGGCTATTCTCAATAAATTGAAACAAAAATTTATTTTAAGGAAGTTAAATATAAACAAAAAGAGATTTAAAGAATAAGATTTTGGATATGTACACGAGTACGACAACGCTCAAATTATAAATATTTCTAAACATTCATTGAATTTCTCCAAGAATTACTGAAGTTGTTGTTATTTTTTTTTCTTTTTTTTGAGACAACTCCCGCACTAGGAATAAATCCTGTGTCGCGGGGGACTTTACAAACATACATGAAACGGACACAAAGAACACCCAGACTTAGAACAACAATTTGAGGATCACACAAAGTGTTGTCCTACGTGGGATTTGAACCAACGACACTTAGCGAAGTAGGAAAGGGCGTGGTGACCGTTAAACCACTAGGCCAAACGTGCAGTCTATATTAATTCATTTATATAACAACAAAACATTTTAAAATGTGTGTGAAATGGAGCAAAAACCCGTGTTCTGAAATTGATACATTATGTTATTTAACATCAGAAAGAAGGTTGTATGTAAAAGTAAATGTTGTCAATACAGTACGTTCAAATATCCCTGAGGAACCTAACTTTTCACTTCTCGATGAAAAGCAGATTAAATTCCTATCCATATTTTAATGATGGGTGTGCAAAATTTAATAACCGATAATTACATTCGGACAGAAAAACTCACCTCATTTATAATATCGAGAGAATCATGCAGCACATCTGCTAAAAAAGTGAATGCACTGATTGCAGATACAAATAATAAATAAATAAATTATAATATCGCTTCTAACAGTGCGTAAGTCAAAAATGACTACTTTAAAATAAAGTAAAAAAAGATGTATTAAATAAGAACTATCCATACCTAAGTCAATTTTATTTAATTATCATGCAAATGTGATTGATAATGTACGTGATAATTCAAAACAAATTGCCTTAAGCACAGGATACCCAGGATTATATATATAGTTTTTTCAGTTTCTTGAAAAATAGAAGCTCTGTTAGAACTTCACAAACGATATGGGTTTAGCGTTATTAGGACTATGAGATACAGAAAAATAGAAGCTCTGTTAGAACTTCACAAACGATATGGGTTTAGCGTTATTAGGACTATGAGATACAGAAAAATAGAAGCTCTGTTAGAACTTCACAAACGATATGGGTTTAGCGTTATTAGGACTATGAGATACAGAAAAATAGAAGCTCTGTTAGAACTTCACAAACGATATGGGTTTAGCGTTATTAGGACTATGAGATACAGAAAAATAGAAGCTCTGCTAGAACTTCACAAACGATATGGGTTTAGCGTTATTAGGACTATGAGATACAAAAGATTTTTAAACCAAGAATTTATAATATTTAAAGTTTTTTTTTACTTTCAGGTATACGACAAGAAAAATCAGAGATATTTACATCAGAAAAAAGGTAAGATTTCCAAACTAAGATATTTCAGATAAATTGAACTAAAGTACTACAACTGTATATTTCAATAATAAGTATTAATTTTGTAGATCTTCCTTCCTAGTCTTCCCTTCTTGCTCTAAGCTGAGCTTTAATTGCTCACGTAATATAAGAAACACTTGCCAGCAGTTTTTGACAGTTTTAAAGGCCAAGCTTTAATTACTGCGTTTTTCAACAGAAAAACAAGTTAAATTTGCAAGCAATATCGAGTATTTTTTTGTATTCGACAATCTTGTCTGTCGGGTCTTACTGTGACTACCAAGTCATACCCTACTCTCAGCCATTCCAATTGCTTTTCTCAAAAGAGAAACCGTTCCGCCTCAAATAACTCAGGTCCTAAGGGATATAGAAGGAGATAGAGTACGGCTTTAGGGGCATTCAGTTTAGAATATATATATATAGGTAGTAGAGCCACGCTGATTTCAGCATGGACGGGCCGGCTCGACCGGGGCGGTACTACCCTCGCACAGAAAATCAACGTAAAATGACAGCGTTCATGCTGTCGTGTTTCGTTGGTGAGTACGAGACCGGAGGCCCAAATAGTCTAGTCAACAAGTTCCACTTGTTGACTAGACTAAAAGATGCAGCAGCATCACTAGGCCGCCATGGTGTGGGTTGCCATACTGCATTGTCTGCATTCGCAGTGAGTATGGTGACCGCCACTCTCGGATTCTGCTTATGCTTTCCATCAGGCAGAGTAGAGTCATTTTGGCGGGCCATACATAAAAAAAAAACAGCGAGGTGATGGAAATAACCATTACTTGTATGCTACTTTCTTAGTCGAAATCCTTATGGCTAATTTATACAAAGAAGTATCTATTTTTTCACCGTGGGAGAGCCACGCTTTAGCATGAATGGGCCGGCTCGACCGGAGTGATACCACGGCCTCACAGTAAACCGGTGTGAAATAGTGCTTGCGCTGTATTTCACTGAGTGAGTGAGGATACCGGAGGCCCATACCCCAACCCCTCCCCTATCTCCCCCCCCGTCCTCCAAAGGCCGGTAACGCACTTGTGACGCCTCTGGTATTGCGGGTGTCCATGGGCGGCGGTAATCGCTTACCATCAGGCGATACGTCTGCTCGTTTGTCGGCCTATCACATAAAAAATTAAAAAATATATATAATATGGGATAATAGAAGCAGTACAGACCAGTCGTGAAATTTAAGTCCACGTCGGACAATACACATAGAAAATATTTTCCTCCTATTTACCACCGTAGCAATATATCGTAGCACTACGCTGTAGCACAATGGACTCGTAGAGCGTGGCGTAGAGCAGCGGAGCCGCAGCACGTGAACGCTAGGGTAACATATGTTTAGAACATCCTGGGACACATGGAATTTATGACGCACATTCACCAGATTTTGCACAGCCATTTGTAATTTTTGTGTCACCACACAAATGGAATTGGATTTTTGTAAAGAACGGATATTTCGTGGAAAATTCCATTTATAATACAGAATATCTTTCATTTTTAGATCGTTAAATTTAATTTCAATTTCAGGCAAACCAAAGATGTCGTCTTTTTCAAACTTACGCTTATCATCTATATCTATACTAATATTATAAAGTTTGTAAGTATGGAGGGATGGATGTTTGTTACTCTTTCGCGCAAAAACTACTAAACGAATTTGGATGAAACTTTACAGTAATATAGCTTATACATCAGAATAACACATATACACATATACGTGGGCGAAACCGCGGGCAACCACTAGTAAAATATAATTATAATGTAGTTACTGTAACTCTTTCACTCACAGTTTCTCTGGCGTTAATATCGAATCTATAAGACTCATCTCTCTCATATCATCTGCTCTAAACAGTAACCTAGATGCATTTCTTGGGTTAAGGAACATGAGATAAGTCACCTAATGATAATTGAATACCACTTCACATGGATTACTGCAAATAAAAAGATATATGTGCGTTGCTTTATTTCGATTGGCTTTCTTCCTCTTCTTTGCAAAGTGCAGCAAAAGTTGTCCAATTGCTCAAAGACTGTGAGCCTGTAGTATCACTGCCTTCAAACCAGCTCATTCGTATAGAACCATAGGTCTCTCTCCAATCATATTTCATAGTATTCCCATCTTTTCCTCTGTGCCAAATTTTCACCAGATTTTTGCAGCCTTTCTTAGATGATTGAGTTACAAATATCTATTAATTCATACTTTTAACTAGCTGCGCCTGGCGGTGTTACCCGCGATTGTTCTTAACAGTCTAAAATAAAAGTACTTCACTCCTTAAATCATTAACTATCTTCTATTGAAAGTCCAGTCAAAATCGATTTAGCCGTTCCAGAGATTAGAAGGAACAGAAAACTGACAAAAAAATGTATAATAGGATTTTTGATGTAAGTACCGTATACATTTTCACATGCATTTAATGAGACGCTGTTAATTTGAAATTATAAACAGACACCAATTTTATTTATTTGCATAGATTAACACGATCACGTAATAGCCCTTATATAGCTTCTGAAATAACATCTGAAAACTTCATCAATAAAAAAAGAAATAGGTTTATTATTCACACTCACATAGAATAAACATAAATGAGAAAGTTTATATACGTACGATACTTACGTATGATGTTGTACGCCAAACAAAACAAAAATAGAAATCTGGCTGAGTGACTATAGGGCCACAGCTCAGCTTATGCTACGGCCCTGAAGGTGACCACAGAGCTGATTTTTAGCTGAAACCCAACATAATATCTCATAGATACGTGTACTGTTTTAACAAATAAGACATATAGATAATAATGAAGATATTTGTTGATAAGAGGAACATATTTGAGAGTTAGAGTTCATTAGAGTAAACAATCCTGTTCATCTCTTCCTCATACATTCAACAATCATCATCACAGCCTGCACAGTCCACTGCTGGACATAGACCTCTCCTTAGAAGTTGATTCCTAAATTCTCCATCTCTCCATCCACATGATTAAAGGTATTCCTACGTCATATATTGTTAAATTAATAGAATTTATATATAGCTAAGCCTGACCAGCGATGTCAGCATATTTCAGATATGAGTATATTATCGATCACATAGTATTTAGACATACTTTATTTCGTCGAGAATAAGACGTGATTATACGCATTGTACCGATAGATTCTAGTATATATAATGTAGCTGTAAGTTGGTATAACCAGCCTTACGTTACCATGTAACATTAGAGTATTAACTATTAAAGAGCCGGAGCTCCTGCACAATAAATACTATTTACATCGTTGCTCACCGTCGTTGTTATTCGTCTTACATATAAGTTCGCTATAAAAGGCAACAACAAATGGTGCAAAATAGTTACACAATGGTATCTAAGAGAAGGTAAAAGATAGGATAACGTTATCAAGCAGGTTGTTTTTTTAATTGTTTAGCGGGCAAACGAGCAGTCGTATCACCTGATAGTAATCAACTACCGCCGCCCATCAACACCCGCAACACCAAAGGCGTCACAAGTGCGTTGCCGACCTTTGGGGAATGGGGCAAGGGATGGGGAGGATGGTTAACACGTTAAGAAGCACCAAATACGCCGAAAATATGTAAAATATATTATTAGTACAGTAATTTAAGAAGCATGTATTTTAAATCCGATCAACGGGCTTTATTATTATTATATAATTCCTTAATTCACCTTTATACCTCACACCCATAACAAAACGCACAGGTAAACTTCCAAACTGAATTACATTTTAAAGCACAAGTTTGTATAAACACGTTCTACAAAGGCTTGTTCTACACAAAACCGGTGTAAGCAACGTTTGAGGGATCATTTTACAACAATAGGGCAAGGAAAACTGCCGGTGACGTGTAATTTACGAGACACATGGTTTTAGGTACACCTACATTTATAATATCACACAAGACACATTTGATTACATACTATATATGTATGTATGTATAATATGTATATTCTCCAATTATTTTATTCGCACGAAACGAAAAACGAAAGATACTTAACTCACAATACTATTTTTGATAAATTATCAACAAAACAAATCTTCTAGAAGAAAAATTCGTAGGTGTGTTGTAGTGTGAATTCAACTACATATTTATTATATTAAATGATATTAACCGATGTATGGTTATTGCTTTCTTACGATATTAAACTGCAAACTTAACAATTAGTGCTTGCAGTGCTTGTTATCTACATAGGGTATTACTACTGTAAACACTTCAAACGTGTAGATATAATATTAATTCTAATTTAATATTATGTTTCGTGGCCGCAATAGGTATATTACTTTAAAATCTTTAACAGATTCTGGGGTTATTAAACAATTAGGATGTAATTAGGGCGCCATAAGTTCGAGCATAATCATTACGGCTACTGAAACACACAAACACCATTAAAGAAAGTTAATTAATGGGAAGATGCTACCCTAAGGTGGTTTAGCTTACCATTAATGAAATTCGTAAATAAATAATTTAATTTTAGTACCGTGAAGCATGTGTTTCTCTTCAATCAACTTTATACTGCGTATAAATTTAAGCAAACCCTGAAAGACCCAGAAAAGAGCCTTGTCAAAAGCACTGGTAACCGTAAAGGCAGAATAGAGGTGCGATGGTCTCTGCCTACCCCCGACGTGAATAAATAGTAACTTGAAACCTGAATTGTAAGAGGAAAAAACCTAAATTGTAACATTGCAAGTATGTCAAACTCATGGTGACCTTAGTCTAAGCCTGTGGAAGCCTCACTGAGGCTCCGTTGGACCGTCGCCAGTGAAACTCGAGCATGACCGGACTTGCAGATCGATGGCAGGAAACAAAAAAAATTAGAGCACACTTATTGAAATGAGGGAACGACTCAATTTTTTTCAAGTTGTTCCCGTCCAAACTTATTTCACTGACGACAAGTCCAATTTGCTCTGATAGCTACATTAACATTTTTCCTAAATAAATATATATTCTTTATATTTGTGTACCTAGTTGTATACAGTGTGGTATCACAAAGATACTGTATAAAAAAAAACAGCTCTCAATTTTCTTGACGATAGCAACCCGTAAAATGCCCAATACCATCTAATATAATTACAGCAGTGTCGATAACTGTCTTCGTACTGAATTCACTGAAATTAGGTTCCATGAATACAATATAAACGTAATTGTTCTGAATAATTTAATTCTATAACAAATAACAGGGATAGCTTCCCATGATTACAGAGTATCAAAGCTATGGTGTGTATGAAACATTTTACGAGGTCGACCTCAATCGAAAATGTATCTTCAAGTCTGTTGGTAGAGTACAAAATGGGTATCGATGGAGATTATATAGCGGTGCTTTCGTTCCTTGGGGAAAGCGTCAAAGCCTTCATTAGACAAGTGTACAGCGATATGAACGCATACAGATGGAGGAGTGCCGCAGGGTACAAACATATACTTACGTATTTCTTATGTTTCACAGTTTTACGAGTTTGCTAAATAAGCATAATGATTTTCATTTTTTCTTAGCCTAGTATTAAAGTAATGTACTTTAGACAAAGTAAACCGAATATTGCTTATCTTGATATTTACATTTTTATCATGCTCAAAAAAGTTTCTCTTGAAATGAATTATTTTTGTCTGATACTAAATACCGACCGACATTGCAAAAAGTAATTTAAGTCTTAATGAATGTTGGAAAAAATGATGAAATAGTCTTTTTAATTAATGCCGAGCTGTGGTTGCTACAAGAGTATTAAATAGAGTATTTCTATAGGGACATGTACATGCCCTCGTTTTTTGAAATTTTAGTTTCACAATGCACGTCTGTCAAATCTGAATATTTAAGTATAGTTCGTTTTCTTTTCTTTTAAAAAATACTTTGTTTCACTTACAATCGAGTTAAGAGACTCGCTAACGATTGCTCGCCTTCAAGTATTTGCTGCTTTTGGTGTGGTTCATTTTTTATTTCGACTACCGACTTCGACTTTAAGTTCCTGCAACTTTTGTATAAATTAATGTTATAAGTATCTGACTTCGAGTAACTATTTCAAAGTTTTAATAACAAACAACGTCGAGAATTCTTCGTTTTCATACAAAGCGTTCGTTGCTAAAATTTCTTCACTCAGCTTTTTAGTGCTCGTTTTATTTTTTGTCAAGAAGAATAGGATCGCAGGCTATAATAGTAAAAGGGAAAGTATTACAGTTTTATAATACAAAGCTTACCATGAAATAAACAAGTATAGTGCGTGCACCTCCATTTAAAGAAAGAAA
This sequence comes from Diaphora mendica, assembly GCA_949125395.1. Lineage (NCBI taxonomy): Eukaryota > Metazoa > Arthropoda > Insecta > Lepidoptera > Erebidae > Diaphora > Diaphora mendica. The sequence continues at coordinate 791,544 of OX421325.1, forward strand.
TATAATTTCCAAAGTACGATGAACTCAAATGAAAACCTCATACCTTCATGTGAAGTATACGAAAAATATATGTATATGCTAACCAAAGCAATCAATCAGGGTGCACTCGCACCGCTTTGCGGGGACACCGCACGAATATCTAATTTTGTTTGTTACCCCCTTGTCCCCCAACACCCCCAAGGGCACTGCGCAGGCGTCGAACACCCCAAATCCTAGCGGACGTTGATGGATCACCCTTAATGACAAGCACCGAAGGGGCGGTAGGCCTGCCCGTTATCGATACTCGTTATCGATATACTCGCTTGTGAAAATTGGTTTGATAACATCTGATTGTTTGTAGCCCAAGTGGCGTTTTGATAGACTTCCGATATTGCGTTACTGATAGTTCTTTAATGTGTTTTATTTCTGCTAAGGTGGGAAACAAGCATATGGTGAAAAGTTTACATAGTGCGCGTAATTCTGTGCGCTTTGGAGAGCTACTCGAGAGAGGGAGGAAGTTAATTATGGTTTCAAAGGATTAAAAATGAAAATAAAAATATGACAGCCGAAGTGTTAGTACTAATAAAGATAAGTTGACAGTCGTTTCTAATCTACAGTTCTCCACATGTGGTTGGATATGCGACTTTCCTTTGCAATGTAATACTAAATTTGTTTCTATTTATGCCATAATATCGACTGCTATATTTGATACCGTTTTCTTTTTTTCTTTATTTTCTTTTTTTTTTTATAAGACAACTCCCGCACTAGGAATAAATCCTGTGTCGCGGGGGACTTTACAAACATACATGAAACGGACACAAAGAACACCCAGACTCAGAACAACAATTTGTAGATCACACAAAGTGTTGTCCTACGTGGGATTTGAACCCACGACACTTGGCGAAGTAGGAAACGGCGTGGTGACCGTTAAACCACTAGGCCAAACGTGCAGTTTTAAAAATCGATAATGTTAAGCTTTACGTTGAAATAGTAGAATATTTAATTTAGTATTGATGAACTTCGGTAAAATATTGCAGAGATTTGGAACCTTAAAAACCAAGTCTTCGTCAGAAAAAAAACTTTGTAAGAGTAATTTAATTTTTAACATACATTTATATGTAGCAAGAATCGTTCTATAGATATATGTATATTACATACATAAATAGCTGGAGCAGCATAAGATAGGATTTTAGCTCAACATTAATGCATATAATAAAGCATTATGGATATTTCCTTTGCAACTTATTTGCATAATTATGATTCCCCGTATAATTCTGGGACAGACTTTATCCCGTATTTATAAAATTACTTATATAGGTATTATGTCTCAAATGACAAGTAAAGTCACTTCTTACCACACTCCACCATATTCCATATCTGTGTCACATATTTACATTGTGTTTTAAGATTGAAAGAAAAAAGCAAAACATACTCTTTTTTTTTAAATCTACCAATTTTTTTCATATACGACTGAATTACTAATTTCAAAAAATGAATTGGTCTTAATATTGAAACCATTTAACACGATTGCATTCATATAACATCACTTTTATAAATGAAGCTTTTATAAAGAAACAAAAAAACTTTGTATCGATATCTGTAAAATAAAGCAACTAAAGTTCCCAGCTCACGAACCTTTCATAACACAAGCGTATTAAACACCAATGACTTCGTACAATTCGTTCACTGCCATTTACGTTCTATCGACATCGATATTCCACGTAACATCACTATCCCATATGCTCCCTCCGTGAGTTCTCGACACAATCGTATTAGAAATTAGCGATTCATGCTTTTATTTAACTGTTCTTGTTGCTTTTAGAAAATGTGTATGGGGTCCTAGCGTGTGATTTGAATTCTAAATATTATACGGTTAAGCTGCTGGAATTTCGCGACTGTTCCGGTGCTGGAAAATGAGATGTCAACTACACAAGGCTTCCTATGAGTTGAATATGTCGGGAGGGGTAAGTTACTGTCGTAGGTGACAGTTAGCGAGTTAGTGATATGTCATACTGTAGCTAACATATAACTTTGTCAATTTCCTGGTCGTGGAAATTGTTCTACGTATAGGATGAAGTAATTAAGTACTTTACGGTAAACGTAGCTTAAAAGTAAACTTGGTTATCTTTACAGATTAAATGAATGCTTGTTTTCTCAATTTTATACGATTTTTTGTTCTGGATATTTTTTTAACTTCCTTATTTAAGGATATCAAAAAGTAACTAAATAACAATCTCTCCATCATTGAATCAGTTAGAGGAATTAATTAAACTACAAAAATATTGTTTTTGTACTATCGCGACCATGCATATTATTCGACTGTAAATCGGGAATTGAACCGACCGACTAGTCTACCCGTGACCACGATCGGTGCAATTCGATCAAAACGTCGGGTAACCAAAAAAGGTATTGTACCTTGTAGATATTATCGCGATTAAGTCCCGATTTACAGTCGAATAATACAAAAAAATTACTTTTGAAATACTAATGGTCAGTATTACATAATGCGATTTTATGTAGATGTAGGCGGTAGAATTACACTTGATATTTAGACAAGTGTTGCCGATATTAATGAGCCTATAATGTGATAAATTATAGTAGACTTTAGTCTTTATCCTTTAATTTATCACCATTGACACCACCTTAAGAAGAAGAAGAGAAATACCATTGTATTCATTTTCAAATTAGAATTCGATCAAACTAGCTGTATATTCTCACGAATAAAAAGAATTCTATTTTGTAAGTCGGTTAAAAGCAAAACATTAGACTATTTTCTCCGCAAAAAAAAACACATTTACTATGGCCCAAAGACTAATGACTATCCTAATAAAACGACTTACACCATTTCTAGATACCTGCTTTAACTTGCATCTTTACCACAAATTAAACGTTAAAACATCTTATAATTAATTCAGTAATATAAATCTAAATAAAGTCAATATCAATTAATTAAAAGTGTTCAAGAAAGATCATTTTTCCTTTCCAACGTACACAGAAGGAAAAAGAATCGAGGATTTTCTTATTAAATATAAATGAAATCATACAATCACTCACATTCCTTTAATATTAAATCACGCATTACGGATGAATTTAGGGTGGGAAGCGCGACATACGGCATTGTAAATATATAATAGAGTTATATGGACGGACGAATGGACGGACATACAGTAGGTACAGTGTTAGTTAATGATTCGAGTCACGGAACAACATCAATAGCGGCAATTTTACAACTTGTACACAGAATGTTAGGGGGTTTTGAGGATAAAAAGGAATGAGTTTTATTATGATCTGGGAATGAAAAAAAAATCTAAATTTAACACATTAGAAGTTCAAGAAAGAGACACTACTTTAATGTCTTTCTTCCCCAAAGAAGTAGACAAATGTCCATATTTTGCTTATTGTAATTTTTATAACTCCCATTGCCATCAACTAGTGATCTTTATTCCTAAATAAATATACTTCTTTCTAAACATTTAAATATAACATGTAAGGAGAAAGTGGGCCATTAAAGGGTATTTATTTGTAATGTGGGTAATTTATAAATTACATCTAGATAAAGAAACGGTCGTGCTCGATCTCGATCGAGTTCTATTTCCACTCCACAAATGATGTGTGTTACATCATTTGTCCCGGGCAGAAATTAAACTCACAACCTCTGGTCTAGCTAGGATCGACCTAGCCGGTATCACTAGTCACTGCACTTATATTTCAGGAATGCGTTACATTGTATAAACTTGACTTCAGAAAATAGCATTACTAAACTGAGAACTAATTAACTTATCTAACTACAAAAGAGTTTAATTACTCTACACTACTGATGACCACTATTCCTGGATTCTGTTCACACTTCTATCAGGCAGAGTTTTTAGTCTTTGGCAGGCCCATATTTATGAAAAAAAAATTGTAAACGTTGGCTGGGTGAACTCTCAATCACTTCTCGTCTTTACGTTTTGCACCTACTGTTTCATTTTTACAACAGCCCACAGAAGACTAGGAGACACTTATTAATGCACTAGCTTTTGTCTGTGGCTCCTCCCGCATAAATGTCGGATGTCGCGATGATTCTTCAAAACCGAATTAAATGAAACAAACACTAAGTGTTAAGTGAAGCAAACCACAAAAGATTGGTGAAAACCGCATTCAAATCGGTTAAGCCAATCCTGAGATCCGCGCAAACGCACAGACATACAGTCAAAGAGACAAAAATTCCAAAAATCATTGTTTTGGGTTCTATTGCGTTCATAAAGCCCCCTATAATAGTTTTCCTGATATATCTTTCATGTACAGACAGCGACCAGTAACGATTTTATTATATGTGTTGATTAAACCCCCCAACTTACTATTAGTGCTTAGAGTTACTAGTTGTTTTAATTTATAATTAAAAACCTACAATAACTTAGTGTGTGGACAGATGATCAAATACCAAATGCTTGGGGATTTGAACATTTGACGGGAAAAGAACGCTTTCATACGCGTACGAAATTTTTAAGCGTGTCTATTTGTTATTGTAGCTTTGAATTTTCAACTTTCGTAAACGGAATCCATTGAGGTTTTTTTATGTTTGACCCTGCGAAAATGACTCTACTCTGCCTGATGGAAAGCATGAGCAGAATCCAAGAGTGGTGGTCACCATACTCACTGCGAATGCCTGGTGCGAATGCATGGTGACCCACACCATGGCAAGCTAGTGATGTTTCTGCATTATTGGGCCTCCGGTCTCGCACTCACCAATGAAACACGACAGCACGAACGCTGTCATTTTACGTCGATTTTCTGTGCGAGGGTAGTCCGGCTCGGTCGAGCCGGCCCGTTCGTGCTGAAATCAGCGTGGCTCTACTACATAGGGTACTATTTTCATTACTTTCTAAATTCAATCGGCTTCCCTAGTAGCTAAGTGGGCTAAGTTATTTTTCCTATCTCCTGTTATGCTTTTACACTTTAACTACTAAAGAAATCGGAAAATAAAACATAAATACTCATGATGACTCTTTCCTAATGGTGAGAGGTACAAAAAAGCTTTGCATATCTTTTATCCATTACCCGAAGGATAGAATAGAGATAAATAAGTTTTACCGAATGGAGCCAGTTCTACAAATGGTATCTTATGGTTAAAGAGAAAACTTCTTTTGAATACATTTTATTTGTATGAATTATTTGTGTTAAGTTTTAATTGATTTCTTCTTTTAAGTTTGCAATATTAAAAACATCGTAAATTTCAGATTCATTGTTTACTGTCTCCGGAACCTGCGTGAATTTCGTTATTTAAAGAGTATTTTCTATCGTTTTTACAAAGTATATGTTTTTGTTTCATCAGCTCGATTGTCAAACGTGACTCGAAGCAATGTTGAAGAATTATATAGTATTTGTTTTATTTGCCGGGAATAACAATGTTTGCCGCGCGATCAAAAACAAATACGTGACCTTGATAGATATATAGATTCATATGGATTGTATACATCTATACTAAAACGCGAAAGTTTGTAAGTATGGATGGATCGATGGATGGATGGATATTTGTTACTCTTTCACGCAAAACCTACTGAACGGAATTGGATGAAACTTTACAGTAATGTAGCCTATACATCAGAATAACATATAGGCTACTATTTACCGCGATAACCGACATATACGCGGGCAGAGCCGTGGGCAACCACTAGTTTTAATATATTTTATTGAACTCACATGTGTAATTCTGGAACCCAATCAGGTACTTTAGTATTCGATAGGCCTTTTATGAAAGTAACCTGAAAGGCTTTTATTGTGGCTTCGTTCGCTTGTTATACTTGTGTTTTACTTTCCTCAGGAAGAACCCTAAGGTTTTTTTCTGTGACATGATTTGACTTAGTTTCATATATTACTAGTTCTAAATGTACATGTATATACTACATACAATTACGTGCCACACAGATTTACAACACCAAAAGTTTTGAATAGTACAATATGCCTGGAAGTTTCAATAAATAAAGTATAATGCAAATTTGTTTCGGAGTTTGGGTGTTTTCTATCTATATACTTATAATAAAAATGTAACAGGTCCAATTCTGTACATTAAAGATATTTTGAACATTTTTTTGGAGGGCTCTCTATAATCGATACTGAACCCAAAACTGTTTTTTTTTCATTTTTGTCTGTCTGTCTGTCTGTCCGTCTGTCTGTCTGTCTGTATCTTGGCCGCGCATCACGTCGAAACTACTGAACGGATTGAAATGAATCTTGGCATGATTTAAGTTCATACTACGAGGAAGGACATAGGATACTTTTTATCCCGAAATTCAGCACGGTATCCTGGAGAGAGAGGATGAAAGTCAAAATATGTACTTGGTTGTAATTCAATAACACATAGTCCGATTTCATTCATTCTTTTTTTGCTAGAAAGAAAAAAAATAAAAGATAACGTGAAAAGTGTTTTTTTTTGTCCGCGACTGTACACTGCCTGTGGGAAGCTGAGACAGATATGTAAATATGGCGGTACGAAGTTTGCCGGGTCAGCTAGTGTATAATATGTATGTATTTACAAAAAAAAAGTATATATATAATTGTATCAGTTGGCTAGTACCCATAACGCAAGCTCTGCTTAGCTTGGGACTAGATGGCGTTGTGTGTTAGATGTCTGAAATACCTTGGGGTCACACAACTACGGGCCGCAGCGGCGTGTGTAAAATTAGGCAAGTTAATATTGTTAGTACTATTGACTTTGGTCTGACTTTCCCAATAGTGGTAATTAGTGTGCTCCGCAATCATACACTAAACTTTTCGACACTTAACTTTTACTTACATACCGCACTACCTGCTAACCCACATCGTTAAAGTAAGCGAGTTATCTCGAACAATTATCCCCGCTAATATGGACAGCAATTACGCGTTAACAGTTAGGAGCGGGGAGGGGTAGTGGGGGTGGCGCTATCTACCGGCCAGTAGGTAGTGTCGCGACACTATAATTAGAGTGGAAAATAATTAGTGAGTGAAGGACATACCAGTCTGTCTCGTCATAAGGACAACGTTGTGATCGATTCTTCGGCGGGTTGGAATTCGAGGTTTGATTCCCATAGGATGTGTAATGAAAATAAAGTTAAAAGAATATGATTTGACCAGCTAGTATAGAGGTTAGCGAATCTGACTTCTAAGCAGTAGGTCGTGGGTTTAATTCCCAACAAGGATAAAAAAAATGTTATGGGCACGTTCATTTGCTTCATTTCTGTGTTCATATTTTCTATAAAAAAAAATTGAAGTGTCTGATTATAATTTCAAATAAATAACTTTTCGTTTTGAAATATTACATATAAAATATATCTACATAAGGCCATATAAATATCGGGTACCCAACAGCTAAAGTTTACCTCCTGAACTCTATTTGCTATCAAAGTTCGCTTTATCTAAGTTGCTCGTTCACTTAAACTGTACTTGTTGTCAAATTGCTTAGATCAAGATGTCAGTATCGTAAGTGAAATCTAAGCTAATATTGGTTCAAAAGATATTAGTTAATAAATTCACTGTAATAATAATAAGTAATGTTTTTAGATTAAAACAGAAACATATTGAATTTGTGTACTGGAAATATAAAGTGGCTTTAGGAAGTATCTCCTATATATTTTTATGTAATGCCCTGCCAAAATAATAATAATAATATAATAACAAATTTATTTTCAGACCATACCATACAAGTGCATATTTGATGCATGCATACAATTATAAAATTCCAAACTTAAATTAAATTAAAACTTAAAAATAAAATTCACATTTAAAACATTGAGTCAAAATCCAAAATAAAATAAAATCAAGTTCTAATAAAAACAAAATAAAATTATAATCAAATCAATATTAAAATCACAATCAAAATCATAATTGAAAACCCAATAAAAAACAAAAGTTAAAAATATATCAAAATCCAAAATTATAATCAATATTCAAAACCATAATCAAAATTCCAAATCATAATCAAAACCATAATCAAAATTCAAACTAAAATCACAGTCAGAATTAAAATAAAAAATCATAGGTTTAAGGTATAATAAAAATAATCACTTTTTAAAATTAAATAAATCAATTACAAAGTTAAAATTAAAACGGTATTAAAAACGGTATACACTTAGTCTTTTTTTTTCTACTGGTGCTTAAAAAGGAAAACCTGTGTTTTAAGCACCAGTTTCCTTCCAGTTTCACAGAATATGCTGTCTCCGCTTAGCAGTTTATTCACAATTTGCCCTGTTGTTCCTATAAAAATAAATAAATAAATAAAAATAGCCTTTATTTCCTGTAACCTGTATACATTTTTTTTTCTTTTTTTTAATCTAGTTTCGATATAGGTGCTTATAATTTAAACTAAAATGATATCTGATCAACTAGCATTATCAGTAACCAGGTCAGGTTGTATTCTGACATAGGCCTCCTCTAATTCCCTCCACTTGTTTCGGTCTAGAGCAGTTCTTCTCCATCCCTATGGCAGATCGTCTTCCCATCTTTTTACTGGCCTTCCTCTATGTCTCTGCCCATGCCTGGGATACCATTCCGTAACTTTTTTAGTCCATTTCTCTGCTTTCGATCTCCACATATGTCCCATCCATTTCCATTTCAAAGACCTTGTTTTTATTCCTACATCTGCCACCTTCGTTATTTCTCTAATTTTTGTAGCTTTCCATTTATCCTTTAGTCGTAGATCCAGCAAACTTCTTTCCATGCCTCTTTGACACACTCCTAATTTTTGCTCAATCTTTCGTGTGGATGGCCAGGTCTGGCAACCGTATGTGAGACACGGAAGGATGCAAGTATTGTACAATTTGGATTTTTCATAAACAGGTATGGTTTTGTTTTTCATGACCTCTTTGAGAGGCCAATATCTTTGCCAACTATCATTTATTCTTCTGTCCACCTCTTTGTTAGACAAGTCTTTTACCGCTATTATTTGTCCCAGATATATGTACTCGTCGACATACTCGATCTCTTCTTGTCCCACTTCTATCTTAACTTTAGCTTTGTTCGTCATCACTTTAGACTTATTTGCATTCATTGATAATCCTGCTTTTTCACTTTCTAGTGACAGTTGTTGTAACATGTTTTGTAGTGTTATTGGGTCTCTTGCAAATAAAATGAGATCGTCTGCAAATCTAAGGTGGTGTAGTTTTTCTCCATTTATATTGATTCCAAGCTCGTCCCAGTTAAGTTGTCTAAATATATTTTCTAACACAGCATTAAAAATTTTTGGTGACAGAGGATCTCCTTGTCTAACGCCTTTTTGAATTTCAAATTCATCTCCAATGTGTTCTAATTGTATTTTGGCTGTGCTATTCTCGTATATTTGTTTGATGATTCTACAATATTTCTTTTGCACTCCCTGGTTTGCCAATGACTGCCATATGTAAGTATGTTTCAAGGAATCAAATGCTTTATTGTAATCCACAAATGACAGATAGTATGGTTGATTATATTCGTTACATTTTTGGATTACTTGTTTAACAACATGTATGTGGTCAATTGTTGAGAAATCAGAACGGAATCCTGCTTGTTCCTTAGGCTGATTACTATCAAGTTCTTTAGTTAACCGTTGCAATAAAAGTTGTTCCTATAGTTACTTTATTTATAAATTATGAGATATGTCTACAATTTTTGAGTTTCTGACCAAATAATATATGCGTATACTTGCTTGGGTATATCTACGTGTGGGTGATTTTATGTGTGTGTGTGTGTGTATGTATGTGGCTGTGTGTGTATATGTGTGTGTGTGTGTATGGATATGTCATGTTCACAACTTTATTGAGGGGGGTGTAGAAGAGCCTCCGTCTCTTCGTAAGATGTGTTTTGAAGATAGGATGTTATTATTTTCTTAAATTAATATTTAGTCTTATTGTAGAAGTCGAGTATCTTGTTTAGTTTATGATATAAATAGCGGCCAAGAAAGAAATAGAATTTTTGACCAAAGGATGTTTTACAAGTACAAAATGCCTCTACTCTGCCTGATGGAAAGCACAAGCAGAATCAAAGAGTGGTGGTCACCATACTCATCGCGAATGCAGACAATGCAGCATGGTGACCCACAACATGGCAGCCTAGTGATGCTTCTGCATCATTGGGCCTCCGGTCTCGCACTCACCAACGAAACACAAGAGCACGAACGCTGTCATTTTACGTTGATTTTCTGTGCGAGGGTAGTACCGCCCCGGTCGAGCCGGCCCAACCGTGCTGAAATCAGCGTGGCTCTACTATCTTTGATTGATATATGCAAAGTACATATGATTAGAAAGTTGAAGTCAGTTGAAGCGCATGCCATACGTACTACACTACATACATACATGATATGTGTTTGCTTTATGTACGATCTAAGTGCGTTAAAAAAGTGTATATCTGAAGTTGGGTGGAAAATAGGGTAGAAAACGTTTGCATTAAGTTACGGAAGTTCATAACTGTTTGTCAAAATACATAACAGGATTTCATGATCATAGTCTTTAAATACAATGACCAAATTCGACTCCGACGACGACTTCAATTTGTTCTAAAATAATAACTGTATTAACTGTAGTAAACATTATAATATTTTCATCTTTTTTTGCAGGTGACAACACTTCAAGTGAAACTTTGGTAAGTTATAATTTTAGTAAATTGACGGTAGTCGTTGAGTTAAATATTCAACACGGTGTCAAAACGTATCAAGAATAATAGACCTAAAGAGGTTTACATATAAATCTCATAATTACATTTATCACATAAGATTATTCTAGTAAGGATAGCTGTTGTATCCTGCCAACAAGGATTTTCGCAAGTCAAGGCACAAACATGTTCTCTTTCAAATCTTGCAACATTGCCATCACACAAATATTTATTTCGAAATTCTCGAAAACAGTTCAAAGTTAATAGACAACAGCAAAACAGTAGATAGCTCACGACAAATAAACAGACAGGAAACGGAAGCTCGCGCTGTAAATCGATCGGCGGGCGCATTTCGCTGTCATCACGAGTGCGCACGCGCATGGAATATGCAGTGAAACATGCTGTAGGATGCGCGTGATTCATTGCGCAGGAGTTGCGGACACGAGTTAAGATTTATTAGGAATTTGTTTTGTTGTATTAACAGAATTAGATGCGATATACTTACCTACTTATAAGCAGGATTTAATCATCTGGATAGCAATAATAATAAAATTATGCTCAACTCAACCCTTCTTCAATAGTTTTTTCCCCTAATTTCACTTTGTTATAGTAAGTTTTTTGTTGTAAGTTGATTTATTTATATTGTAATTCAAATTTAAATTTACTTCAAATTTCTCGAATTGTATTTAATATCAAATTATGTAAAAAAAAATATTAAGGAATAAATAAGGCTCTTATTTTTTTTTATTATTATATTATTATTATTATAGTAAGTTTTTTATCTTTCAAGTACATAATAGTATGTATTGGACTAAGTGACAGATATTTTACAATACTAACCATAATACACACAAACTCGAATTTAAATATCATCTTAGCCTCAGTTGAAATCTTCATTCATCATGGTCACACTATAAGCAATATATAAGTCAATCGAAAGTCTTGAGCAAGCACTCAGCGAAACGATCAGTTGTTGCCATCTTGGATTGTTCACCATGTGGGTGGCCACTTCGAACTCCTTACTGATTAATTTTTTGCAACGTTGTCTTTTGAACATTAAATTATTAAAAATATAAAATCAAACTATATTTTTATACAGTAAGGTTTATTTTTTAGTAACACCTTACTTTTAATATTTTAATAGGCATTTTGATTACAATTGATGCAAAATGGAAATAAAAGTAGTGAAATAAAGTACTATTTTGGTGGCCAGAGTGTGCAGCTATTATTAGAATATTTCGCTTACATATGCAAAGTAACTTAAAAATTACACGCTGACATGATTGTTCCATGTACACATTGTTTGATTTCGTGTTATGTTTATACAAGTCACAAGTACATTTCTCTATTAGTTTATGATCTGTAAGAATCAAATTAGCCGGAGATTGAATAAAGTGCATCAGTTTTACGCTCAACAATTGGATGTCTGATTTGGGCAACATTTTTCATTCAATTCGTGACCGCGTTTTTTTTCCACTAGTGAATAGAAATGCCATAACTTTTTTAGAAGAGCAAGAGTAACCTAATATAGAGTCTAGAGGTCAAATTAGAACAAATCCCATACGGGTCAATAATCAGTACGAAATGACAACTGATGGTCTTAAAAAATAATTTCTTTCTCTCTTGCTCTACGTACACAAGTAACTACATTATCCTCGGATGCTGCACACAACATTATCTAAAGGCAGCTGGCATCTCGATCTGATGTTAAGTCATCGTAATACCTTTATCCTGGCTGCAACCGTGAGCAATACCACGTGTTCTGACTCGTATTCATAGTGAAGTAAGTAGAGGCGATAGTTTATTTTATTAAGTTGTAGCAGAAGAATATTGAATAAAAGCTTTGTTTTATTCAATACTTGATCGAGAAACATTGAGACTACTAAGATATTGTCGAAAGTCAAAGTTTTTCAAATTTAAAGTAGCTGACTTTCATAAAAATTTCCGTGATTCTACTAAATTTGTATTCCAATTTGAGACGTAATCTCTCTGTGTACTCAAATCTTATGCAAATTAACAACGTTTCTAAGTGAACAAACCACATAAACTCACTTGATGTTTACGTAAACTTACGTGGTATAAATGGCAGCTAAATTAAATGTACGTGAATAGTGCACTATATCTATAGCTATACTAATATTATAAACGCAAAAGTTTGTAAGTATGGATGGATGGATAGATGGATGGATGGATGTTTGTTACTCTTTCACGCAAAAACTACTGAACGGTAGACAAATGTATTATAAATATGTATATTATTTATAAGTCTGTCATTGAGCACGTTTTCTATTTCTATGAAGCTTACTCAGTTAAGTGCCTTACGTACTATTAGTTTCTTTTTGACATAGGGGTCTTTATTCCACTTTAACATGAAGATTAGAATAGCTATCGCATCTACAATAGTATTTATTTTATTCGTGCATAATATACAAGTCACAAAACACGATGTACCTTTAAAATTGTCGTAACCAACGAACGAAAAGGCAGGATGACCGTTATTACAAAACCCTCTTTATTACTTAAGGAAGTAAAAGAACCCGGCGAACAATAAAAAGCCTTTGCCAATTAAATTCATCTCGTTCTGGCTGCATTTCCATCATAATTTTATTGTAAATTTAGGCGTTTCCTCGCTTTTATTTCGAATTTGACCGACCTCGTGTTAAAAGAAATACCTAGTGACCTACTTATTTAACTATAAATATAGGACATAGACTATAAAAAGTTTCAACTTGGTCGTTTAGGCATAAGATATATTTTATAATATTTCACTAAAAGTTTTTTTATAGATTTGGTTCTTGGCTTACTTAACTAATTAGCTAATTGTACAATTACACGTACGATACTATCAAACACATTTACTAACGGTTTTTCACATTAACCATTATCCACAATTCAATTAACTTACCCGTACCATTTATACATACCATTTATGTAGAATCGAAATCTGAATTACATTTTATTACGAACATATTTATACCGGTCCTGAATATTACCTGTATATTTTTTCCTAACAACAAGACTATGAATATCGCGTCCCATGCTGCGCGCGCGCACGAAATACTATCCGCCACACACTGCTCTCATTGAAACACGACGTTGCATGTTCTAGTAGCAACATACTGTATAGATGTACAGTATGTTGTACAGCTGCTAATACAGGATTAGTACCGAGGAACAGGGAACTCACTATGCTAAGTGCAAGTTCTTAAGAAATCGATGTTCGGCGGTGGTCTGATTAGTTGGTCAAACATTGTGGTGTGATTTATCGTTCTTACAGGATCTACATTATTGTTTGCAAAGGAACAAAACAAACTGTTTTGTTTATTTATCAATAAAAATAAAATAAAACAACCCGCTTCCCCATTTTTTTTTTGAAATTTTCGCTTCAAAATCAAAAGTTTGATATTTTATGGTATGGGGACAGAGACAAGTGCATTGCGACAATATAAAAGACTTACAACTTTCAGCAGTTTCACCTGCGTATTTCCCGTTCCCGTGGGAACGCGCATAGCCTTTTTCACTCAGGGAATTCGTATGATTCTAATGGTTAAAGCATTTTTGAAATCAGTCCAATAGTTTTTGAGATTACTCGTTACATACAGAAATACAAACCCTTCCTCATTATAATATTAGTGTAGAAGAAGGAAGAATGATCTCCATTAACCTCACTCATTTGGGCAGTTTTTATTTATTTTATTTATTTAATATAATTATTACTTAAATAAAAGACTGAAAACTTATTCATGCAATTTTCAACAGGGTTTGTGCCGGATTTCCTTTAGTTCGCTGACGTTTTATTTTATGCACAATCGTCATAATAGGTAGACATTTTTTTTATTTTTTATTTTTTATTTTTTTTTTAATAATAATAATAATAAATTTATTTCAGACCATGCATACAATTACAAAATTCCAAACTTAAATTAAATTAAAACTTAAAAATAAAATTCACATTGAAAACATTGAGTCAAAATCCAAAATAAAATAAAATCAAGTTCCAATAAAAACAAAATAAAATTACAATCAAATCAATATTAAAATCACAATTGAAAACCCAATAGAAAACAAAAGTTAAAAATATAATTAAAATCCAAAATTATAATCAATATTCAAAACCCTAATCAAAATTCCAAATCATAATCAAAACCATAATCAAAATTCAAACTAAAATCACAGTCAAAATTAAAATAAAAAATCATAGGTTTAAGGTATAATAAAAATAATCACTTTTTAAAATTAAATAAATCAATTACAAAGTTAAAATTAAAACGGTATTAAAAACGGTATACACTTAGTCTTTTTTTTTTTTTTTTTCTACTGGTGCTTAAAAAGGAAAACCTGTGTTTTAAGCACCAGTTTCCTTCCAGTTTCACAGAATATGCTGTCTCCGCTTAGGAGTTTATTCACAATTTGCCTTGTTGTTCATAAAGTTACTTTATTTATAAATTATGAGATATGTCTACAATTTTTGAGTTTCTGACCAAATAATATGTGCGTATACTTGCTTGGGTATTAGATATACCGTGTGGGTGATTTTATGTGTGTGTGTGTGTGTGTATGTGGCTGTGTGTGTATATGTGTGTGTGTGTATGGATATGTCATGTTCACAACTTTATTGAGGGGGGTGTAGAAGAGCCTCCGTCTCTTCGTAAGATGTGTTTTGAAGATAGGATGTTATTATTTTCTTAAATTCATATTTAGTCTTATTGTAGAAGTCGAGTATCTTGTTTAGTTTATGATATAAATAGCGGCCAAGAAAGAAATAGAATTTTTGACCAAAGGATGTTTTACAAGTGTTGGATTGAGGAATCCTGAATCTACGTATGGTGCGTGTTTGAGTGAATGAGTTTGTGGTTGCTTCTGTACTGGAATAGGTATGTTGTCTTAGTAGTATTTTGAGTATAAAAATTTGGCGCACCGTTAGGACCTCACAATACTCGTAGAGCTTCCTGGTAGGAAATCGGTAGGGTTTAAATGTGCAGACCTTTAGAACAGCTCTTTGAGCTCGCTCAAGAGAAAGTAAATGATTCTTTGCTGTGCCTCCCCAACTGGAAATGCAATATCCTATTATGGATTGGCATAGTGCATAATAAACAGTTTTTAGTATACTGGGGTCGGCAGCATGTCTCAAGTGCTTAAATATGTAAATCAATTTACGTACTCGACCACACAATTTATCGACATGCGGATGGAATGAAAAATTGTCATCAAGTATGATACCCAAGTAGCGAGTTGTGGATGTTTGGGTAAGTTTAGGACAGTTGCAGTCACTATTACACTTCTTATTATCTTTGTGCATGGTTATGTTAAAGGAATGTGTATCCAGTGGTGAGCTCTTGATTTTAAAGGTCATAAGAAACGTTTTATTAATATTAAGAGTGAGTTTATTCTGTGCCAGCCATTGTGTAATTTTATTAAATCCTAGTTGAGCTGCATGGAAAGTTTCACTCCAAGATTGAGTTTTAAATAACAAGGCGGTATCGTCTGCGAAGGATATAATTTTACCGTCTTGCAAGTTTAGGTCGCACAAATCATTGACATACACTAAGAACAGCGTAGGCCCCAGAACACTGCCTTGCGGAACACCGTACTCTATTGAAAGTTCAGCGCTTTTGTGAGTACCCACCTTAGTACATTGTGTTCGATTGCTTAGGTAGCTCTGAAGGAGTTTCAATTGGTTCCCCCGAATGCCCATTTTTTCAAGTTTCATACACAGTCTAGGTAGGGAAACAGTATCGAACGCCTTCGATAGGTCTAGAAAAATAGCTAGAGGTTTTTCTCTCTTATCTAGTGATGTCGCTATTTTATTTGTGAGATCGTGAACTGCATCATCAGTAGATCTGGCATTACGGAAACCATACTGACTGTCCGATAAAAGATTATTTGACTCAAGGTAGCCTTTAATCCTGCTGTTCATAATGCGTTCCAGTATTTTAGATAGGGCTGGTAGTACAGATATTGGCCTGTAGTTATGTACATCGTTCCTGTCACCGGATTTAAATACCGGATGACCAAGAGCTTTTTTTAATAGGTCCGGAAACACTCCCGTGTTTATACATAGATTAAATATATAGGTCAAGGGTCGCACAAGCGCAGATCTGAACTGTTTAAGTATATAAGATGGAATCCCATCAGCACCAACTGCGCAGTCCGATCGCAAACTCATAATAACCTGTTCCACCTCAATCTCATCCGTCTCAAGAAAAACAAATGAGTTGGTGGTGGGGAAATTCGTACTACATTCAGAAGTAATGTATGGATCACTTTGATTTATTACATTTTCCGCCAATTGTTTGCCTATATTAACAAAATATTCATTAACGAAATTAACCGAGGCAATTGGACAGTTTTAAAGTTTTAAAAGAAGAATTATTTTGTATATCCATGGCCAATGAAAAAATAACTGCGCTATGATCGGTAACGGTAGAATGCAACACTAATACTGTACTGTTACGTTTAGTTTTAAGGATTATGTGATCCAGACACGCCTCCGAGCGAGTTGGCTCAGTATGAGCTGGCAAAAGTCCATGACTAGCCGCAAGACACAAGTATTCCGAAGCCCTACGATCCCCAGAACCCTCCACTATATCTACATTCAAGTCACCGACAAGCAAAACATTCCCAAATCTAGAGTTGGCCGTCAAAACACTATCAAGAGACACGAGAAAATTGTTTAAATCTCTAAACGAGGGTGGACGGTAACATGCTATAATACATGTGTCACTGTTAATTGTCACTATCAAACAGTTTGCCTCCTGAAACTGAGGTTCAAAAACATGTATATTAGTGAGAGTTCTGCGGACATAGATCACTATTCCATCGTTTTGGTTTATTTTTTTAGTGCTTTGGAAACTATCATAGCCTTCCAATAGTGGAATATTTGGGTTGGTAGAAAGCCAGCACTCCGTGAGCACTATAATGTCTTGTGTTATTTTAGTTCTGGTCATTAGAGTTAGTAAGCTAGGCATATTCGCTGAGACACTACGAATATTTTGAGTGAGGATTTTAAGACTTCCCGGTCTACTCAAATACGAGCAACATTCCTCAGGTTCACAGACGTAAGAATTAGAAACCCCAAGTTTGTCAATATCTCCCATAGTTTCAAACAGTGGATCGAATTTTGGTATTATTATTATAGATATTCATTGCCCTTCGGCCAACTAAGACAATCAGTATGTTGTGAAGTCGTGTGTAGTATATTTGTGAGTAATTTAAATTCGTGGTTGTAAGAGTAAGAGTAGCAATAGATACCTCAGTGTGTATCACGGTGTGTTTGGTCATCGAGTGGGGTGTGAGTGTGCACAGTGTGTTATTATTTAATGCTGGCAAGTTACAAGAATAATTACAATAATATAAAATATCTTGTGAGTTATCGTTATACATGCAGTAATAGAAACTACAAAAACCTAGAATATTAAACATGCAAAAATATGTAAGTAACATAGTGATTTGTGCAAGTACTAGTCATTTACAATCTTTTATTTTTAGTAATTCCGATTCGGTGCTTACTCGTATTTGTGGTTGTCCTACTGATTTTCGGAGGTAAACTGCTCCTCTTGACGTCCAGCAGAAACTAAACCCTTTTTCTTTTGAATACTCTCGGGCCAAATAAAATAATTTTTGTGTTTTTGCAGTTAATGTTTCCGTCACATATACAGGCCTAGGCGGTCCATTCACATTTAAATGACTTGTGTTTAGTTTTCCTCCTTTTGGCTTATCGTTATTGAATATTTTCACAGCTCTAAGAACGTCTTCCTTTTTCAATACACTAGTGAATTCTACTATTAATGGCTTTATGTACTCTTTACTTGAGTTATTTCTATATATATCTTTGATATTTTCGTCTTGGAGATTTACACCAACCGATTTTGCCATAGATTTTACCAAGACACACATATCTTGTTTAGTCTCCGGTATTTTATCATTTCCCGTTACTCGAGATAGATTTCGTACTTCAAGGCCCGTACATTTTATTTTTCGTTCAAAAGTTTCTATTCTATCTTCCAATGTTTGTATTTTGATTTTGTCTTCCAATCTTTCTTCCTCCAACTGTTTAATTTTTGCAAGCACTCCATCGTACTTATCAGACATAAACTGGAGGCTATCTTGCAAGTCAGCATTTTGTTGCTTAATGTCTATGAATTGTTGTTCCACCGATGTTGACAGCTTAGAGAAAAGATCTCGGATTTCGTTTCTAAGTTCCTTGATATCGTCGTCTTGATCCCGACGTCTCTTTGTGCGAACATTGACATTACTTCTACCAGATTGTTCAGACTGAGTGTCAGAGTCGTTTACCTGTGGAGCTACCAGAGGCACAGCTTCACCGGTAGGGGTCAGTGGTTGTGGTTTTGGTGAACGTCGTAGCGGCATATTGCGGTTTTGGTTTTTAGCAAGTGTAGATTTTGGTTTGCCCCTATATGTATAGATTTTTTATTATTTTTATTGTAACAAAATTTGCAATATGCCCATGCTTACTCGCTACCTCGGTCCTAGAGGAAGAGACAATACACACACAAAGCGTGGCGTAAGCTAAGTCTGCTATACGGGTTCAGCGTAAGCTCAAGATGTAGAAAGAGCGTGTAAGCGTTGTGCATGTGTGCGTAATAGCGGTCGATCTGCGGGTTGTCCTAGGTCAGGTACGCAACCGTTGCAAACTTTTTTTTTTAAATATATTCACTTATTACTCACGGTACCGTTGTTGTTCAGTTGTGTTATATATATCACTATTTAGTCCGTTTTATAAGCTTTACAACGATACTTCACACCACTGAATTGAAGAACTTTTAACCACTTTTTTTACAAATTTTATGGAGACAAAACATATACGGTGATAGTTGTTTGAATCTCAACGGCGCGAATGAAAGAATTAATAGAATAATTATATTATATGATAATAAATCTTTAAAAGAATTAATAGAATAGAATCGCAGTGAAAGAATTGCGAGTTAGGGCCACTTGCTAATGAAGTTGTATGTCTGTCTTTGTGTTCGTTTCATATATGTCCGTAAAGTCACCCGCGAATATATCTAATGCACGAGTTGTAAATAAAAAGGTACCTATTTCTTTATTTCTATACTCATTTCCTATTTTTCGTCCCCTGAATCTATTTTGAACATTTCTTTTAATATCCTGTTGATGCTAATACCTCTCTGTATTGTTTTAAGTTAAACAATTTGTGTCTCACTTGTCAAATATTTTGTCAAAAACATTGAACAAAACCGCTCGGAAGTGCCCACATATTGTGCATTTTTTGTGACCAAGTCTGTAAGTCAATCAGCGATATCGGTAAATATTTTTTGTCGCGTCGGGATGAGTGGGCACGTAATGTGCTTTAACAGATAAAAATCTCAAGTGTTTGATATATGGTATGTAAAAACAGCAAAAACTGTAAAAAAGTGATGGGACATATCTTTTGTCGATATTTTTTTACATTAAAAAATAATATCACACAGAATATTTAGATTTTTGAATAACATTAACAAAAAATCAAGATTTTAATGTACTATTGAACGTTACGAAGGTTATTTACCCACAGTTGGGAGTATTATACAAAGATTTTCCAAGAAAGGAAATACTTTTGTATGCTTTTAAAACAACTTAGTTCCTTGTAACTGTAAAATAATAGTTAATTGTCATGATTAGTCAGCATATATTATGTTAGAGTTTTAGCAGACCATTAAAACTAAAAAACATATGTTGCACAAATCCAAACACCGACTCACTTATCGACTGCGGACATCTCTAAATGTCGACTACCTGCGCCGACGCACTTGATGTCGCCAACATGGCGGTGTCGCGATGGCGCGCAAATGTCGTCCCAACAAGTTTTTATTTTTTTACTTTACTGATAAAATTTGTACCAATTGATTCATTTGCCTGTTGAATGATAATGTTCCTGGCTCATGTGGGTTCCCGGTATGGGAAAGAGAAACATTTTATGACTAACTTTATGTCAGAAGTTTTAGATAAAGAAAAGCGTGTGTATCTATAAATCTGCACCTATATGTACGTGTTCATATGTTTTGGAGTTAGTATCACAGCTTGTGTTGCAAATATTTTTTATGTGAATGTATAAACAATACAATAATAATATAAAAAAATTAACAAAGAAAAAGCGACTTCAATCTGGACCAAATTTAAATTGGACCACACGGGAAGCACCAGCTTTCACACAAAAAAAGAATCATCTAAATCAGTTGACTCAATCGAAAGTTATGAGGTAACAAACATTAAAAAAAAAAAAACCACCGAATTGAGAACCTCCTCCTTTTTTTGAAGTCGGTTAAAAAATAACTTATGAGCATATTGTATAATATGAACATTGTTTTCTTGATAAAAAACCATTTGACTATGCTCATTATATCATTGTACATGATGTAGATTACTTCATCAGCATCTTTTCTTTTCATCATCACATCCGATTCCCTGAACTTCAAAACTGTTAGCAATTTTTCCTGCAACAGAATTTTATTGTTATGAGAAAAAGTGTGTAATTGTTTTGTATACACCTATGACCTTATCCCTGAGGCAGTAGGCAGATCTATTCCCACTAAAATAATACGTTGAACCTTTTGCCATCTTCACGCTTTTCAATAAGCATATTAAAATGCGGAATTAGGTACGATAGGGAGGTACTACTTAAATATAAGCAATTGTTTAAACTAGGGTTCTCGATAAAAGTTCACAGCTTGAGTCATAGGGACTCAAGCTGTGAACGTTTACCGAGAACCCTAGCTTTCTAACCGTTCCCTACGAATTTTATGTATAACTAGCTGAACCCCGCGATGTTACCCGCGGTTATTGTCGTACCGCGGGTAACGCCGCGGGGCGAAGTTAGTCTAAAAAAAGTAGTCCAAGTTACTCCTTATATCCTCAGCTACCTATCAGTGAAAATCCCATCAAAATCAGTCCAGCCATTTCAGAGATTAGCCGGAACAAACAAACAGACAGACAGACTGACTGACAGACAGACTGACTGACAGACAAACAAACAAAAATTGTATAAAATGTTATTTTGGTAAATGTACCGTGTATACATACGTTGTTTTAATATTACAAACAGACACTCAAATTTTATTTATTTGTATCGATTTTAAAGTTCAACCTTTTAATGTCATTCATCAGAGTATACATACCTATAGCTTATGTATACTCTAAGTGTCATTCCCTTTCGAATCCTACCTGCAACATCCGCAGTTCTGAGAACATTTTATCTTATGCGAAACATACTCCAAAAGGATTCGAAGCAAAGAAATTATGTCAAGGGCTGATAGGGTTTGGAATAAAAGAAAACGAATAGTCAAATAGATTACGATAAGTGTGACCATTAGGTTTTGCCACCCAACTAGCTGAAATAGAAGCAGACTTTAATTTAATTTGGTTTGTTTTCTTATTTTTATTGCACATTAGCTGTGCCCGCTACTTCATACGCGTCAATTTGGATTTTCAAGTTATTTTTAATTTTTCACCGTTTAAACCTTCCCTGAACTACGACAAAAATTTCAAAACCAATATCAGCTAAATCGGCCCACCCGTTCTCGAGTTTTAGCGAGACAAACGAACAGCAACTGATTTTTACCCCACTGCGAAAGGAGGGTTGTGTTTTTCGAGTGTATGTATGTATGTATATTTCTTTGGTACGCCCTAGAGCCTAAGCGGCTTGACGTATTTTTATGTGAGTGGTGTCAATAGATTCGTCTTAGTCGTGAGAGTGACACTGGGTACATCAAAATTAAAAAAAAAAGGATTTTTGGCACCAAAAAGTAATATAAAAAAAATGATTTCAAAATACATCGAGTGTGGTATCAAAATAAAGGATTTTTTACGGTGATTACGAATATATTATATAAAACTTATAAGTTTTTATTGTTACATATTGACGCAGTCGGGTTTTTTATTTTTAATAATTTGTACTTGTTATAGATAAGATTAAATGTATAAATAAATAAATACTACTGGGTGACCTGTCAATCTAGTAGACTTATTCGATTTCTGAACTGGGTGTCGTGTGTTGGATTTCCAAAATACACATATTGTTTAGGCCCACTGATGCAGGAGCATCGCTAGGCCGCCATGGAGTGGGTCACCATGCTGCATTGTAGCAATGTCTGCATTCGCGAAGAGTATGGTGACCACTAGTCTTGGATTCTGCTTATGTTTTCCATCAGGCAGAGTAGAGTCATTTTGGCAGAACCATACATGAAAAAAAAACAAATAATTGTGTGAAAAAAACCACAAATAAATGTATGTGCGTTTTCATTTGTATTGTGTCTAGGTGTTTTTTATTTAAAAAGACAACTCTTGCATTAGGAATAAACATCCTGTGTCACGGAGGACTTTACAAATATACATGAAACGGACACAAAAAACACTCAGACTAAGAACAACAATTTGTGGATCACACAAAGTGTTGTCCCATGTGGGGTTTGAACCCACAACACTTGGCGCAGTAGAAAGCGGCGTGGCGACCGCTTACACCGTAGGCCAACCGTCGAATTCATTTAAAATATGAAATCCATGCTTATATTATAAATGTTAAAGTAACTCTGTCTGTCTGTCTTTCCTGCTTTAACGGCCAAACCGCTGCACCGATTTCAATTAAATTTGGCATGGAGATACTTTGATTCTTGAGGAAGGACATAGGCTACTCATTGCTGCGATAACCAACAAACACGCGAGCGGGCCTGCGCACAAAAGCTAGTATAATATATTTCTACCTGAACGCCTGAGTGCCACCATCGCGATGGCCAGACTGTGGACACGGCATTCCACACGCTGGCAGAATGTCCGGCGTGGGGCGAGCCGAGGCGTGATCTCGTGGCGGCCATCGGAGTGGGGGTTCTCTCGCTCGGTAACATGATTGCGGCCATGTTGCGGAGCGAGAGCGCGTGGAACTCTGCCGTCTCTTTCTGCGAGCAAGTTATGCTTGCGAAGGAGATGGCGGAGCGGGACCGGGAGAGGCTTAGAACTCTCCCTGTCCGCCAGGCCCGGGAACGGGCCAGGCACCGCAGACGACTCGGGCGTCGGAGATCGCTAAACGATCTCCGTCCTCCATAAGCGCAAGCCTGAGGGTGACAGGTGAGGCCACCAGCCACCCTAACAGAAGCAGGCCGAGGCGGCGGCGCGAGCTCTATAAAGTGCTCGCGCCTTATTCTGAATAGAAGTGTTAGGGTTCCTACACAGGAGGGGGCCACCTACGAATAGTGGGGTTTCCTTTCGAGGGTGCACCTGGTTCCCCGGCTTCTAGTGCCCGAGACGGTGTGCGGTTTTTAGTCGGTTCGAGTCCGACATAACCACCAGCCGGTGGTATCCGAGGGGATTTCCGCACAAAAAACAAAAAAAAAAAGTATAATATATTTCTATGGTATATTTATCGGAAGTTAGGTTATGACAACAGTCTCTGCTGTAGGTATTTGTAATTACTATTGAAGAATATCAATGTTATAATATGTGGGTAGAAGGCGCGAGGCGCCCGCGATTATCGAAATAAAGATCAGTCTCTAAGCGTCAATTGTTTCATTTACGTGTCTCTGTACTCCTTACATAACATGGCGCAGTCGGTAGGATTAATAAAATAAATTAGATAGAATACGCAATAAAAGTATTGTAGTGATAAATATAATTCGGATAGACAATTTTTAGCATTTTGATATTCTATTTATTTCTTGAAAAACTATGGAATCCGTTCTCCAGCCGCCGTCCCCCTTTCAATTTGAAAATAGTTTGCACAATATCACATCCGGCAATCTAAGCACAGAATGGCAAAAGTGGAAAACTGCATTTAAAATTTATTATGAAGCCTGTGAATTGTCGAACAAAAGTAAAAAAACGCAAGTTAATATTTTGTTACACATTATTGGTGAGAAATGTCGAGAAGTGGCGGCACAATTTCATGAACAATGGAACACGGTAGATGAATTATTGAAAAAATTTGATGAGTTTTTTTATACCAAAGAAAAATTTAGCCGTGGAACGACATAAGTTTTTCAAAAGGGACCAAAAGGAGTTGGAATCCATAGAACAATATGTGTTTGAATTGAACAAGATGGCGGTCATGTGTGAATTTAAAGATTTACGTGACGATCTTGTCTGCAGTAGACTGATATGTGGCTTAAGAGACATGGGCCTATCGGAACGATTACTACGTGAACCTGACATAACTTTGGAAAAAGCAGTAGACATATGCAGATTAGCAGAAATGTCACGCATTCAAGCAAGAAACATGAAAATTGAAAACCATGAATATGATTCGCAGGTTCATGAGATTAACCAAAATAAGATTAACGAGCACGAAGTTAACTGGATGCAGCGACGCGGGGAGCCCAGGCAGGCTTTACGATCATCGAACCAAGCAACCATCGGTCGCTCTCGCTATCACCCTCTGCCGAGACAAGACACGGCCTCTGCAGGGCAAAGTCCGTCTGAAGCGATCCCGTCAACTTATATGTCTAACCAGACAATGCAACATTATCAGCACGCAGACAGAAGATGTGGGTACTGTGGTCGAGTACACAGAAGGAACGAGTGTCCGGCGCGGGGTCAAAGGTGCATAAAGTGCAATCGCATGAATCACTTTGCAAGAATGTGCAGAGTTTATTCCGTACACGAGGACACCGATCAGGTAAAAAACAAAAATACTTATAACTGTAATGAGTGGCTAGCAGAATTAAAAATAAATGATACGATAATTAGTTTTAAATTAGACACTGGAGCCGATGTAAATATTTTACCTCGTAAATTTCTTAAAAAAGTTAATTTATTAGAAAATGATTTAATGAAAACATCAATTAAATTACGAGGGTACTCTGATAGTGATATTTCGGTGATGGGAAAGTATTATTTGAAAGTTATAATAATATATATATATATAAAAACAATGTTTTCTTTTTGCGATTTATCGTTGTTGATACACCTTCACCTCCAATTCTAGGCAGAGATGCATGTGAGGAGTTACAATTAATTAAGAGAATCATGTCAATTAGCCAAGATAAGAAGTTTAGTAAAAGTATTTTAAACGAATTTCCTAACGTTTTTGTGGGCATGGGTTGTTTACCTGGCGAGTACAAAATTCAAATAAAGGATGATGTTAAGCCAGTTGTACATGCTCCTCGAAAGTTACCAGTTGCAATTCGAGATCAAGTGAAAATTAAGTTAGAAGAGATGGAAAAAGAAGGTATAATTGCAAAAGTTGATAGGCCGACAGACTGGGTTAATAGCATGACAGTAGTCAAAAAACCTAACGGTAGTTTGCGTATATGTCTCGACCCTAGGGATCTTAACAATGCAATCAAGCGGGAGCATTTTAAACTACCTACGTTTGAGGAAATAGTTACCAAACTAGCAGGCTCTAAGTATTTTAGTACTTTAGATGCTAAGCAGGGATTCTGGCAGGTAAAGTTGCATAAAGAGTGCACAGATCTATGTACGTTCAATACTGCATTCGGTAGATACAAATTTTTACGTATGCCTTACGGCATCTCGTCCACATCAGAAATATTTCATAAATGTTTGTATGAACATCTAGATGACATCGAGGGGGAATTACAATTTGTCGACCATATTTTGGTAATGGGACCCACAAAGGAAATTCATGATCAGCGATTACGTACGGTCCTTAAAAGATGTGAAGTAATTAACATAAAATTAAATAAGGAAAAATGTAAAATTGGTTTAACCGAAATAAAATATTTAGGGCACAAAATTTCTAAAGATGGTGTAAGCCCCGACGATTCACATATAATCGCAATAAAAAACATGCCCACTCCTACTTGCGTAAAGGATGTGGAAAGATTTTTAGGGCTGGTTACGTACGTCAGTAATTTTATACCTAACTTATTTGACAAAACATGTCTTTTGAGAGAATTACTCAAAAAATATATAGAATGGCACTGGACAAATAAACATAGCCAATGCTTTAATGAAATAAAACATTCACTTGTGAATCCACCGGTCTTACAGTTTTATGATCCATTGAAACCGGTTGTAATATCAGTAGATGCTAGTAAAAATGGTCTGGGAGCTTGTTTGTTGCAAAGTAATTTGCCCGTTTGTTATGCATCAAAGGCACTGACAAAGACGGAGCAATCGTATGCACAAATAGAAAAGGAGTTGTATGCATGTGTGTTTGCTTGCGAAAGGTTTTATACATACATTTACGGTCGAACAGAAATAACTATAGAAACCGATCATAAACCGTTAGTAAATATCATAAATAAACCTTTAGCAAATGCGCCCGCGCGCCTACAAAGAATGCTTATGAGATTGCAACCGTATACGTTTACATTAGTATATGAGCCCGGCCGATTTTTATACATAGCCGATACACTATCGCGTGCGGTTGCACCGAGCGCGGAGCTAGTTGAGTCACTTCACTCGCGTAGTCACTATGACGCGCAGGCGCAGGTCTGTTCTATCAGTGCAAGCAATGTGCTAACAGATACGCATTTTGTGGAAATACAAAAATGCACCACAGAAGACGAAGACTTGCAATTATTAATTAAAACCATTAAAAATGGTT
Organism: Diaphora mendica; assembly: GCA_949125395.1. Lineage (NCBI taxonomy): Eukaryota > Metazoa > Arthropoda > Insecta > Lepidoptera > Erebidae > Diaphora > Diaphora mendica. The sequence goes on from OX421325.1 coordinate 818,617, forward strand.
GGCCATTAAATAAAACCACACTTGATAATAAATTAAAACCCTTCTGGGAATGCAAGGAGGAATTAGTAGTAAACTTTGGAATAGTATGGAGAGGCTGTAGGGTTGTCATTCCTAAATCAATGCGTTATAAAATGTTAAAAAATATACATAGCAGTCATTTAGGTATTGAGAAATGTAAACTTCGAGCTCGTCAAATCATGTATTGGCCTAATATGAATACGCAATTGTTAGATTACTTGTCAGATTGTCAGGCATGTTTAAACTATAGAAAACAAAATACAAAAGAACCTTTGATTCCTCATGAAATACCGGATAGACCGTGGTGCAAAGTCGGTATAGATATATTTCATTTAGGTTCCAAATCGTACATAATAGTAGTGGATTATTACAGTAAATTTGTAGAATTGGCACAGGTAAATTCATTGACCTCAGAAAATGTTATCAAAAAATTGAAAACAATATTTGGTAGACAAGGTATTCCCGAGACGATTATGTCCGATAATGGCCCAGAGTTCTCGTCTTTAACATTTTCTGAGTTTGCAAGAAACTGGAAATTTCACCACGTTACGTCATCGCCAAGATACCCACAGTCGAATGGTCAGGTCGAGCGAACCATTCAAACTATAAAACAAATTATGAGAAAGACAGCGTATGTTAAATCTGATTTTAATTTAGCATTATTAGAGTATTTAAATACACCAATTAGCAAAGAATTACCATCACCCGCAGAGTTACTATATAATAGAAAGCTACGTAGCATCCTGCCGTGCAACCCTATTTTATTGCAGCCAACATTACATAACAACACGGCTCAAAAGATACAAAATCGTCAACAAATGCAAAAATATTATTATGACAGAGGGTCAAAGAATTTAAAACCTTTATGCGTAGGACAGAAAGTAACAGTTAGAATGAACAATGCTTGGCACTCGGGCACTGTAAAAAGCAGGTTTGGAGTGCGATCGTATATTGTGTTATTGAATAACGGAACTAGTTTGAGACGGAAAAGAAGACATTTAATTGCAGATTCATACCGCACTTGCTTATCACCACAGAATGAATGTAATTTTTCCTACGACGACATAAACTTAGATACATCTCGGTCCGCATCTGTTGGCTCCAGTGGTCTGGTTTTACAGTCAGCTGATGATGACATTTCTAATGCATATCGTACTCGTTTTGGCAGGATAGTGCGGCCTCCTGATCGGTGGGGATAATAATAATTAAAAAAAAAAAGTGGTAATTTCATTGTGTAGTTCTAAAATGTACTGTCACTAATAGAACAGTAATAAAAATGTTAATGTAAATATGAGAAAATTGTACAATATCATATCAATGTAATATATTTAATAAAATATATTTTGATTGAATGAAAAATGTGATTAATTATGTATTTATGATTTAATTCAATTGCAATAATGTATTAATTTTATTTTTATAGTGTATAGGTTAATAAGGGTGTACTTATTGTTACTAAGTAGCTTTTCATAATGAATATAATTGAAATATGGCGAAGTTGTAAAAAATAATCATACCTAATTAGTTAATTAATTTATAAATAATGAAATGGAAATTATTATCTTTATTCATATAATCATCTATTTGTCACACTATTTAGTTATGTCACATCTATGTTTGAATGAAATTAATTTTAATTAATCTTTTTTTTTTTTTATTATGATAAATGTATTATTAGTTTTGCATGTTAACATTGTTCTTATGTTTGTGTTGGGGACGTTGATTATGGTTCATATAAAGTTAAGGGATAAAATTTATTTGATAAAGGGGTTGTAGGTATTTGTAATTAGTATTGAAGAATATCAATGTTATAATATGTGGGTAGAAGGCGCGAGGCGCCCGCGATTATCGAAATAAAGATCAGTCTCTAAGCTTATGAGTTGTTTCATTTACGTGTCTCTGTACTCCTTACATAACATCTGCCTATTATGGATCAGATGACCATGTACGAAATACTTATTTATTTATTATGGGTATGTATATTTTTTTACCGTAATAAACGGTAAAGTTTTGTCAAGAAGAACAATCAGAATCAGAATCAATTAATGTAGTACTGAATCAATCAAAAATAATGTATATCTGTACATAAACCTACATACAAGTAATAGTAAATGCCGATGAGTCACATGACTACATCAATTAAATGCAGAGTGACTTCCTTTCATGGAATAAATTCTCGAGCCGATAACAGAACATGATCTTACGCGTAATTCTCATAACGCACCTAACTCTGAATCTAGACTACCTGCATCCGCTGTTCTCAGAAAATGTTCCTATCTCCATGTTATGAGTCTGTAAAACGTCAGACATAACTTTGAAATGTAAATATTCCAATATACACACATATTTAAGTTTTATATCGCATATTTATATGTACTTCCGAACATGTAATAACATGCGATTCAATCTCTACCGATGGTGAACCGTAGGTAGAATGCCATAAATTTATATACAGTTTAATATTAAAAATATAACAAAAAACTTATGCTGTTGAGTTATAGCTAATAGGTACGATAAGCTTATACAGCTTTCCATTTAATAAGGAAGAACTAGACTTATATAGCTTGATCTCAGTTGTAAACGTAATCTTTATTACATTTGTAACACATATTACTGTTGAAAATGGAAGCAGTTGTAATTCTGAACTTCTGTGTTTAAATAAACATTGACTATCAACGCATTCACCAATTTTACACTCCGCAATTTCTAATATTTCCCTTACAAAAATACGTACCAAGAGCTCTTGGTAGTTTTTTTTGAGGTAAATAAAAAGTTTTTGAAGGTAGTAGAACCACGCTGATTTCACCAAGAATGGGCCAGATCAACAGGGCGGTATTACTCTCTCACAGAAGACCAACTTAAAATAACAGCATTGTTGCTCTCGTGTTTCGTTGGTAAGTGTAAGACCAGAGGTCCAAGGTCCATGCTGCATTGTTGCATTGTCTGGATTTGCAATGAGTATGGTGACCACAACTCTTGGATTCTGCTCATGTTTTTCATCAGGCAGAGTCACTTTGGTCAAAAGAAAGTTTTGTTTTAAAAAAAGCCATACAGTGCATGAAACCTTTCGTTAGGAAGTTCAAGAATTTTGATTTGGCACAGCCGGTGACTTTTAGACAAGGTGCTTTCTTATCAGTTAGTTCCCAGCCTCCTCGCTAATCTTAACTAACAAACGTTAATTGGTAGTAATTATTTTTTGCTTAAATGTCTGGCGCCATATTAATAGAATAGCTTTTTAAAGATATAGATTACGTTAGATAAATCTTAAATACATGTTTGTGCATTTTCAGACACGTCTTTTTTGCCACAAAAGCGATAAAATTTGTGAATAAGTTTTTAACCGATTTCGTAAGGGAGGAACTTCTGAATTATTATGTTTTTTACGTGTTTGTATGTTACACGATGCCTTTGCACATTTGTGTACCGATTACTCAAACAATTGTCAATAGGAAATATTCTGCTAAGGTTGAATAACTAAGGGATAAAGAATAAATATTATAAATTTGGGATACTAATATCTGTGAATGGCAAAAGCAAACAACAATTTGGCTTGACAAAATTCGTATAACAATACATGCCATAACAGCAACCGTATTAATTACTAGCTGACCCGGTGAACTTCGTACCGCCATATTTACATATCTGTCTCAGCTTCGCACAGGCAGTGTACAGTCGCGGACAACTAAGTACATACTTTGACTTTCATCCCCTCTCTCCAAGAAACCGTGTTCAATTTCGGGATAAAAAGTATCACATGTCCTACCTTGTAGTATGAACTCAAATCATGCCAAGTTTCATTTGAATCCATTAAGTAGTTTCAGCGTGATGCGCGGCCAGATACAGACAAAAATGAAACAAAAAACAGTTTTGGCTTCAGATTCAATTTCTTTTTTTAAATATCTTTATTGTACAGAATTGGACCTGTTACATTTTTATTATAAGTTTAGATAGATATCACAATAATTGACACTGAAGTGGGTGGCGTGGCTTACGTTTGAGGAGATATGTACTGTACTCGACCTCCTGTATTTATATTATCATAAACCAAGTGAAGAATAAAAACGAAGCCAATAAAAACTTAGGTCAATAAACAGTTCTTTGTTCTCAGTCCGCCATTCAAAACAAGACAAATACAAGATACGTTCAAAGTTAAGCTATAAAACCGATAAAACAAACGTCTTTTTTTCACGACGTACAATTATATTTATATACTTGAAAAGGCTTGAGTTTTGTTCGCAAACAAAATTTAAGTGACACTTTTATTTTGCGGATCATTATTCTGTTTACCAACTTATATTATTAAGTAACTTTTTAACGCGGCTGTACCGAAATAAAATTATTTTCATTTATTTTCTCGCATTAGGAGTACCTTGTACTGCTTCGTTGGTCTAGTGGTTAGCGTAAGCAACTGCTGATCAAGAGGTCTCGGGTTCTATTCACGGGTCGGACTGCTGTTGAGTTTTTCTTACAAGAAACTCTTAATAGCAGCCCGGAGTATGGAAGATGGGGGTGATTCCCGTCCGTGCCTCGGAGAGCACGTTAAGCCGTCAGTCCCGGTTGTCATGAAGATTATGGCAATCGTTATTGGGAAGTCAGTGCCCTTAAAATATACTGACACTAGTTCAACCTTCGAATTCAGTTCACCCTCAGGAATGCGGAGCTCCGATGCCAGTCGCTCCGTGTAAAAACTGATATTCAGGTAAAACCGGTTGAACTAGAAGCCGACCCCAAATCTTGGGAATAATAAAGGCTTAGAAGAAGCCGACTAGGAATACCTTGTAGCGGGGAACTTTACAAACGTACATTAAACGAACACAAGGGCCACTAAGAATCTGAACAACAATTTGTTGATCATACAAAGTATTGTCCTATGTCGGGTAAGGACCCACAACACTTCGTCGCGTCGCAGTAGGAAGCGACGAAGCAACCGCTTATCATCATCAATCGCAAAGCAACATCATTCGTGCAGTCAATCATTCTTTTCTGTGTTTTGGAGAAAATTTATATTGATGATATTTATTTGTCTATTTTCCTCAGTGAAAAACAACGTAAGAATAGTGTATAACTGTTTTTTGTGAGGCCATTTTATTACTCTGATCGAGCCGATTCATATAAATATGTGTGAAAGCATCGATTTCCTACGTTGAGTTTCGATCTTTGTAACCGACTTCAAAAAAAGAGGAGGTTCTCAATTCGACTGTATTTTTTAACCGACTTCAAAAAAGGAGGAGGTTCTCAATTCGACCGTATATGTTTTTTTTATTGTGTGTTCGTGGATAACTTCGTCCTTTATGAACCGATTTTGATGATTCTTTTTTTAATGGAAAGGAGATATTCCAACGGTGGTACCATGATAAGGACATTATGATCTGATGATGGCATCCAAGAGAAATCGAGACAAACTTTGAAGTCGGTTTTTGTTAAAATTTTATTTAAACTTGTTTTATGTTTGTTACCTCAGAACTTTAGATTGGGTGAACCGATTTTGATGATTCTTTTTTATTTTGAAAGCTTGTGCATTCCATGTGGTCCCATTTCAATTTGGTCCAGTTCTTGAAGTTGTTTTTTTGTTTATTAACCGACTTCAAAAAAGGAGGAGGTTCTCAATTCGACCGTATATATCTTTTTTTTTTTTTGTGTGTTCGCGGATAACTTAGTCGTTTATGAACCGATTTTGATGATTATTTTTTAATATAATGGAGATATCCCAACGGTAGTACCGTGGTAAGGACATCAAGATCTGATGATGGCATCCAAGAGCAATCGAGTCGAACCTTGAAGTCGGTTATTGTTTTTGTTAAAATTGTACTTGTGTTATTTAAAGCTCTACTTATCTAAGTGGTAATAATTTCATAAGACGTAGTGTCACCACCCTTATTCATACCGTTAATGTCGTAAGAAATGGCTAAGAGAGCAAACGAACCAGAACAACAGTACTATTAAAGGTTGTTGATGGTGAGATATAAAGAACTGATTCGCTAAGAAATTATCACGAAACCAAACCATATTATAGATAATATTTTTTGGTTTTGCGATAATTTCTTCTAATTTCTTCTTCTCTGTACCGTATATACCGTGGGAGAGCCGAACTTCGGCATTAATGGGCCGGCTCGACCGGAGTGATGGTAGTGATAGTGAGCCTCACAGAAAACCGTTGTGAAACCCACCATCCCCTTCCCCATCCCCCAAAGGCCGGCAACATACTTGTGACGCCTCTAGTGTTGTGGGTGTCTATAGGCGGCGGTAATCGCTTACCATCAGGTGATACGTCTGCTCGTTTGCCAACTATTCTTTAAAAAAAAACTTTTTTTTTAAATACAGTTTCTGCTTATTACACATTTCTGTAATAAAACATCGTTGTCAGTAAAAACTAAAGACATTCAGTCTTCATTAAAATTATTACAAAGACAGTAGTTTGGTAGACATATTAATTGTCTTAAGTGGGCGCTATTTACGTCCATTTTGATATTCACAACAATTCTGTACCTCAAAAGTAAAGCGTCTATGTAAAATGCTGAAAGCTTCAGTAATTTCCGCCGTCCCTTATATTGGTGGAATGAGCAATCAGTCAAAGCCTTAAGTGCTCTTCTGATTTGGGTACGTGTCCATTGTGTGGGCGACACGGCACGACATTGTGAACGTGATTTGTAAGGTATTGTAAACTTGTTGTATTGTGCTGCTTGTAAATTGGATTTCTTTAAATATTTATTGTGATACAGGTTTCATTTTCGCAGCTCTTTATTATACTTTTTATAGACTCAAGAATGATCACTTATGATGTCTACTGCACTAAATAAATATACACATAGAATAATATGTATATAAGCCTTAATTTTTTACATATCTATTAATCATAAATCTAATAGACAGTTTTAAATACTAAAACGCAGTTTTTCTTTCAAGCAGATTTATTAAATCAAATTATGTAGATACTTTATTATTATTATCATCTTTGATGACTTTAATCTCGCATAAAACATCTTAACAGTTAATGTAAAGCCTAATGTATATAAAATAACACATTAATCAAGAGTTTCTAATGCAATATTGAATGGTATAACATTACCATTAATGGATACAAAGTATCGTGTATCAATAACATCGCTAAGTAAAACCATTCCTAACCCTTGGTGCTAACAAAGACGACATCTAAATAATTTTATTACCTCACTCATTCCAAACAAATTACATTCAGGACATTGACACCTTAATAACGTACCCTTAAACAAACAGATCAAATAACAAAATTAATCCATTACTTATTTGATAACAATTCCTAATTATTTTAACATAGTATCGTATTTGTTTTCAACAATTTGGACTAATTTTGAATAAGAAGTGATTCCATTCCAAAGGAAGTGTGTTTGAAAAAATCTTCTACATGCAACTTATCTATTTAAAAAAAATTACTTGATGTGGGCCTAAACATAAATACAATAAAAGTATTAATAGCTCCTAGTACTTGTTCCGCAATTTGCTTTAAACATGATTTTGATTTTTAGCCAAATAAATAAAATACACACAAGTTTTTTGTTGACGCGCTAAAAAATTATGAAACACGACAGCACGAACGCTGTCATTTAACGTTGATTTTCTGTGCGAGGTTAGTACCGCCCCGGTCGAGCGGGCCCGTTCATGCTGAAATCAGCGTGGCTCTAGTACCATGTAACTTGTTAACATATCTGATAGTACAATTTACATCATTTTAAGTTCCTGCGACCACTGACTGACAAAGAGTTAAATCAAAGGCTTTGAGTATAGAATAGCGAATTAACTTATCTCTTGGACTTATATGAATGAAGTGTTTAATGTCGTGTCGTATGACAATGTGTTCAGACGCTTGTCGCACTCAGACTGCGTCAAGTTGCCGCCCGATCCAACGCATTTCCACATTTATTTAATTTGTACTCCGTTGAGCGGCAACAACGACCAACATATATTTTAATTGGAATAAAAGGTTGGCTATATTTTCGGAGAACTGCTCGCTTTATTTTTGAGTTTGCCTTATAGTGCTATTAAATGCTAATATTATTGTCCAAGCAATGTATATAATCACATAATTGTGGGAATAGCACACGTATAAACCTGAGGACAGCAGTGGTAAAGGCAATTGATGATGAAATTTGATCAGATATTTCGTTCGCTATATATACATGTTGATAATTGATAATGATATAAGTCAGTACGTATATTATCATTTAGTTTTTCGCCGTGGTTCGTATTACAGATATTTTTCTATTTTTCTCCTTCCTTCTTTCTTGTTCTTGTCTATACTTTGTACAAACAAAAAGAAGAGAGGTTTTCATCAGGAGTAAGCTAGCAGGCGAGTAAAGTTCCTGCAACTTATAATCACATATGCGTTGTCGACCTTTGAATCTCTTCGCAAAACTAGGGAAATTTTATGAAGATCAGTTGAGAGCGACAAAGTGTAACAAATAAACACTCATATTCGCATTATATTAGTTAGAATCAAGAGTTACATGTGAGATGGAGAAAGTTTACCAGCTTAATTATTAGGTGTTCTGGCATTCCTCTAAACCAAATTATAGTGATTGATAAAGACTAGATCTCTTCTTAAAAATCTTAATACAAAAGCGATTAATACCAAAATAGTTACCTTACAAACACTAACTCTTCATTAATACTTAAAGTTTACCAGTGGAGGTGTATTTTCCTTAAATATTAAATTGAAAATGAAGTTGTAACGACTTAGGGGTATCAAGTTTTATATACACACTAGCGACCCGCCCCGGCTTCGCACGGGTGGATTTCAGATGCCCCCGCCGACGACACGATTCATGCATTTTAAATCTGTAATATCTTCGAATATATTCATTTAAATTAGATACTGTAAAAGACCATTTTGATCTATATTAAATGCACAATGTATTTAATTTACTTAATTGTATAAGAATTCATTCTGTATTGCTTAAAATCACTTCGTAAATAAGCCATTATTTCTCGTAAAAAGAAAGGAATAAAAAATGGTTGTTGTGGGTAATCCCTAAGAGATAGACATATACCGTCGCGGACTTTTTTGTAGTACTTTTTAAGGTGTACAATACCGTAGTACATTATTTTGATCTATCTCGTAGGGTGCAACCAGCGTTTGCAATATATGCGCAAAAAAATGTGTTTATTTGCTACATCACATTAGAAACCTCGAAAATTAACAGTGTTTCCATACTATATTATGCATTTATTATACATAAAAACCTTCCTCTTGAATCACTCTATCTATTAAAGAAACCCGCATCAAAATCCGTTGCGTAGTTTTAAAGATTTAAGCAAACAAAGGGATATAGGGACAGAAAAAGCTACTTTGTTACTATGTAGTGATCTGCAAACACCCACAGCCTTGAGTCACATTATGCAAAACCCCAGGTAGACACTAGAAAGATGTTACAAAGGGTACGAAAAAGGGTAGAGAATTAATTTAACATGCTGGTCACCACAAATTCGTCTGTGTCTATGAAAGTGGTTTTTTTTTTTCAGTTTTGCAACATTTTCAATTATTTTCCGCTCTTATTGGTTGTAGCGTAATATTATACAGTATGTAGTCTTCCTGAATCTTAATTTTGTGTAAAGTATTGATTCTCTATTCCAAATAAACAAAAATGTGACGACTACTTAGTGACACTAACTGCTAAACCGATAAAGTAGTAGATTCGATTCCCTCCCGAGACAAAAATTTTGTTCTGTATTTAAGTGTAATTAATGTATACTATGTGTTGGATTTCGAACGTCATTGTAATGGCAACATTTTTCGATTGTCGTTTTTTTGACGTTTTGACGTTTGAGGTTAAAATAAAAGAGTACAAAAAAGACGCGTGTTGCGAACCGTCGACGATTGTTGTTTTGAGAGCCGAAATTTAATTGATATTAAGCTAATTAAGCATCGACCCGGTCCCTTTAGTGATTTACCGTTTTGTTAGGTCTGGTTGTACTCGCGAGTTTTGTAGGCGCGTTCCGCGATAGCTGAAGCGAGTGAGTTGTAATTCGAATATCCGTGATAGCTGATATGAGTTTATTGTAATTCGAATACCTTGAAAGATATACAGCACTTTGGAGCATGTTTGTGTGAACGTACCAAGACAAAGCAGAGAGGAACTACCCAAGAGATCTCTTGGAACGCCGAGAAGAAGGAAGCCACACACTCCAGTAAGTGCTTGATGAATTTAGTTTAGATTAAGAACACGGTGACACAGCCGTGGCTCATTCTTCTTGCCAATGAATTAGGTTAGTGATTGAATGCCTTATCTATGGGCCGTAAGACATCTCAAGTATCACAAAGTGATCGCTGCATTGGCGAGAGGACTGAACACTATGTATGTATTTTGTTATATACAAGTATGTATATTCGCAGTCTGATCGCGCAGAGGCTGCCTAGTTTAGAATTAAGTGGCCGTGTGACATGTGTGAGGTTGTTTTCATTCCAAATTTCAACCTATTGATTACGACACTAACTCCACCATCTCCAAAAATAAACTATTACAAATAATAGGGGCTTTATCATTACGAACATTTTAAAATAATCTACGAGCACTAAACTTTACTTAGTACTTAAATATTAATGCGATGTAAAGTCGGTTTTGAGTCGCGCTGCCTGCTACTACGCGATGCCAATACTAGTAAACATACTAAAGCATAAAATACATTGCTGTCTTCATTCCCTCGCTTTAACTAGTTAATGTTATAATTTGTACGACGAAATAGAGTAAGACGTTTAATTAAAGAGCAAGAACTCTTTGCCAATGCTCTTGTAAATTTTCCAATGTTTAATACTGTTTATTGAATTTCAAACTTTAACTGAGGTGCTTAGTATACATTTTTCTCAAACATCATCGTGTTTATTGTTATGTATTTTTATCAAAGGTGCATAATTATTACAAGCTTTACTTTTACTAACTTGCAATGTCTGTATGTATGTTTGCTTGTATGTTCGGGTGGAATCTTGTAACTCAATTTTGAAGCAGATATCTTCAACCGATTTTGCTGAAATTTTGCAAGCATATGTATACAGCGTGACAATACAATATTATAATGACATGGAGCTGATCTGATGCTGGAGCTGGAAGGAACTCTGTAAAGAAACGTCGCAACATCATCGAGTTTGGACTCGTTTGATTCGTCTCGAGGCGTTCCAGTAAAAGCTTGTTTTTAAAAAGCTATTTAATTTATAGGTAGAGAAGTTGTCAATTGTAAGAACAAAAGTACTACACATACAAAGAATAGTGTCGCAACTCATCAGGCAACTTCTCGTTGATCAAAATCAAATCACAAATCTTTGTTGATACGTGTACTGCCAGCTGCTTTGTTGCTGTGATTTTGTAATTTAGTTTGTTTCAACTTGTAGCCTTATCCAGGCATTGCATATTTAATTAAAGTAATTGACTTGTTTTCTTGATTTTACTGTTTTCGTAAAAAAGGTATACGAATGTAAAATTAAAATTCTTTTGCATTAAAAAAAATCTTTTGAATCTAGATGTATCACTGCCTCTGTGGCGCAGTGGTAGCGTATGCGACTGCTGTGCTTGAGGTCTCGGGTTCGATTACCAGGTCGGACCAAATGTTTGTATGATCTGCAAATATTTGTTTCGGAGTTTGGATGTTTTCTATGTATAATATGTATGTATTTACAAAAAAAAAGTATATATTTATTAATATCAGTTGTCTAGTACCCACATCACAAGGTCTGCTTAGCTTGGGACTAGATGTCGTTGTGTGTTAAATGTCCGAAATATTTATTATTTATTACTAACATTCTATAGACTTAGATAGTCTTGTCAGTTCACTAGCAGGGATTAGCTAGAGAAACACCTCCTTTCTGTTTATCAACGTTTATAGCCAATAATGTTTATTCTTTGAGAAGATGATTCTCAAAGAATAAACATTTTATCAAAAACTGAGAATCGTACTTTTATAGGGAACTCAGAAACAAACAGCTTTACTAAGAACAAATAATAAATCCGTTCTTCGAAATTGAGTTGAAGCAACCTCCGCATCTAAAGTCGTCGGCTGTACTGTAGATATAACAAAACTATATAAAATTAAACATGGCCAATAATACAGATGATAAAGTTTTCTATATTGTCCCGTGTTCAGGTTATTTTTAATTTTGTGACCGTGTGGAGCGATTCGCAGCAATAATCACACGACCCGATATAATTTGAAAGCGAAAAGCGAACTTGCAAGTTTTGCAAGTTTTGCAATATAACAAAAATAAATTGTAAATACATAAATACTTCGGACATCTGATGCATAACGCCATCTAACCTCAAATTAAGCAGAGCTTGTATCATAAAAACTAGTTTGACTGATAGAACACCTATCTATATACTTTTTGTAAATACATACACAATGCATAAAAAACACCCAAGCTCCGAAACCAATATTTGCAGATCATACAAACATTATATTTGACCTAGAAATCGAATCCGAGACCTCAAGCACAGCAGTCGCTTACACTACCACTGCGCCACCGAGGCAGTCAAATAGTTATTTTCTTTTAACCAGCACTTACCTATATTATTTTAATAATTTCATTATTGCAGTTATTCTAACTTTTAAACTTTCGCGTTCCATGATATAACAATAATTATTTTTACGGGTCCAGAGTCAGCCAGTGACCACGGCCGGTGCAACCTGGTCGAAACGTCAGGCAAATCAGAGGTATGTAATACCTTTTAATAAGTGATCGCGTTAATTCCCGTAAAAATAATTATTGTTATTGCAGTTGTTGTTTCATATTTACATCGTATTTATGTCGTATCGTATGTTAGAATAGTCTTCAAAAATGTCCTGTCGTGACGTTATAAGTACAGGAAAAACTTCCCAACGCCCCCGTCGCCCCCAACGGCAATTAATTTTTAATTATTTTTATTGACATAGAATTCTTGGTCATTGTTTGTGATAATATGTGATCGGAGGATTCCGGAAAGATATACACATTTTTGTTTATTTACAATCAAATATCACATTGACTAGACTAAAAGATGCAGAAGCACCACTAGGCCGCCATGGTGCGGGTCGCCATGCTGCATTGTCTGCATTCGCAATGAGTATGGTGACCACCACTCTTGGATTCTGCTTATGCTTTCCATCAGGCAGAGTAGAGTCATTATGGCGGGCCAAACATAAAAAAACGTTCTTGCGTACATAAAATAAATAATTGAGATAAATAAATATTTATAATAATTTGAACGTGGGAGAGCCACGCTTCGGCATGAATGGGCTGGCTCGACCGGAGTGATACCACGGCCTCACAGAAAACCGGTGTGAAATAGTGCTTGCGCTGTGTTTCACCGAGTGAGTGAGGATACCGGAGGCCCATACCCCAATCCCCTACCCCTATCTCCCCCCCCCCCATCCCCAAAAGGCCGGAAACGCTCTTGTGACGCTTCTGGTGTTGCAGGTGTCCATGGGCGGCGGTAATCGCTTACCATCAGGCGATACGTCTGCTCGTTTGCCCGCTTATTCCATTAAAAAAAAAAATACATATAATAAATACAAATCGATTATAATTCCAAATTCATAAAAGTGACTTCACAAACAGTGGTTTTCAATTACAGTTTATTTGTCGCACCGCTTGTAACTTGCACCACACAAAACAGACTACATTTCTTCGTTTTTCTGTAACACTATATCGAATCGTAAACTTCAAGATAAAATACTACGAATTACTCCAAACCTTCAATAAACACATTTCTGATTTCACACTTAAGTAGATGACGTAGAGTCTAAAATCGTGTTTCGCAGATGCATTTGTTGATTGGTTTTGACAGTGTGAAATGAACGGCAGGATATTGAATTTGAGTGTTTATTCTTCGGCCGTGTAATAATTTATTTCGGTAATGTGATATTTAAGTTGTTTGCATTTGTGGTGGAGGCATTTCGTTTTATGACACTGCGCTGTGGGTGTATAATAAACGAGTGTCAAATGCCTCTGAATGTAAATTTCTTATAAAATAATGCGAAATAATCTTGGACTAACTCGATTCTAGTAAAACATTAAAATAAAACATCAGTGTTTGTTGTTTTGATTCGCTGTTTAAATTAGTAACTCAACTTTAAATCTATATACTTATAATAAAAACTAGCTGACCCACGCAACGTCGTTTGCGTCTCCTATTGCCCGTAGCGTTATAATTTTCCTCCGTTTTTGAAACATTCTTCATTGGTGCTCCGCTCCTATTGGTGTTAGCGTGTTGATATATAGCCTATAGCCTTCCTCGATAAACGGGCTATCTAACACTGAAAGAATCTTTGAAAGTGGTGGTGGTTCCTGAGATTAGCGCGTTCCAACAAACAAACTCTTCAGCTTTATATATTAGTATAGATGTATTTATTATACTCTTCCAAGATCTAATACTCATAATCAACAACACATTTATTTGGATAAAGATTATAATATTAGGTATTAAGTTCTATGTGTATATATATTATATATGTATTCTTTCTTCAGACGATTTAATAATATAATACATTATTTTGTTCTATTGTCAATACTTATTGCAGCGCACGCAAAATAGGTTTTCGATTTCACACCTTGGGTTACGAAATTGCAATTTTCTTACGGATCTCTAATTTTTTTGAAAATAAAACATAGCCTATAGCCTTCCTCGATAAAATGGACTATCCAACACTGAAAGAATTTTACAAATCGGACCAATCGTTCCTGAGATTAGCGCGTTCAAACAAACAAACTCTGCAGCTTTATAATATACTAGCTGAGCCCGCGACTTCGTCCGCGTGGAACAGAGACTTTGGGTAGCAGATTTAATTATTAAGGCTAATATTATTTTAAAAATAAGACACACTTTTCACTGTTAAAAACATATTTAAGTATTTATAAGTACATAAAATAAAAAGTATTTTGTATGAGCTTATTTCGACATTCGACATGGCCAAGGCTTTCAACCTGTTCTTGCACCGTTCGCTTCTCTCCGAGCTCTAAGCCTTCGGTCTGCCTCCTAGAGTCGTCTCTAGATTGACTCTTTTCTTCATCAGCGCCTTCGCATTCGGGTTCTTTGCGACGGACGGCGCGGCCTCTGTTTTTCTGGAGGTAAACGCTAGCGTACCTCAGAATTCGGTCCTGTCGCCCAAGATGTTTTTTCTGCATGTCAATGACATATTAGCCCTTGGCAATATACATTGCTATGCAGACGATAGCACAGTGCATGGGCAATATTATGGATACCCTGCAGCCAAGCTGGTAGACGTTGAGGAAAATCGACAGGAGCTCGTCGCTGAGCTCGACCGGGGTTTGAACCGCATTTCACAATAGGGTGATGAGAATTTGGTCGAGTTCAACGTTAAGAAAACATAGGTGTGCCCTTTCTCTACCAAAAAGTCTCCGTTTCTTCCCCTCCCCACTCTTCAGAGCACTCAACTGTGCATGCTCGGTGTCCTGGGCATGGATATTTGCCGAGACCTCAACCCACGGAAGTACATCGAGGGCACCACTAAAGCGGCCTGAACAGGGTGAGACGATTCTTCCCGCCCGAGCATATGTGTCTCCTTTATAAGACCCTGGTTTGATCGTCCGTACTGTTCTTATCTTTGTCATGGATCCACGCAGTATTTGCTTGATGTTCTCGATCGGTTGCAGCGGCGAGCAGTCCGCATGATCAACAGTCCTGATACCACAGAGTCCCTTGGGCCTCTGCAGTTGCGAAGAGACATCGCCTCTATGGCAATCCTCTACCGCTTTACCATGGAGAGTGTTCTGAAGAGTTCTTCCAACTGATCCCACCTTCTCCCTTACTCTACAGAACAACACGTGCTGGCCTTGGAAGTCACCGCCTTAGTCTTAGAAATACGCTCTCGAACCAAACGGTTTGGTTCTGCATTGTCTGGGTTCGCACGGTACGGTTGCCTCCACTGTTGGATTCTGCTTGAGTTTTCCCTCAGGCTGAGCAGATTCTCAATTTTTTCAATTTTATCAACTACGTTTTTTGATTTGCCATCTTTTGCCAAAATATAGAGATTTAGCGGATTTGATACACGTGATTATGCTGCCCATGGGAAAAACATGTTTTTTTTTCTAAATGAACTGCAACTTTAAGCGTCTGTCTTTGGGCTTTGATAATTGTTATTGAAAATTTTGTTTTCAGTGGAAACTACATTATTTTAAATTGAAATTGCAAATAAGTTTGAATTATTGGAATAAGTGTACTTAAAATATTTTCTCCTTTTGCCATTCCATGCATCATGATTGTAGCTTTTATAATGTTATACCCCAGATGTGTATTTTTATAGCTTTGGCCGCTCAAGATTTCCCATTAATAGGACTGGAACATTAAGTTTCAGTCTCAACTTATGGTAAGGCGCTCCTGATAATTCTAAAGAGTTGAGAAACTCTATTCATAAGCTATGAAATGGCTGGTTCAGTGTCCCTTGCATTTCTTAAGAGGTATTCGATAACATCTTCCTCCACGTCTGATATGATCCGTTCGTTTATTTGATAACTGTGTCATTAGTCGGCGGATCAGAATAGTTATTATTTTTAGATCATCTGTGCCATCATATACCAGAACTCACGTCTTAGTGTAATCATGTCGATACTGTCAGTTGGCATACAATCTTCTCCGATTTTTAGAAGAGCATTTGCATATTGACACTGCTCATAAATAATTGTGAAGTTGTACTCGCATAATTGTAATAAGACAAAACTTTGTAACATGTACCCATAGTACATATGTTTCATACAGGCATTTATTTCATCTTGCGGCGTACCCCATTTCCTTTTTTTTGTGCATAAATCCCCCCGGATCCTTGTCCTGTCGGATTTTTTCACGAAGAACATTAACTGAATAAAGAAAATATCATGTAAACAAATCTAATCGCAGTGAATAATAACGAATTTGTAGTGGCAAAATTCAACATCCGCATGCGGCTCAGTCGTCTGCCCTCACGTGTCTGCCCGTTCGGGTAAGCACACTCAGGCATATTGTGATAACTTATATAGTAAATGTTACATCAGAATAGCTCTAATATTTTGTCTCCTGTCGCAAACTTATGAAGCATTTTCACAAACCTTGCATAACACTGAAAGAATTTTTCAAATTGGACCAGTAGTTCCTGAGATTAGCGCGTTCAAACAAACAAACAAACAAACTCGGCAGCTTTATAATATTAGTATAGATATATGTATATTAGCTGACCCACGCAACGTCGTTTGTGTCTCATATATTAGTATAGATATAACAGGTGCAATTCTGTACATTAAAGATATTTTGAAAAAAATTTTTGGAGGACTCTCTATAATCGATACTGAAGCCAAAACTGTATTTTTTTTCATTTTTGTCTGTCTGTCTGTCTGACCGTCTGTCTGTCTGTCTGTCTGTCTGTATCTTGGCCGCGCATCACGCCGAAACTACTAAATGGATTCAAATGAAACTTGGCATGATTTCAGTTCATACTACGAGGTAGGACATAGGATACTTTTTATCTCGAAATTCAATACTGTTTCTTGGAGAGAGAGGATGAAAGTCAAAATATGTACTTAGTTGTAATTCAATAACACATAGCCCGATTTCATTCATTCTTTTTTTGCTGGAAAGAAAAAAAAAGATAACGGGACACGTCTTTTTTGTCCGCGACTGTACACTGCCTGTGGGAAGTTGAGACAGACATGTAAATATGGCCGTATGAAGTTCGCCGGGTCAGCTAGTACCCAATAGCAATAACTCACACACAGCAGTATGATCCAAAACTAGGCGGAGCCGAACAAACGTACAACGTATAAACGTACCTAAATATTTCTAAATACACACATATCATGGATAAAACCTAGACACAGCACAAATGCCCGTATTCATTACACATTTGTGTGTCCTGAGTTAGAATCGAACAGATGACCTACGTCTTAGCTGGCTCTTAATAACATTTAATTTGTACATAAATATTTAAGACTAGCTGACCCGTGCCCACCTCGTTGTGCGGTAAATTTTCTCAGACTTACCTTGCAAATTCAGCTACCACGAAAAATTCTTTCCATTTTCAGTTTATTATATAGCCTATGTCACTCACAAATAACGTAGCCTTCTATTGGTAAAATAATTTTCAAAATCGGTTCAGTAGATCCAGAGATTACCCCTACAACGTCACAACGTCACAAACTCACAAACGCACAAACTTTACCTCTTTATATAATGTAGAATATAGAAGAAGTATAGTGTAGAAGATTAAGTAGTATTACATAAAGTCAATAGATAATATGGGAAATGCGTTCTTATCTTCCTTTTTCAGGCAATCATCAGGGTAATTCAATCTAGAGTATGCGGTTTGTGATTGTGATGCTCTCTGTGGCAGTCCAACTATTAAGCCATCAGTTCTCTTACCCTTTTCAACAAACAAAGGCTGTACAAATGCATTAGTTTCGGATGAAGTGGGTGGTAGTGTGCACCGGAAGCGGCCTCGCCGGAAGCCTCGGTCTGCCGGATGTATACCTCATTTCCGTTCGCTGTAACAGCTCGGCGCGCAAATCACAAACTCAGCCTTCTATCCAGGATGTTTGCAGAAGATTATTTTCTGAAGATGTTTCGCAATTTAATATTGGGAAGGGATAGCTTGAAGGTTTCCTCCTTTCACAGATACAACCGAAGAAAATAAATAAAATATATATGTACGAGAATATACTCGTAAATATATTATATAAATTTCTAACTAAAATTTCAAGACTAACCTAAAACTACAGCATTTGTGTTTTCGTGTATCGTTGGTGAGTGTTGAGACCGGAGGCCCAATGTTGCAGAAGCATTTCAATAAGCTGCTGGGTCACCATGCTGCATTATTGCATTGTCTGCATTCGTAATCTGTATGGTGACCACCACTTTTGGATTCTGCTCAAGCTTTTCATCGTGCAGAATAGAGTCACTTTGTCAGGCTCATACATAAAAAGTAAACAAATAATTTCGATAGTAGCAAAAATACTTTAAAAGTCTACTTTGGTTCTTTAGGGAAGTATACTGAATCTTTGATCTACTGCTATCTCAAGCCCATTTCCTCTATTTCTTTCTATATCCAGTCTGAAAACGATTACACTCTTAAGAAGATAATGATGATGTCAGTGCGAATTAAATAATGTAAACAGAACCTTTTAATAATATACACGTAGTATTTCATCGAAATGTTTTCAATATTCTTTTCATAAATAAAAATCATTCTAAATACAAGAACTATGTAGTAAGTAAGTAATATAAGTCTAATGAAACAAATATATCAATAAATCAGTTCTGCTGCTAACAAGACCATATTTTAGCAACGGCCCATTAATAATAGCTTGAATATTTCCACTTCATATAATATGAAGCTAATAAATTGCCAAAATAAATATGCTATCTTGTCAATACATGAATCTAAACTCGAGAACATAAGTTACCTTCTGCACCTAAATCAAGCTCTTCGCCGTTATTTTTCACGCAAACTTACACAACTCTGCATTGCAAAAGACCTTTATTGAACCCGATACGGTGCTGATACGATACTTATACGATGTCGAAAATGGCTACTTAAGGGCAAGGCCGATCTATTTGGATATTCAAATTAATTTAAAAACATCAGTTACTTTATAACTTTGCTTTTATAAGATGGTAATAAATCATTGTCTGTAAATATAGTGAAAATGTATTAAATTTTTAATGCATTTACATTTTTTTTACAATTTTTATAAAGAAAAAGATGGTTAGAGTAAATAAATAATATATTTTTTTTAATTGGGATGACCCTGAAGTGCTCACTAATTAAGTAGTACCACAAGTGCTTTCCAAAGTATTATCTTTTTTCAAAGTAATATTTTATTAAGAAAATATTACAAGAATATCCAAATGGTTATCCAAACATCCAAACATTCAATATTATCATTCTTTTGTATTTTATTTTTAATATTTTTAATCCATCTATAGGGTTTGCCTCTAAATACCAACTATCATTAAAGATAATCGACAGTCACCAAACACGCCCCAACATTACACAAATTGGAACATTAGAGAAAACAGGTTTTTCAACGTCCTCACCGTATAGTATAAAATGCCCCGATTGTTGGTCTGACAAATCGCCAGGATCCCAACAAATTGGAGTCGGGTAGCGATACGAGGGGCTACGGTGATTTTTTTCAAAGGTCATTGTACCGAAGAGCGTAGTCTGACTGAACTTTGAACAGCGTTTATGTTAAAGTTGTAGTTCCAAGATGAACTTGTATGTGGAGTTTAGTTGGTTCGCATACGTACGTTTCGATTGAACGATTTCATAAAAGGTCTCATTGTAAAGTTTGTGAACGTTCCGTAGCGCAAGTAATAAAAATACATGCTTTTTATTGGAGTATCTTAAAACCAATGTATTCAGAAAGTACAATTTATTTGGGAATATTTTTTGGGATTAGCCGTGGGAGAGCCACGCTTCGGCATGAAAGGGCCGGCTCGACCGGAGTGATACCACGGTCTCACAGAAAACCGGTGTGAAATAGTGCTTGAGCTGTGTTTCACCTAGTGAGTGAGGATACCGGAGGCCCATACCCCACCCCTGCCCCTATCTCCCCCCTCCCCCTATCTCCCCCCCCCCCTTCCAATCCCCAAAGGCCGGCAATGCACTTGTGACGCTTCTGGTGTTGAAGGTCTCCATGGGCGGCGGTAATCGCTTACCATCAGGCGATACGTCTGCTCGTTTGTCCGCCTATTTCATAAAAAAAAATACTTTAAGTAAAATAAAAAATCTAAGAAATACACTTACAAAAGTCTGTTACAAAAAAGGACACAAATATACGACTTAAGCTTTTAAAAGCGTGTTAAAAACACCGATTTTCCTAAATCAACATAAATTATAACAAAATGGCTTCAAATATAAAGGAACCGAACCTTGGCAAACTTGACAAACGTTATGAAAAAGATAACGCATACGGTGTCACGTCAAACAAAACTACCGGTCCAACTGTGATAAGATCTTCTTGATGAATCCTTAAATATCGACAGAAGAAAATTATTTAAAATAACTTAAAATAGATATAGTATTAATGTTTCCACCAAGTAGCCAGACTAGGAGTGTCAAGCTTCGCGCAGAATGTCCTTATTCCCGTGATTCCCTGCAAGGGTGCTGAAAGGGTGAAAACGCAAACATTTATCATCAGGTGCACCGTCTGCTCGCTTGCCGTCCTGTAACTTTCTTTCTGAAAGACAAAATCGTTGATGTTAATATTAGTCGAACCATGACCAAATTTAATTAATTTATATATTTACTTAAAGAAGAGGGGTCAGCAGAAAACACAACATAATAGTTTAGGTAAAGGGGAGATAGCAGGGTTAGAGGGTAGCGATGCCTGCGGCTGAAAGATACAGCTCATTAATACAGGTGCCGGACGGACGTAGACTTTTTATCACGTAGAGAAGACATTACTGAGAAAAATACGCTAATAAATCTACACGGAAGATCTAGATTTATTGGCGTATTTTTATAGAAAGAGATGTTATTCTGAATATTATGGTGACTGTAGAGTAAGATATCTTTTGAATATGTGTTCTCAGTTATACTTTAAATTTTAAAGTTAATTCATCATAAAAAGTTACATAACAGGTATTCATTTTAACTTCCTTTATTATATTTAGATTGATTAATAGGCTATTAGATATAAATATTTCGGATAAGATCGAACAATTTAGGTCCCGATGGGAGCCCTTTTACAAAGAGTTAATAGTCCTACCGCGACGAGATACTTTTACTTATACGCTAGATTTTTTTAAGAGGGTTAAAAGTGCACAATTGTTAGAAATGGATTTACCTTCTGTTTCGTTAAACTAAAACTATTCATCACTAAAATGGTTGTACTATGTATTCGTGTAATAACGGTTAACTGCCTTCTCTATGTGTTGATGAGTCTGTGTGCGCGGGATCTCGTGGGTATAAATCAAGATCGGCGAGGGTCACGTCCATGAGCCCATATCCTTTAGGCTTAAGGCCTGTGTTTAGATCTCGTCCTGTAGGCTTCGGTATACAGTCATTTTTGTTGTGGCACAGTAGACCTATGATGCACATCTGGTCAGGTAGGTAGTCAACAACATTCATAATTGCATGTACTTTACTGTTACTATTACTTATGTACTATATACTAGCTTTTACCCGCAGCTTCGCTCGCATTTAACAAAAGTATCCTGTGTTACTTCTAATACCTCCAAGAATACGTGTACAAAGTTTCATGATGATCGGTTAAGTAGTTTTCGCGTGAAAGCGTAACAAACAAGTAGTAGTATTAGTAATATAGAAGATTAGGATAATTTAGTATGATAGAGAGAGGCAGGGAGAGAGGGAGATAGATAAGAAGATAACTATTTCTTATTACACCGTGTTACAGAGTTACAAGAGAGTGTATACAATGTCAGATGCATAATGTACAAAGGGCAATCTTATTGCCAATAGCAAGAGAGAAAGCTATCATGACCTCATAGAAAACGAATGTTAAATATATCTTTCGTGGATTTTCAAAGAATAAATTAAGGTCCTCTCTAATACGAGGAGGGAGCAAAGAACAGCATAATACTCGTATCTCTTGAGTTGCCAGTGTCTATGATCAAAGTGCGAATATTACCACTAACAAAATACATCAGGTCTTCTCATGACGCTGTTCTGACCATTTAAATCAGTACAATATCATGGGAAGACCACATTTTTTTGTAAAAAGGAAAATTCCGTGGCAGATCTAATTCGAATCCAAGATCAACGAGCCCTCTTTATAAAAACTTCGCGAATAAGGTTTTAGAAAAGAAACTCCCTAAATGTTTTTTTTCCTCAAATCTGCTTAGGTACATATTCTGATTACAACATGAAAACAGTACATAAAGTACATTATACTAATTATGCCTTTGGGGTTACAGTATCAGCTCAGGATCCAAGTCAATGGCGTGTAAAGGTCTGCAGCCGTTAGGAGCGTTGGCCCATGTTATAACAGATCACTAACAATGGACGCAGAGCCGTGTTTGAATTGAGATAAAATGTGATGTCATTATTGGTTAAGACTTATTCCAATTAATGTTAATACAATTTAGATATCATTAAAAGAAACCGAACTTCGTAAAAAATGTATAAGAATACATTTAAAAGTAGTTTAAACATGTTTTGACATTTATCTTTTATTTTTATATCATATCAAATGCAATGAGATTATTTTGTAAAACACCGTATGTACCAAAACTTTTTATATAAAAAAACCGACTTCCAAAAAACATCCAACGAAAACTCTCTGCCAAAAACACTTAAAAGCGTAAAATAAACTGGTTTTTCATAAATTGCCTATACCTAATTCTTTATTCATTTAGGTAAATAGTAGTATTATAATGTATGTTAGGTACCTAGAATCTGTTTGAAGTCGTTGCCAAGTGACTGGCGCTTAGACTTGTAATTGTTCGTTTGTATTCTTTTTGGCTTAGCACCGACTTCAAACAGCTTTTATGTACCTAGCACACATTATAATACTACTATTTAAATGAATAAAGAATTAGGTATAGGCAATTTATGAAGAACCAGTTTATTTTACGGTTTTAAGTGTTTTTTGGCAGAGAGTTTTCGTTGGATGTTTTTTGGAAGTCGGATTTTTTTTTATAAAAAGTATTTTATTTTTCAGTTTTAATGCAAACAATCGTAGGTAAGTAGTAAGTTGAAATATTTCAACAAATTTCATCATCAAGAATACAAATTAAGGTCTATACGTACGTGTAATATTAAAATCATCCTCTCATCCCTAACTGTTGAAGAGTTTAACCTTCTATCATCAGCTCACCTAAATAACTTGAAAGTATACGACTGAAGATCTTTAGATACGTATGAAATTGAAAGAATTATCCTCCAACTCCTAACCGTTGAGGAGTTGTACCTTCCACCTTCCATCATCAGCTAACCTAAATAATTTGAAAGAATACGACTAAAGGTAACATATATACATATAATAAATAAATAAAATAAATAAAGATTTCGGACATCTAACACACAACGCCGTCTAGTCCCAAGCTAAGCAGAGCTTGTGTTATGGGTACTAGACAACTGATACAAATACATATATACTTTTTTTTTGTAAATACATACATATTATACATAGAAAACACCCAAACTCCGAAACAAATATTTGTAGATCATACAAACATTTGGTCCGACCCGGGAATCGAACCCGAGACCTCATGATCAGCAGTCGCACACGCCAACCGCGAGACCAACGAGGCAGTCAAACATATGATATTTAAAGATTTATCCTCGGAGTTATACCTTACATCATCAGCTCATCATCATAAAATGATGACTACCAGACGCAAATACTGGTGTAACTTCAGAAAATATACGAAAAACATAGTATGTGCCTATAAAAAATGAGGGTTTCCCTCGATTTCCCTGGGATCCCATCATCAGATCCTGATATGCTGGCAATGGGACCACCTCGAAAGCATACCCTTTAGAATACAAAAAAAAAATTCAAAATCGGTCCACAACTGACGGAGTAATAGGTGAACATACATAAAAAAATTAAAAAAACATACAGTGGAACATAGAACCTCCTCCTTTTTGGAAGTCGGTTAAAAATACCGCTTACCAATATACACTTGAATTTAAATCTAATAGATTTACAAATATATTTAAAAGCGACCTTAGTGTTTCAAGAAGAAGACAGTTTAGAAAAAAAATCTCTCGTGATTAAGTTGCATTACAATTTCAAAGCTTTAAATTTACCTTTAAAACAGACATTTAGACAGACTTTGAATTGCAGCTGAATACAACCATTTTCATTCTTTCAACGTGTTACAATCTTTACGACTCACTCGTACTAGTTCTGGAATTAACGCAATCGATACGTTATTATATCCCATAATATAAGGTATATCAAAAGTACCTCACACCGTCCATTGCTGAACGAAAGTATACTCCAAGGAGCGTCAACTATCCCGCTCTTGGTCAGTCCGCATCCGTACCACATACACTTAAAGTAAATAACAAAATGTATTTATCATCTAATTCGAAAGTTAAGTTAGCCCTAAATTTTGTCCCTACTATTTTTGCGTCGTCAAACCGCCAATCAGACAAAATTAATACGTCCTCCAGACAAATCAGACAGCCTTTCACGCTGTAAGTTCACCACGTAGTAACACGTAGACAGCGTCACGTGACGTGGGTCTCCGTGATTAGGGATGACGTGATAGGCTTCGTGACGCAGGGGCAAATCTGACAACCGACTGAATAGGATTACGGGCATAACATTTATTTTGACTTTAGTATTGTTAATTTTGATGCGATTAGTATACGTGTATAATTTTGTCATTTAAATTAGTTAATAGGATAACCATTCTATTTATTGTATAATATTTAGTCTCTAAAGCAACAGACGGGGCTCTGAGATACCCTAGGAAAGGCCTATGTCGAACACTATACTGTACTGACTATAGTCTTTAAAATATAACTTGATCTCTGTTACAGCTGTCACTAGTGTCATTTTAGAACTTACTTCGATTTATATTTTTTGTATTTATAATGTACTAGCGACCCGCCCCGGCTTCGCACGGGTGGATTTCAGATTCCCCTGCCGACGACACAATTCGTGCATTTTAAATCTGTAATATCTTCGAATATATTCATTTAAATTAAATACTGTTAAGGATCATTTTGATCTATATTAAATGCACAATGTATTAAATTAACTTAATTGTATAAGGATTCATTCTGTATTGCTTAAAATCACTTCGTAAATAAGCCATTATTTCTCGTAAAAAGAAAGGATTAAATTAAATGGTTGTTGTGGGTTATCCCTAAGAGATAGACATATACTGTCGCGGACTTTTTGTAGTACTTTTTAAGGTGTACAATACTATAGTACAATTGATCTATCTCGTAGGGTGCAACCAGCGTTTGCAATGTAAGCGCAAAAAAATGTGTTTATTTGCTACATCATATTAGAAACCTCAAAAATTAACAGTGTACCCATACTATATTATGCATTTATTATACATAAAAACCTTCCTCTTAAAGTCAAAATATGTACTTAGTTGTAATTTAATAACACACTCCGATTTCATTCATTCTTTTTCTGCTAGAAAGAAAAAAAAAAGATAACGGAAAAGTCTTGTTTTTTGTCCGCGACTGTACACTGCCATGTGGAAAGCTGAGACAGATATGTAAATATGGTGGTACGAAGTTAGCCGGGTCAGCTAGTTTATAATAAATCTATCAGGAACAAGTAAAATCGCTTGTTCAAAGTTATTGCGTACGTTTTGTAGCCATCTATCACAGAGATCAAACTATAGTTTAAGGACTGTAATAATGTACTTAAGCGGCTTCAAAGAGTAAGTGTCAACTTAAAGTACAAAAATGGTATATACTGTGTGTGGTAAGGTTAGACGCAAATAGATCGGTAATACCTATTCTTTTCAAAGTTAATTATTATTAGTTAGGTACTTGTAAAAACCTATGAATCTAGTGAATTCCAGGTGTCAGACTAAGATAACAAGGTAAACACAACACTGTTATGGCTATAAACTCGTTGCCAAAAAAAAACAACATTAGCAACAATGACATTATGGCTCATGACTGGTGTTTTACCTTTATATTCACACCGCTTTTATCAACGCATGAGCTACGTACTGTGGAAATTTTATAAAAACTCCGATCTCATAACTTAGAGGTAGAATAAAAAAGAACTTGGTAAAAAAACACCCGAATGCAGTAACAATTTTAACAAAAACGCTTTGAGCCTTTAAAAATGCACAAACACTTAACACGAGGGCTTCAAGAGCTATGAAAATTTCAGCGGCAACCGGGAATCGGTTACAGGTGGCCGGTAAATTCCCGTGCCGGATAATGTTGGTATTACCGCGCACCCGCCACCCGGGTGAACGAGAAATACATTTATATGTACCTACTGCTGTATTTGTTATGGTATTGTGTTTATTGCAATGTTTTATTCATGTATCAGAATTTTTGTGAGTTAAAAGTATGGGCAGCTCAGCGGTGGAGACAAGAGAACTATATTTTATCTTACTAATATACTAAGAGCTGAGATTACAATTATGAGTTTTAAAACCAGATAAGCAACTGCAACTATCTTTTTTTTCACTGTACTTTGACTCATATATTTGTTTAATTTGAGTTAAACGTAAATAGTTTATTCATAAATGAATGATTAGTCCCTATAAAATAATTTAATGCCAACTAGAATTTTGATATTTCAAACAAATTAGAATCAAAACGGTTAATGTTTAAATGGGTACGTAAATAATATCAAAATAGTCTAACGTGTATCAAACAAAGTTTATGAGGAACAAAAGTTTTACCAATAGAAACACTATTGAAACATTCCTGATCTTTGGTTGGAGTTGAAAGTTTGATACGGACTATTTAAACAATAGTCTAACAATAGCCATATATCATTCTGGTGCTAAAATAATATAGGTAACTCATATATTATTATTTTGTGG
The DNA here is from genome assembly GCA_949125395.1 of Diaphora mendica. NCBI lineage: Eukaryota > Metazoa > Arthropoda > Insecta > Lepidoptera > Erebidae > Diaphora > Diaphora mendica. Next base: position 846,072 of record OX421325.1, read on the forward strand.
TTTGAGAAAAAACGAAGCATAGTTATAAAGGAGATGTCCAAAAAATGTATGGGCTTGTGCCCCAGAATGGACAGAGATCAAATAAGTGGTATTTGATAGCTTAGACCTTCCAATTAAAGAATGAAAAAAGTTTATGAAGCATAGCAGATTGTGAAAAAAGTTAAGAAGGTTAAAAAAATAATTTATATCACTCCGACAACATAATTATTGCACAATGTAATTTAAAGTTATAATGTCAGGTCTACTGTAAAGAGTTTGTATGTGTGCTCATGTCAAAACTATATACTACTAGCTTATTTCCACGGCTGCACTCGTGTCGAAAGTCCTTGAAAAGTAGCTTATGACATCCTCCAACGCTTTAGATATATCTCCACACAAGAAATATGTTCATCATTAGTTGCTGTACTTAGTTTTGTTTACAGGGTTATTATGGAATTAAATTAAAACAAAGAACATTATTTATATACATATTTATTAATTTTAGATTATCAGAATACTCTTTGCCTCTGATGGCATAATATATTTCTGATAACTTGGATCATGTTAGTTTCCTTTCACATCATGAAATCCTATATTTTATACCATGTTCCTTCATGTTATTGCTCTGCTACCTCTCATCTAACAAGTATGGGATTGATGCACGATTACAAAAGTTATTGTTGTTTATTACTAGTACAACACTCACGTGTGGCTACGACACCATAATATAAGGTCCAAACAAAATTATTGTACAAGAACACGAAAATGGAAAAATTAAACTAGTATGTATAGTAATTACTAGTGACTGACAAGTGTATTAAATGTTGCTATTGACGAAATCAAATTGTGCCTATCTCTGATTGGTCTTTATTATTTTGAACTAATTAATTTTTATACCTATTGATTTCCTTTAGTGGATAATTAAAGAAAAATATATATACGAATTTTAAGTTAGTTTTATGTAATGAATTTAAAGTTAGTGTAATATGGAATTTGATTGAATATTTTAAATTATTTTGCATCATAGTTACGTCCTATGGCAATTAAAATGTTTCAATATCAACGACTGGCTTAAAAGGGCAAGAACCCAGAGCAGTAAACTCTAGTTTTAAAAAGGAAACTCAAGTTGCAAGCATCGCATCGTTTAAAATATTTTTTTTTATGATTTTATATCCTTATCTACTACAGACCGTATGAAGTTACTCAAAATTGATAATTTATTTTATTTAATCAAGAACACAAACATTATCTCTGTACGTTCTGGGGCAAAAATTAGACATCTCCTTTATTTAAAAGTATTATCGACTATATTCTTCAACTGGTAACTTTTTCAGTTGTAGCGTTGGAATAAAATATACAATTTCCCCAAAAAAAACTTTACATCAATTTTTCACAAATATCTAAGACGTTATAACATACATAGTAAAATTATTTTCTTTTAAGTTAGCTAAATTTTGTATGATAATACTTAGTCACAGGTCACAATCACAGTTTCAACAGAATCTAACAATTTCATATTCCAAAAGAAAAAATTGGGTTGCCTTGACAGTCAACTGTAAATTTTCTAAAAAAATAATTCGCTGAATAATCCAATCAGCGATGTTCTTGTGACGTTCACAGGTGGTCCCTAAACATTTCGCCGGATAATGGCGGCTGTTCCGGATAATAAAACCATTCGCACGCCCCTAACCGACTTGATCCGGATCTCAGGTGAAATGGGCGCATTATGTGACAGATATGGTTCTACCACATCAGTGTTAAGTTTACTCTTGACGTAAGCTATTAGGTTTTTCTAAGTAAAATAATGATGTCAGAAGTAAATGGGGCTTTCTTTTAACTAACTAAAAGTGGTAGATAATAAATTTACGACTGTAATAATTAGATTTAGTTATAATATTTTATTTTATTTGAAGTATCACATTCCTCGGTACCCGAATTTTGAGCGCTTAAGAAACTGATAAGAAGAACTACTACGTATACGGGACTTAAATATTGTAAGTCCCGCTTATGTAGTCCCGCTTACGCTTAGTTGACATGACGACAGTAACTTTAGGAATAGTACAGTGTAAGTGTCTGATTAATGAGCCATTGAAAACCATGACCATGCTCCCACGATCTGCAAAACGAGTAGAATTTTCCAGCCGCTCTAATATTTCCCAATAATTCGCTAACCCAATAAAATCATCCTCAGACAGATCCTATCTACCCTCATTTCAGGAAGGCTCAAGATATCAAACAGTGCGTAATTTGTAGGTACCCCAGAGGGCGCACGTGACACGTGGGTTAAATTGACCCCACCACTTTATCATGAGCCGAGATATTGCGAACCTTTCTCACTTTTAATATCGTTATTGGACCCTAAGGGCGAGTACCCGTAAAATATAAAGTTCTTGTAAAAAAATTCTTTTGAACCGAGTTGATGTCATCGTAAGCTGTGACTGTTTTTTTTTTAAACCATATAGCAACAACCACGGTATTACCCGCGGTTGTTGCTATACTTTGTTCATCCACGGGTATAATATTTTTTTCGGGATTAAATCTATATCTGTGCTAAACATCTAGTTCCAATCCTCACACACTTTCGTATTAATGATATTAGTAGGAATAGGATTAGTACAATTAAGCTAGGCACTACATTTTACTTGACCTAGAAAAGTAATCTCTGTAAATGTTCATACTATTTATTTTTATCTCTATATTATGTTGGTACTTCGAAATGAATAGCTGAATTAAGAACCTCGAGACGGTATTCAGAATTATGGATGTCTAGACATATTGGTGACGTAAATTGTCTCCCTAATGGCAAAGAAACTCAGCAATCTTATTGACTGCGTTTATTGAATACCGTCTGACCTTTAAAAGTACCTTTATATCTGTCAACTAGAATCTAGAATTATCGATATTTCTTTTGTCCTAAGAATTTTGTCTGGAAATTCAATATAGAAAGCTTCTTTTAAAAGTGATCACTTTACTGGTAAAGTTTCAATGTTTTACCGTGGGAGAGCCACGCTTCGGCATGAAATGGCCGGCTTGACCGGAGTGATACCACGGCCTCACATAAAACCGGTGCGAAATAGCGCTTGCGCTCTGTTTCACCGATTGAGTGTTATACTGGAGGCCCATACCCCAACCCCTCCCCCCATTCAACGCACTTGTGACGCCTCTGGTGGTGCTAATCGCTTACCATCAGAGACCTATTTCTTAGCGTTCCATGGATTCACTGTGCGGGTGCCGGGTCCATCACGTGATAGATGGGGGCAACACATGCGACTGGGAATTGCGACCCAGGTTTAGGTTTAAGGAGCACTCCTTACGACGCGTCAACGCTCACCTCCACTGTCCACCGTGTTACCCCCTCTACCTAACCATATTTGAAGTGAGCCTAGCAATGCCGCTTTGGATATTCGTTTAAGAAAAGAGCTTACTGAAGCTCTTGGCAATCCAAGGTCTTTAAGCAGGTTATAGAGGGATTTAGCTGGTATACCCCTCGCACCCTTCCACGGCATACAGCGCAACGACATAACCATTTTTAGTTATTTCGTTGGTTAAGTCGAAGTACATGTTTCTTTTTAAAGCGTGGTCTTTAGGGATGTTCGTTTCCCACGGCACCGTGAGTTCTACTAGTACTACACGCTTAATTGACATTGCATAAAGAAATATGTCCGGTCTGGACGCCGAGGCACAGATATCCTCCGGTATTCTGTAGTGATTTTCATACGTGTCCACTAATAATGTCCAGTCACTGGCGGTATTTATAATTGAGTACGGCTTTTGTGTGAGTGAAGTCTTTTTTGTTGAGCCTTCCTTTACAAACGCGATGTTAGTTTTTATGTTTGTTGTTATTCCTTTTTTCGCTCTCGCCAGTGATAAACTCATAGCTTCGCGTATGATGAGTAATACCCTATCATGGCGACGTGAACAATGACCCCGGTCTAATAGCGCCTTACAACCTGTCAGTAAGTGCCTGGCTGTACCTATTGCCGCATTGCACATCGTACAAGCCTTTTCTGTAGCTTTTCCCCACCTTACTAGGTTGCTTTGATCGGGGAGAGTTAATTGAAAGGCGTTGAGGTAGAATTTTAACAGGGCGGGTGACCAATCATATAAAAGTGTGCGCCATTTCAAAGCTGGTGGGATACAAAATTCTCCTAGAGTTAACCATTCATTCTGCATTTCTAGGTTCATTGCGTGCACCTTGTAGGTCTCGTTTTCATCTTGTTGTATGAAAGATTTTGTTATCTCTTTGTCGGTCTGTCTTCTAGCATTTCCCAATCCAACTCTACTGGACTGCGTACCCACCATGAATTTTTTGTGGAATTGGAGCCGTGACTCTAGCTCTGATGAATTTTTGTCTTTTGGAAGGGATCTAACGATTTCGTCTTGGGATTTTGACAAGACATGCATTTTGGTAACTCTTAGGTGTTTGTAGAGTTCCGAAGGTTTTTTTAATTTGATTCCAAAATTATTCGAGCCCCTGTACAACGTTGACGGGTCTGCAGATGGTGCTAGCCCGAGCCACGACTTCAATGTCTTAGTGACTTTCGCGTCCAGTGTTCTTATGTGGTTCTGGTTTATGTCATATACTAGAAACGGCCAGTTGAGACGTGATGTTAAGTAGATGTCGTAAATCCAAGCTTTTTGTACGTTACTAATTGGCTGTTGGTCTACCTTGTCGATGTCTTTTACAAAGTCATCGACTATTACGTTTATAGATGGAGTACGACCTTTGTAGTCTATCTTTCTTCCAAGGAATTTAAAAGGCACGGTTTCTGATATTATTGAAACACTTTCCCCACCAATAGTAATCCCGGGGTCATATGAGGTATACCTGGTGCCTCGCCGGCCCAGACAAAGGCAATAGCATTTGCTAGGTTTTTTCCTCATTCCCTCCATCCAGATACAGAAGTCATCTACCTTTCGCAGTAGTTCTTGGCACTGCTTTGGATTACGTGTAATGATCGCAAGGTCGTCTGCGAACGCTAAGATGGATTCCGTATATTTTCCATTGACCTTAAACCAATAGCCCCACCTCTTTTCGCATGTTGCGATATTATCTATTAATATATTTATAACTGTATTAAATACTACTGGCGATAAGCAGCAACCTTGGAACAACCCTACTCTGTATTCGAGGGGTTTCGTATGTCCCTCTTTTGCTGTGATTACAAATTTTAATTTACTGTAGTATGATGCAATTATTTCACAAACTATTGGCGGGAAGTTATACCATTTTAAGGCAAATAACATAAGCTCGTGCTGTACTGAGCCAAAGGCATTTTCTAAATCTATCCAACAGACTGTAATTTGCCTTTCATTTTTCCTAGCATCTTTGAGACTTTCCGCAAGTAATGAGTTATGTTCCAGACATCCAGAGATTCCGGGCATGAACCCTTTTTGGTAATTTGGTCTGAAGTAACTATTGTTGGACATATACTGTATTATTTTTAATTGAAGACAGGAGAAAAATATTTTAGAAATTGTATTGGTTAGGGCTATGGGTCTAGTGTCCCTGGGGTCTACTACTTCACTTTTCTTAGGAATGAGGACAAAATTAGCTTTGCCAAAGGTTGCTGGTATTTCCTTGTTCGAACTGATCTTGCTGAATATACTTAGAAGGTGTTTACGCACTGATGGACATTTTTTATATACTATATATGGTATACCATCAGGCCCTGGAGCTGATTTTGAATTTTTCCTCCTAATTTGGATTTCTATGTCTTCTAAGGTTGGCGGGTTGCAATCAAATTTAAAACGAGGGCTTGCTGGGTTTTGTGCACTTGGTTCATGATAGGTCTTCTTATGTGTTTGCTCGATACGTCTGCTCCTTTGCCACCTATACCATATATTTAAATTTTATTGAAAGTTTTTAGGTGGTCGGTGTATAGTATTTTAAACTTTCTTTATGTATATTGTGCCCAGTGGCACTGCCATAATTAAGATGAATCTACGACAATTCCAACGTCAAAAATCCATAATTAAACATTTAAGCAGATGGGGGTGATCTGATGACCCCTTGTTTGTCTCTCTAGGATAAAACTCAACCAATCATCGTGAAATGATACAATCAAAGAAAACTGTTTGTAAGGGATACATTTATTACTAGGTCACCGGTGGAAGCCAGTACTGGAAGAATGTTAAAAATAAAATTCTCACTGTCCGTGGAACATTTGTGATCAGTAATATATAAATGTTAACAAATTAATGTGTTTGCTTACGATCTTATAGCGCGAGGTTCGTGTCCTTATCTCTTGTTAATTAATTAACACACCAATGTCGGGCAGCGCTGTGGGACGAGTCATGTTACAGGGTAGGGTCTCAGTTACAGCGGGTACTTAAAAGACTTAAAAGTTGAGGCATAATTTACAAGAAGTGTGAAACTTTATGAAATAAAGTATCTGGTGTTCAGCAACAAATAATATTATGAATGAAACAAATAATTATGTGGTTAGACTAATAATGTGGTTAGTATATTAAGACTGCAAAAATGGGGTGTAGCAGTTCAAACGGTGACCTCACCGAGTCTGTGATCTTTGTGTATTTCACTTATATCTAGAAAGTTCGCCACAACACGGAATATATTCCTAGTTTTTTGTATTAGGAGTTGTTTTTTTTTAAAGACAAAAGGAGAAAAAGAAATTTAGTAACTGTTGACACATTCTTAATAGCTTTATCAAAATGAAAAAATGTTATGTAAAGTTAGAGAATAGAGGTATGTAAAGTTTATAAGGTAAACTTTTGTAAACTTGTACGTCAACTCATTTGCTTACTATGCCATAAAAAAACTGTACCCAACGAAATAACAATAAAATATTTAAGTTATCCTTATCAATAACAAGTTCATAACATTTTATTACGTACTTAAAACCAATTATAAACTCGATTCTCACACCCGATGTTTGCCACAAATAAAAACCAACACATTAATTTAACACTTTTTAAAGGGTATAATTTATTTACATATATAAATTTATATGAACTCTACCCAAAGATATCTCGAGGGACACTTTTATTCGTCGTTATCTGTGCTCGGGACTAATTACTTAATGCGTTGGCGACAAATATCTGCCGTTACTGATATGGTCGTTTATTTTAATCAAGTATGGGTACTGGAATTCAGACTAAATTTCTGAACTACTGACTGAATATCAGAGTTATACATATATATGTCTTATTTTATTGAATTTCGATGCGACATTAGAAAAGTAATTAAATTTTTTTATTGGACGAATCCGTTGATCTTAGTGGTTGGTGACTGTCCAGTCAGAGGTTATGGATTCGTTTACTATACTTTTACAGGTAGGAGAGCCATGTTGATTACAGCACGAACGGGACCACTCGACCGGGGCGGTACTACCCTCGCACAGAAGGTCAACGTAAAATGACCAATGGTGCAAAAGCATCACTAGGCCGCCATAGTGTGGGTCACCATGCTGCATTGTTGCATTCTCTGCATTCACAATGTGTATGGTCACCACCGCTCTTGGATTCTGCTTATGCTTTCCATCAGGCAGAGCAGAGTCATTTTGGCAGGGCCATAGATAAAAAAAAACGGAATAAATACTTTGTGATCATTACGATCACTTGTTCTATGTGTAGGTGTAATTTATCTTTTTTTAGTGCACAGACTCCGCCTATTCATCAGACTCGCCCGTCTGAAGTTTTTCAAATTATTACTATTATCCTACTAAATCCTTTATTTGAAGTAATATACCTAAATACATTTTTCTTCTTAATTAGTACTTATGTTTTTATGCTCTAACGTTATAATAATATCAATCAATGACAATCGCAAGCCATCAAAGTACTACAATCCATATCCATAGGAAGATAAAGACTATATCATATCGCTATTATTTGGCGCTTCAACACTACAAGTTCTGTAATGCAAAGTGTGTAAAAATATTCTCCACGCGTCTCTTGGGCTGTTTCACACACACCATAACTTACGAAGTTAAACTGCCAAGTTTCTCAAAGAGTAAAATAAAAGTTGATATTTCGGCGTCACTGCTACCAACCGAACAGTATATCACGTTACAGTAAGTTGGAGCTCCAGTGACCGTGATACCAGTGATATTAAATTGTTACCAGCGATTATCTGGTGATAGAATGGTATTCACCACTAGGCCGATATCAGAGCTATTTGTATGGGCATCTTCAAAACTACGACTACAATCCTTAAAATATAACTGGATCATTGTGACAAATGGCTAAGAAATCAACGAAGTAACTTTAACAATGAGTCGCTCATAGCCCAGTTGCACTCGGTGATTAGAAATAATCATCGACCGTAAGCAACGACGGCACGGTCAGTACCTGGATGGGTGACCGTTAGTGGCATGAGCGTCTCCGTGATTCGGGGGTCACGTTAAGCAGTCGGTCCCGGTTGTTATCATATGGTAACAGTCGTGAAGCTTAGTTGGAGGCATTTGGGCGGCTTAAAAACATCCAACGGCAAGAAAACGTAGCCACAGCGTTGTCTTGCCAGTCCCCAACCCGCACTTGGCCAGCGTGGGGGATGTATGGCCTTATCCCTCTCCTGAGAGGAGACCCGAGCCCAGCAGTGGGACGTTATGGGTTGTTGATGAACTTTAACAATCAATTTTATTTGTATCACCTATATTTTTACTACTAACGTGCCAGTTTAATTACAAATGCAATGCAATTAGTATATCTACACAAATTAATGAAATTGAAATGTCTATTTTACAAATTCAAATAACAGGTTTTCACGAAACGCCTATGGAAGTATGTATGTTACGGCTAATCTGGAACGACTGGATCAGTTTTGACGGGACTTTCACAAGTGGTGATCACCGTACTCATTCCGAATGCAAACATTGCAATAATGCAGCATGGTGACCCACACTATGGCGAGCTGTTGAGATGTTTCTGCATCCTTGGGCCTCCGAATAGTATAATAAGAAATATTTAATTCTGGTATTTAAGAGGTATGTATTTAATGCCTATGTGTCAACAACCCATAATGTCCCACTGCTGGCCTCGGGTCTCCTTTCAGGAGAGGGTTAAGGCCATACGTCCCTACGCTGGCCAAATGCAGGTTGGGGACTGGCAAGACAACGTTGTGGCTACGTAAATCTTGCTGTTGGATGTTTTTAAGCCGCCCAAAGGCCTCCAACTAAGCTTCACGACTGTTATCCTACGATAACAACCGGGACCGACTGCTTAGCGTGATCTCCGTATCACGGAGACGCTCATTGTATCATGCCACCAGCACCCAACCAGGTACTGACCGCGCCGTCGTTGCTTACCCTCAGTGATTGTTTCTAATCACCGAGTGCAACTGAGCTATGCCTGTACATATACATGTACGTAAACAAAATTATGTATACAATCACAAGTACGTCGATAAACATACGAATGTTAATACTTCTAAATACATATACATAATGTATGAATGTGCTAAGACTGTGTGGACTGCTTATCAGCCATCGCCCATCTGGTGTAGAATGAGACGGCTATAACTAAAGTTAAAATAAAAATACCATCTCTTGCCTATTTAGATGAACATTGCTACTTAAACAATGTAATATAAAGCACCTAATTTACATTAATCCATTACATAATGACCAAATCTTTACGACACTCGTAAAACTAAAATAATTTACTCGTAAACGTTCACTTCGCACCTCCGAACGCCACAACAAATTAATTAACAGAAGTCCAACATGATCAGAAACGGAAAAATAATAAAAGAATATATCTACCGTCTCATATTCGGATATCGTATCTCGGAACTAATTAGCCGTTTGTCCGTCCGTCTGTCTGTCGACGTATTTTCGGCCATACCATGCGATATTATTAGACGCTGTTTCTTCGTTCGGAGTTATTGGACAGCTTTAGTAGGTAGTTCAATAAGGATAATGGATTGTTTAGGGTTGTTAGCAGTTAATTGAATATAAAATATTTGTAGATCTGTTGGTAGTAAAAGTATTTGGAGGAGCTGAAGTTATTTTGGTTAGGAATACGTTTGAAAGAAAATGAACGCTATATCTTAATGGTTTAAGTTTAAGGTAGATTGCCAGGTGTTTTGGTTTATTGGTTACAAATACTAACTACTTAATCAGAAGCCGTGGGTTCAAATTGTGATGAGTTCTATGTCGGGTAGTAATTTTCTTAAATGGGTAGATATTTAGCAACGTATAAGTATATTTATCAGCTATTGAGTATGCCACAGAACTTAATATTATCATTATTATTCGCTGTAATTAATATAAGATATCAACGATTATTTAAATTGAGATTGTTAATAAATAATGCACGGTATATAATAATAATAATTTTTATGTGATCGGGGCAAAGCGTGTTTCATCTTGAACATCGCAACTTTGAAGCTCTAATTAACATACAAAATTGCCTAACCGATACGGATGGCTTACATTTCATACCATTTAAAGAAGCCGTAACTTATCCTAGAAGCCGTAATGCGTTTCCTTAGGCGACGATTACTCATACTAAATGGAAAAAAATATTGATATTTGTATCTATAGATAGACAGTATTTTTTGTACACCAGTAGTAAGAATGGGAGGAGAGACTTCGGTGGGCAGGTCATATTGAGAGAATGCCTGACTCAAGAGCGACAAAGGCCATCACAAACTGGGTCCCTCAATAAAAAAGACCGCGCGGTAGGCCCAAGAAGCGGTGGCAGGACTGTATTGAGGAAGACCTGGCTACTCTAAGAAAGAAGACCAACTGGAGACGTACTCCCCTGAATAGAGATCGCTGGAGGCAAATTGTGAAAGAGGCCAAGACCCACACTGGGTTCTAGCGCCATAGGAAGTAAGTAAGTAAGTAGTAAGAATAATATGAACAACAACATATAACATTAACACACACAGCTAACTAAAACAAGTTTACAATGGTCTTTTCTCTAATAACTATCTCTACCAGACAATCTTGGGATTGCGATTTTTATAGTACTACAGAAGAGGAGTATTTGTATAATTTCATATGTATTTAGCTAAATAAGTATACAAAACATTTATATATTTATGAGTTTATGTTTGGCCAAATGGCTTCAAGTACACCTTTTTCCTGTTTTCATTCGTCATCCAACGGTTACCTAGCAGAAATTAAATCAGTTTTATTTGACTGGCATAGGCAGTCCACCAATTCACCAAATGTAAATGAGTAAATTAAGTGGAAAATGAAATAACAATGTAGAACTAAAACTACTGTCGATCTTTTTACCTAGTGTCTATAACACGCTTACAACACGCACTAGCCGTCGACACTAACGTGATTTAGATCATTGTTTATGTGGAGAGGACACTTGACCCCCATAATAGAGTCTTCTTCACATTTTTACTTCGCACACACCTATCACAACGCAATATGGCACATTTTAGCGAAGCAGTCCTAAGGTATTTAGGTCAATACATTGACTAAACTGAGAACAAGTTTAATTTTCTATTAGTGTGACATATATATATATATTATTAGAGATATTGAAATACTTACGAAAAATGTATGATAGTAGTGATTAATACGATGATTCTTTTTATAATGGTGTAATCTATCTATATATAAAAAAGAGTAAGGTGACTGACTGACTGACATACCTATCAACGCATCAACGCACAGCCCAAACCGCTGAAGCTAGAATCCTGAAATTTTGCATGTAGGTTCTTTATATAACGTAAGTGAGCACTAAGAAAGGAATTTTTGAAATTCCAACCCTAAGGGGGTAAATCAGGGGATGAAAGTCTGCGTGAGCGAAGCCGCGTGTAAAAGCTAGTGCATAATAAACAAATAATACTTCTTCTTGTCTACTTTAAGACCTCAACTGTTGTTTGAAGTTCAACTGGTATTAAAATAAAACTTTTATGAATACGCACAGAGGACGGTCATTAATTTCATTTTCACTTTAAATGTTTAAGTATCCATTGGTATGAGTAGGTATGATTTAAGTTTACTGTCAATGTGAAAGTAACACTAGGAAAAACAACCCACATTTGATAGAGGACAGAATAAAAAATAATGTATTAAAATCGCTGATTATCTCTAAAGTGCTGTTATCTTTTTATGTGTAGTAAATTTAGTGGTATCCCCGTACTTGATTTAAAACAACTAATTGCCTTGCCTTTTAAAATCAAGTTAATTTTCAATGAGATAATTTTGACATAATATTAAGGAAAGCTATAAAATATTGAGAACAAATATTGTAATATTTGTTTAATAAAGAAATATCTACTAAAAGGAAAACAGTTTTGTATCGTGCATCCCCGAAGTATTTGTTGCAAAAGCAATATCCAGCCAAAGCAAAATATGGCTTATTCTGCATATGGCATTAGCCTAAATGAATTCTTACCTAAGTGGTATTCAGTATGTAAACCATTTTATTGTGTAAACAATTACTGGCTAACCTAACATAAATAAATAAATATCCTTTCTTACATAAAATGTATAAAGCAGGCCAACGTAAACCGTCTCTAGTTTTATTTCATTCTTCCATGAAAGTTTCTAATAGACTTATTTGAATTCACTATCAACTACCATATTCTCTTAGAAGCTACATGTGATAAAGGACTCTTAAGAATGAAAGAAGAAAAAAATTAAATCCTGATCCTTAAGAAAGAAAGAAATCCTGATGCTTATATAAATATATTCAAACTCCTTAAATATAAAACGTCAGGATTTCTTTCATGAAATACTCTCGTTATTCGTAAATATAACTATTGTGACTGAAATTATTGTGACTGATGTGGAGTTCGAAAAAATTTTAAACAGCGACAGCCTCATCGATCGATCGTTCATTCTTTTACTAATTTAAAATTAAACCCCTTAACTTCCGACCAACATTCCTAATCACTAAAATCAACAGATGATACAAGTTTTCAAAATTTTCAATCAATTAGAAAGCTTGTCAATCAGCGGATTGGCTAATTACGTCTCGACATGTGTGCGATGCAGCGCGGTGAGCTACAGGACTACATGACGCGGTGCACTGCAGCACAGGGCATCGACTAACGAGCCGAGCCGCTAAAGCAATCAGCAATCAACGCGCACGACATTCACGATAGGGTTGTCCATAGCGAATATTTATTTATTTTTACAATTCATAATGCATAAATTTAATGATCTGCAGATTTAATTATATTTATTATAAACTGACTCTTGAGAGGAGACCCGAACCAGCAGTGAGACGTTATGGGCTGTTGATGATTGATTGATTATATACTGATTACTAGTTTTTGCACGCGGCTTCGCTCACGCAGACTTTCATCCCCTTAGGGGTGGAATTTCAAAAATTCCTTTCTTAGCAAAATTTCAGGATTCTAGGTTCAGCGGTTTGGGCTGTGCGTTGATCTCTGGGTATGTCAGTCAGTCACCTTACTCTTTTATTTTTATAGATAGATTGTAAATTCAATTCATAACAGTAATATTCATTACGTCTTATTATTATTATTACACTATAAATAGGTAACTTGCATTACTTGCAAAGCCCATACTGACGTAAAAAGTGGATCACATTTTAACAAGAACTTGAAAAAAAATATTAAAACACAGCTTCTTAGAGTGGAAAATTAAATTAATAACGATCAACGCGTAGATTTAATTTTATCTCACAAGCCTTCTACATCACTTAATCTACGTAATTCGGACTTACTAAATTAATCAAAATATGTTTCGACGAAAAAAATATTTTATTAGTAAACAATTAGAGATTTTAATCTGCAATAAACTTAAACATACACAAGAACAATTTTGTAATTGTTAAACTTTTTTTTGACATTTCCTAATATTCGTAAGATTAGAAAAAAGGAACATAAAATTAGACTTATAATCTGCCAGGTGAAATATTAAATCTACATAAATAAAATCGAATTACAAAAATGTATGTACGCGCATAACTTTCGATCGACTGCACCAAATTGGATAATTGTTTTTTTATGTATTTGTTATTGTCAGGACAAGATTTTTATAGAAAAAAATAAAATAAAACCAGAGGTATACACTGCGGCCCTGCGGGAAGTTAACACTGGCTTCCTAAAATATTTTTGGTTATTCTGATTTTTTTCACAAAAATGAATATGGCGTTATGAAGTTCAGCTAGTTTGGAATAAAAGGCAAAGTAACTGTGAATATACAGATTTAAATAAGTCACGTCGCCAGGGGACAACCCTATTGGAAGCTCAGTAGTTTGGCACATGTGCTATGTTCCCCGCTCTTATTCAAATGTTTGTTCGAAGGCGTTCGTTTGCGTTGACCCTCTGGCCTTTCCGACTTCGGCTCAACTTAAATTAGTCTCTTGAATATCAATATGTAGGTTGAACTTCTTAAAACTGTAATCATATAAGGATATTTGTTCATCGGATCCCAAAAGGTTAAATCTAAACTAATATTAAAGCTATAAAGCTATAAAACTATAAGAAAATGATTTGTTTGTTTGAAGGCGTCAATCCCTGAAACCATCAGTCAAATATAAAGGATTCTTTTAGTACTGGGTAGAGTACATAAGGGTAAAAATATATCACATAACTTATGACGCTACAATCATTGGTAGCATAGCAGTGCTTATACTCGTAAACGCTTGTAATTGCCGAAACGGCCAGAAACTTTTTTAAATAAAACTTTAGTTTCTGTAATCATCATCAACATCATTTTCCTACAAGTTTTATAAATTTATGTTGGATTCTCACAATGTACCTATGTCTATATAATATTAAGTATTCAAGTAAAAAGTTATTTGTTCTATCAATAAGCAATATCTTATATATAAAACTAGCTGACCCACGCAACCTCGTTTGCGTCCAAACTACCATCCCCCGTTTTAAGCCCAAAAGGGGGTTGATTTCTAAAGATACATCATTAGTACACCTCCACACCATCTATAGAGCATACCTACATTTTAAATTTCAAGTTTCTTACTTCAAAAACATAGGACTTTCATACAAACGTTCAACCCCCGTTTTACCCCCTTAGGGGTGGAGTTTCGTAAAATCCGTTCTTAGCGGATGTTTACACCCTATAAGGACCTACCTGCTAAATTTCAAGTTTGTAGGTGTTATAGTTTCTGAGATTTCGTGATTAATAAGTGAGTGGTATTTCGCTTTTATATATATAGATTCTCGTGTCACAATTAATGTTAGTTACCATACTCCTCTGAAACGGCTGGACCGATTTTTATGAAATTTGGTGTACATATCGGGTAGGTCTGAGAATCGACCAACATCTATTATTTATACCCCAATTCTTTTTATGGCAAATAACGTTTGCCGGATAAGCTAGTATACTATATAATTTTATAATTTTGACAGTTACTTTGCTGTCTGTTTGTTACGCTTTCAGGAATAAACCACTGCACCAATTTCAATGAAATTTGGCATGGAGATACTTTGATTATTAATAAAGGACATGGACTACTCTGTACCACGATAACCAACATATGCAGGCGGTGCCGCGGGCAAATGCTAGATCTATACTAATATTATAAAGCTGAAGAGTTTGTTTGTTTGTTGTTTGAACGCGCTAATCTCAGGAACCGCTGGTCCTATTTAAAAATTATTTCAGTGTTGGATAGTACATTAATCGAGGAAGGTTAAAGGCTATATATCATCACGCTAAGACCAATAGGAGCGGAGCACCAATGAAGAATGTTACATAAACGGGGGATTTTTTTTACGCTACGGGCATAGGAGACTTATACGACGTTGCGTGGTTCAGCTAGTTTTTTTTTTATATATATTTCAGTGTCTTAAACGTTTTACCTGTACACATGAGCCTCACTCCTCTGCAGTTTTAATTTCAAGTGCAATGTTCACACGTTCACACCTAGCCTCTCCATTAAAGTGGGCGAAAGCCTAATTTAAGGAGCTTGTCCGAAGTAGTAATTAGACTATAATGTATGTACACCTTAATTAGATCCAGAAATCTAAAGAAAGAAAGCTTTGAAAACTAAACGCTTAGCGTCCTTCTCTGTGATAACGTGTACTTCAATTTTTCAAAGCGATGATATTAACTTTCATATTGTCAGTCTAGACGGCTTTAACGACACCTCAAACGCTAAAATATATTAGCCTGTTAAGGCTACCGTGCCAAAGAAATCCAGAAAATGTATATATACTTGAATAACATAACCTTCTCTCTGGCATTGTCGACTAAAAAATAAGCAAATCGAATGAATAGAACACACGAATCGAAAAGAAAAACATTATTTATAAGTTTCTAAAGTATTTAATTTTTTTGTACAATAACTGTTATAGCTCACAGAGCAGACACTCATAAAATAAGAAACACTTAACAAATTACGTTTCGTTCTATCAATATTTTGCTTGAACTTGAAAATAGTATGGAGTGCGCTGCGGTGACCGGCACCTCAAGAGGCTCCCACTCGATACTTAGTTGAATGTCATCGTCAAGGAACGTACTGTTCAAATAGTGTTTAAAATTAGCATCTTATGGCATCGGAACGAAAATTTTAGTTATTTTATTTGTAGAGCAATATTTATGAAAATGGTGATTTGAAAGTTCAAGCAAGAAATACAGAATAAAGTGAAATTAAATGAAAAAGCTTTTTAAAAGCAAGCTTTTACTGGAATGCCTCAAGACGAATCAAACGAGTCCAAACTCCATGATGTTGCGACGTTTCTTTACAGAGTTCCTATGGCCACCTTCCAGCTCCCGCATCAGATCAGCTCCATGTCATTATAATACTGTATTGTCACGTTGTATACATATGCTTGCAACATTTCAGCAAAATCGATTAAATATATTTGCCTCAAAATTGAGTTGCAAGATTCCACCCGAACATACAAGCATAAATACATACATTGCAAGTTAATAAAAAGCTTGTAAAATCCATCGTTACTTAATTTTTATACGATCGTTAGTGACTGATTATAAAGTAATCGGTGGAGACAGATTATCCGCTCCAAATGTAATCCTGACGGTGAATAAGATATGAGGGACCAACTCCAGAGAATCCCATTAAAATCCAAAGCAATGTTTCGTGCTAAGATTCTGAAGAAGTCGATTAAATACCTAATAATTGATTTACTTAAATGCATTCTTTATGAGGGTTTTCAAAACGTGTAACTATATGACAATATCACGTTTGTTGCCAACCTTTGTTGTGGTCCATCCTCCTAGTTAATCTTTTCAGGGTTAGTTTCACCACATACTGATAAAGATCCTGATAGACTTGAAACTTATCCGTGAGATAACTACAGATTTCGATTTTACAAATCTCGGATAAAGACAAATTTGTCAGATAACCCTCTATTTATCAGTAACTATTATCTAGTGAATAGTGTTATAGGGCAGATACCTCTCCGAAACTTTATAGTGAACTTAGCATAACGTATCCCAAAAAGAGATTGTAGTTGATGATAACGTGCTGAAATTGCATCTTTGTAATGACATATATTCCTGTGCAAGATAGGTTTAGAAATATTAAACACTAGCTGACCCGTGTCCACGTCGTTGGGCGGTCAAAATTTTTTTCTCCGACTTACTTTGCAAATTCGGCTACCATAAAAATGTTTTTTCACTTATCGGGTTATTATATACAAAATCGGTTCAGTAGATCCAGAGATTACCCCCTACAACGTCACAAACTCACAAACTTTACCTCTTTATATAATAATATATAGTGTAGTTAGTAAGCTCTAAGCTAAGCTCTAAGCAACAATAAAAGCAGTGAGACTTTTACAATAATATTGTTACAGTGGTTGTAAGAAGACATTGTTGTCTCCGCTCCGGTGTCAGCGCAGCGTGCGGCGGACAGCGTGACCAATTGTTGCACTTGTCTGTTCATGAACTTTGTTGGACCTAACTTTTATTGTGGCTTTTATGACTGTAGAAACTTGTTTTAATGTTTGTTTTTATTTTCAATGTATTACAAAATGTTGATTAGTTTTGGCGTTAGTGTACACAAACGTTGTTTAGATTTGTAATAGAATCTACAAATAGGTCGCTTTGATAGTCTGTAGACAACTTGCGAAATTATTTACGCCACTGTCTGATCTTATATGAGACAAAACCTGTACTTTACTAATTAGGTTGCTGACAAACATAGTTTAGTGTGCATTTTTTTATGTATGGCCCTGCCAAAATGAGTCTACTCTGCCCGATGGAAAGCATAAGCCAAGATCCAAGAGTGGTGGTCACCATACTCATTGCCAATACAGACAATGTAACGATGATCATGCATCATCGTTACATGACCCATACCATGTTGTGGCTTCTGCATCATTGGGCCTCCAAATACATACATACATATAACAAATAATGTTGTTCATCTCATAATTATTCGTTTTAGATGAAAATCGAACTTATGACCTTTGGATATTAGATGAATTTCTAAGCTTAGTCGATATAATATAAAATAAAATAATTCACCCCTTAGCCTACTAAGAGTTAAGGTACTCTCTACCTAGGTCTACCTAGTGAACCCTAGTTCACTAGGTAGACCTAGGTAGAGAGAGTAATAATAATAAACAGCAAGACCTGATTTCTGATTTTTAGAAAGACAACTCCCGAATTAGGAAACATCCTATTTTGCGGGGGACTACAAATATTCATGAAACAGACACAAAGAACACCCAGATTCCGACCAACAATTTGTGAATCACACAAACTGTTGTCCCATGTGGGGTTTGAACCCACAACAATCAACACAGTAGAAAGCAGAATGACAACCGCTTAAACCATTAGACCAATAGTGCAGTTCCACCACCTCGTACCGTATGACAACCTCAGTCAAGATTGAAAATACATAATAATAATAACTTAAAGCAATAAAGACTTTTCATCCCCCATCTCGGCAACAGTATTTTATCCTTTCGATATCTTCGTAAAGCCGTTTTTATCCGAGGATAAAGTAAATTGAATTTAGAACATCGTGTGCACTAAAGTTCGTGAATTCAAAACATCATTAAACCTATTTACTTCTACCTCCATGGTGACGAATTTATCATACATCCTTTTTTTATTTGTTAAAAACTCAGACTCGGAACTCTTTGGGGATTTTTTTTTTAATTCAGTATCTTGTGATTATAATCATTTCTTCGCCGAGGTGGGATGAAAAGTTACGTATTGCATTCGAGTGCTAAGATTTTTCACCTCGTGCTCTTTTGATTCGCTCCATAACGCTCAGGATTCCAATGTTTGAATAACTCGCTGCGCTCGTGATTCAAATTTAGAATCCTTCGCTTGCTCGGTCATCAAAATTGAGCACGCGATTAAAAAGCAACTTTGCACTCTTGTAAAACAAATAACTATTATTATGAGAGATAAGTTACATGATTGACTGCTTTCAGATAAATACTTGCTTCTCAAGACATAGTAGTGTTAAGTGTAGTATGTATTGATTCATTCTTTGTCCTTTCTATACCTAAGTACCATCTATTCTATGCTAAAACAAAAGCTAGTGAAAACTTGAAGAGAGTGATAAATTGTACGTATTTGTACAGGGCTAGGTAATAAACCTACCTACTAAGTAAACAAACCACAGAGGCGTGTCTTCAGGCGGTGAATAAAGCAAGTGTGACGATACTTTCTTAGCGTTGGTTAAGTGAAAGTTGTTTTGTTTGCTGCATTCTACAATCAGTTGCCCTTTCTGGTAGAATATCCGAAGGAAAGTTAGATATTTAATTAATAGGAATAATTTTATAAGACATTCATTAAAATAATAGAACTTTATTAATTTAAAGCCAGTACGAATTAGAAATATTGGTTTTAAATATTGTAAATACTCGTGACTCGGCCCGGCTTCGCACGGTAGTCTTCCTCGTATTTCCTCTAATATAATAGGCATGTATTGTATTATACATATATACCTTCCTCTTAAATCAGTCTATCTATTGCTTAATACTATATTAAAATTCGTTAGGTAGTTTAAAAGATCTAAGCGAATGGACTGCGAAAGTGACTTCTGATTTCAACAAACGTTAAGGAATGAAAAGGTTTTCAGAACTTTGAAATTGATTAAACATTTTTTTATTTCAAAGAGAAATCAAGAAATTACACTTCAAGTTTGGTTTTTAATTTAAATTTGAAGAGAAAATACTATGTGTAATGGTGAAATTCAGTTGATGACAATTTGTAGGCGCATATAAGACGGTGATATGTTTTTAAAAGCATTTTTCAATACATTAACATATATAGATTGTATATTATACATGTACATAAAGATTAATATGACTGACAAGACTCCAAAAACCACGTCACTCGTCACATGTTACGCAAACAATCCCGTTGTACTTTGGCCCGGCTCATCCCATATCATTGTAGGTATCTCTCACAATTATCCAATGATGCGAGGGGTAATGACGCCGGTGTCACCGCGCGTCGTTGTAATATGATGGATGAGGACCTAAGGACGGATGCGACGTATCTACACCAGCTCGACCATGATGGAGTACCTACGGCATTTTACAATGAATCGTAGAATTGGTAAGAGAGAAAGGCAGTCAGAGTAAATCAATGATGATTTATTATTAATGTCATTGGTATCCTTGCTTTATAGTACAATGCTCAGCTTATGACTTTGAGAAACCTCCAGATCATATAAACAGGGATGGGTTGTATTTCGTTAAGTACTTGAACTACTACCGACGTTTTCGTTTTTATTTTTCGTGGTAGAGGGATCAAAGTAGCAGAGAGAAATCCCCTACCCAGAATTAGGAGAAGGAGTGCTTGGGGTAACGGGAAGAAACAACGAAAATATAAATAAATACTAGTTTTCCGATTGACCTTGGTATCACTCCGAATTTGCCTATTTTTGCAGAAGCAAGCGTAGTTCTCCCAAGGTCGAAATTGAGCACACAATTTAGAAGAATAGTCCCTGTTAAAACAAGTAGAGGTATTTTAAGATCTTGCTTATTGTAGTTGTAGATTGTAGTTACATCCGGGTAGTATATAACCGCAACATATCTTACGAAGTGTAAGTTAAGTTCTGGTATAAGTGACATATCAACTCACGCGTCAAGTAGAGTTATGTAATTTAATTATAGATTATTCTGTCGGGCGGCGGCTCAACAAGCGTTTAACTAGTTTATCCATTTCAATAGGACTTTTTTAAATGTCTTTTTTTGTGTACCTGGCTAAGTGTATGCTAATTTTTATGATAAAAGAATATAAGAATATAAATCCGGCTCGAAGGACCATTTGTTGAGTTGATATAAGTGGATTAAAATAAAGGCCGCTGATTTTGTACTATATAATTGAAATATGTAACAAAACGATCTAATGAGTTCGAAAGACGATAGCTGAGTGGCAAAAAGTTGTCGCTAGGCGGCGTGCGTGTCCTGTTGCACCCCGCGTCTCCCCCTCACAGTCCCCGCTGGGTCCGTGCGCCAACAAAAACAATAACAATAAATAAATAATGAATATTTCGGACAATTAACACACAATGTCATCTAGTCCCAAGCTAAGCAGAGCTTGTGTTAGGGGTCCTAGACAACGAATATAAATACATATTATACTTTTTGTAAATATTATTATACATAGAAAACACCTAAACTCCGAAAAAAATATTTGCATAAAAAATATACGCTACCATTACGCCACCGAGGCAGTCATTATGACACAATAAATGAAACACGATTGAAACAAAATTAGTTATACAGATATAAATCCGATGAACTACCGGCTTCAAATCAAAATGTACTATTTTTGTGAAAATTTTACAATCAGACAATAATTCAATAACGAAAATAATATTTTAATAGAAACTATATTTCGATTATAAATATTATTTTCGTATACTTCAAAGTTAAAGTAACTTCCCTTATAATGAATGTTAAATCTAAACCCATCTCTGTCTAACAAAGCTAAATTAAGTCAGACTAAACTTTGGTCGTTTCAATTCAACTCACGATTTCAGTATCACACTAACTAAACCTAACTTCAAAGCCGTAGATCACAGGCGTATATCTGACACAACATCGCATACCATTCGCATCCATTACGAACCAGTCAAGCCGATAAACCTGTCAAATATAACTGGCCAGTTGCTTGATTAAACAATAGGCACATACATTATAATCCAAGCTCTAAACAGCAGTCTTATAGCGTCATTTTCACTGCAGCGTGATTGGTCATTAGAACCTTTATGGAATGTATGAATTGAGTCGAAGGTGTGGAAATAACAAGCAAGCCAATATTGTATATAAACCATGGACTCAATCAAAACGTGGGCTTCTGGATCGGGACGATGTGTATAGAGTTTGGAATAAATAGATAAAGCGGTGGTAAACCAATTTATGATAATTAGGCTGTACCTTTTCAGCAGCTTAATAGATTCCGATGATTCACTTTCCTCTGAGTGTAATTCTCTTACTTTTATGTTCCTCACGAATGAAAATTGCTTTTAACGAAGACTTTAAGCTTTTGAGCACCCTGTATCATATTAGATGCATTGCCATCAACCAGGGGCTAAAGTGATTTTCTAAAATTTAAATATAATAACCCATTTGAATTTTGCAATGAGTTAGATATTTTTGACCTAAATATTATACAAATACGCTTTGTTGGCGTATAATTTCAGTAAGTCGTATCTTAGAGGAAATGTATATTTGACCGTTATATGCCAGTTTCAGTAATATATATAAATTAATTTTACAGCATTATATATTACCAAATATTATAGTAACATATGAATCCTAAATTGAGTGAATCGCACATAGACTTGTGTCTAATCTAAATAATGTGGGGTAGTAAAAAATGTGGGGTTTGAACCCACAACACTAGGCTGAGTAAAGAGCGTCGTAGCGACCGCTTAAAATAGCACGCCATACGTGCGGTCGACATATACATCTTCCTATTACATACTCTCATCCCTTTTTACAAATTTCTTCGGTTAAAGCGCAAAATGCCTGATATTTGTTCTCTCAATCGCTAACAGCAGAATCAGATACGAAAAATATCGATCATTCATTACCCTTCGAAAATAGTATTCTTGTCTATAAATTATATGTTCTATAGGTGAAATAGATGCCCGATACAGAGGAATCTATTTGTAGCGGTCTGGGCCGCTACCCCGAATACCACATACATGTGTTCTCACGTGATTTCAATTGCTGACTATTCATTGCACTAATTTGTACACAGTATGCGACCATTTTGACATCTGTATACATATAATATTATATGTCCTGACTGACTGAATTATCAACGTAGAGTCTAAACCGCTAAGACTACCGAGTTTTTTTTTATGGACTAGGGGAAAAAAGAGCAGACATATCACCTGATGGTAAGTGATTACCGCCGCCCATGGACACCCGCAAAACCAGAGGCGTCACAAGTGCGTTGCCGGCCTTTGGTGAATGGGGAGGGGGATAATTGCAGGGGTTGGGCATGGGCATCCGGTATCTTCACTCAGTGAAACACAGCGCAAGCGCTGTTTCACACCGGTTTCTGTGAGTTGTAATTTTGACAGATTTTTTTTATGTTGTAAGCACCTGCTAAGAAAGAATTTTGCAGGAAAAATGAGGGACGAAGGGTTGTATGGAATTTCATCATTTAATTGTAGTATAAACACTAAATACATCATAAACCTAAACAATGTGCAAAGATTCATTCTCAAAATAAACAATTTGAACTTTCTCGATCTCACCAAAATATAACAACAGGTACAAATATCGAACATCTTAAAAGTAATTCCAAATTTAAGATATTTATATTAAGTCAATTAATGCAATTTATAGCCCATTCGTTGTTACTCAAAACACTATATATTTTCCATTCTCAACTCGAAGTGTAAACAAACCGTATTCCTCTCCCCAACCATCGAAATTTAATTTCAATGAAGTAAACATTAACGTATAGAATCAGTTTGGTGTTTAACACACTTTACGAGCCAATATCCTGACAACAAACCATTTCTACATCGGTGCGAGCGGTACTGAGAATTTTGTTTGCAATCTTAGATGAATACAAACAAGCTAAAATTCAAAATTTTAAAAAACCCCTACTCAAGCACTTAATCAAGTAATCATACGCCAATGATATTTTTGCAGACATTCGGTTATTCTTCCCCACTTTCACCCCCATAACTTTTAAACGACTCAACCGATTTTCATGAAACATGTCTAAGAACACTCGCACGTAACTCACCTTTCATGCAAAAAAAACTAAATTGAAATCGCTTCGTCCGTTCGCGAGCTACGTTGCCACAGACTGACAGACAGACAAACAGACAGACAGACACGTCAAACTTATAACACCCCTCTTTTTCCGTCGGGGGTTAATAAAAAATGAAATTAAAATCCGGTGTCTGGTCTAGATTTCTCTATACATATAAAATGACTTATTCTGACTAGTCTTACTTATTGTTATTACTTCGCAAATAATGTACCTAAACCATTCACTATCAGTATAAACCGCAACCGAAGGAATCCCCTTTTGTGGTAGTTAATGGTTAAAGGATTTATTAATGCTAACTAAATTATATTAAATAACGAACGAACAAACCACATATATGTGCAAATCATCATATTTTACTTATTTATTTATTACTAGTTGTTGCCCGCGCCTCCGCCCGCGTGTATGTCGGTTATCGCGGCAAATAGTAGCCTATGTGTTATTCTGATGTATAAGCTATATTACTGCAAAGTTTCATCGAAATCCGTTCAGTAGTTTTTGCGTGAAAGAGTAACAAACATCCATCCATCCATCCATCCATACTTACATATTATTGAGGCAGCTAGTAATAAATAAAAATGAATCACCAAATACTTTTTTTTTTTTTAATTGAGATACCGAAGGGTCAACTACTACCTACTTATATAACACTTTCCTCTGTACATTTTGCTTATATTTACGCATCGCATGCCAGGATGACTTGTTGCTTCTCAATTGCAAATTTACTGGTGTAACTTTTAAGCTTCTTATAATGTATTCATTCCTTACCTTTAAAAATAAAATTCAGCCAGTCTTTTACAATAAAATATTAACATTCCCATGTATCAACTGTTAATATATCTTTACATAAATTCTCTGCCAGCGAATCTTTAGGTTATAAACTTCACCATAATGCGAATACTTGCAATATACGAACACATCCGTTGAACGCATACTAGTCTAAATATACTCCTACCCCTGCCACAGTTTCCGTTCATCAGACTAAGCATAACAAACAAACGATTTTCAACCCTATGTTACACTGTTTTAAGTATATAACAAGACATTATCAATTTTAAATTGGTTTCTGAAGCTCCCTATATTAGTTATTTGAAAATAATTTATAAATGTATATAATTTTTAAAGGTTTCATATATTTGTGGTGATATTTGGAATAAAAGATTTTAAGCCGTATTATTTATTTATTTGTTATTGTATGGCCCTACCAAAATGACTCTACTCTGGCTGATGGAAAGCATAAGCAGAATTCAAGAGTGGTGGTCCCATACTCTTAAGTAAGTAACCATTATTAAGTTAACCATAACAAATGCTCTGCAATGTACTTAATTTTCGTTGATCTTAATTACTTACAAATTTTTGTTATGTGCAATCAGACCAGTACCTTCATCACGCAGACACCGATTTCCAATCAATAGTATGGTTAAGCAAAACGACAGAAAGAGGACATTCAGAGGTGATAGAGTAGTCCACAAACTCAACACTCAGTTGACTCATATATATATATATTCGAGGAGAGATTCAGACGTATATTTCAAATCTCTCCCGAACCTTTTTTAAAAGTAGCAACGGGTGTCATGACTCTCGAAGGTATAGGAAGGGACCTCCGACTAGATGAGTTGGCCATTCCTGGCCGAACGCGGTCCAACGATTGATGTTGGGAAGTTCTATATATATGTATTATGGTAATCGGTGTGAGAACTTTTCACACCGCGATGCAGGATTAACAGTTACTTTGTAGTTTGGTCTTGTTTCGTTAGATGTCACTGACGATGTTTTAGTTTTATTGTCTGTAGATGTCGTTACAAGTTTAAATCTATTATCTTTTCCCTCTTTACCCTTTCTCTTTAAAAGTATACGACAAAGTCAATATGAACCACTTGTAAATAAGGACGTGTACACACCGGCGGCTAAACGAGCACAATTCCATCTGTCAGGGAGCAAGTGGTAAATGATGGATCATGTGCGACGGGCGACAATCTGGCGCTTTAACGAGACTTGATGGATGGCCCTCGGACTACTGTTTCAATTTGAATATACAAACATTATTACTAATTTTAAGATCCTGCTTTCACTGTTGAAAAAGATGAATGAAGATGAATATCTTTCACTTTCTATTTTTCAATAAAATGTCCGGCCTACTTGTAAACGATTTCGAACTGAAGATTTTTCTGTACAAGCAAGCCTAATGCATTACCCTCTCACAAAAGACCAACCTAGTTGCGTGTGTGCACTCAGTGCGAGACCGGAGGCCCAATGATGCAAAAGCATCGCAGTAGGTCGCCATAGTGCGGGTCACCTTGCTGCATTGTTGCATTGTCTGCATTCATATTGAGTATGGTGATCTTGGATTCTAGTCATGGTTTCCATTAAGGCCTGTATTCACTTTGCTTAGTGCGAGTGCAGGTGTGAAGTGCATGTGATCAATGATTGGTAGAAAATACGTGTGGACCGCGAAATCGCTGTCAAAGTGTATACGGGCCTTTAGACATAATGGAGTCACTTTGGTAGCATCATATATAAGAAAACGTGAAAAAAAATGGAAAATCGTTTTTCTGATAGTCAATTATTAGCCAATTTATCAAAAATGTAATATTTTATGTAAACATGGCAGAAAGGCCGAGACAGTACACCAGACTATATATTATCTTTCTCCGTTTTTACAAGAATGACGGCATGAATGGGCCCGCTCGACCGGAGTGATACCACGGCCTCACAGAAAACCGTGTTTCACCGAGTGAGTGAGGATACCCGAGGCCCATACCCCAACCCCTCCCCACATCCCTTTTCCCATCCCCCAAAGGTCGGCAACGCACTTGTGACGCCTCTGCTGTTGCGAGTGTCCTTGGGCGGCGGTAATTTGGATAACGTGTACATATTTAGAACAAAGATTGTATGAACTTTTCTGCTTTAACCGGTCATTAAAATGTATTTTCTATATTCAAGCCCAGTACATGATGATGGAAAGTTTTTTCCTACAATGTATTATTATGATTCAACAAATATCAACAGTATAAATCAAATATATTTCATAACAAGATTCGAAACCCAACCCGTAAAGCAGAAAAGTTCATGCAATCTTTGTTCTAAATACACGCTATCCAAATTGGTTAAAAACAAAAAACAAAGCATCCCACTCCCTAAACGACATGGGCGCCGAGCGTTTAATCGCAGCGCGAGTAGCGCGTCGTACGTCGTATCGCAGGCATTTCCTCGCAAGACGAACTCGCAATATAAATATAATATAAGGAGATTAAGTTATTAAAGTGTCTGTGGCGCGCTCGTTTAGCGCCGTGTCAACAACAGTGTAAGGGGGCTATTCTATTATTTCACATCTTACAAAGTTATTAAAACGTTTTACGACAGCTATGTGTATGTTGTTATGACTTTTCTTTACCCTTTACCTCTTCTGGGTATGTTAGGTAAACTTTCATGTGTCGAGTTTTTTTTTTATAATCCATACTAAATCATAAATTCGAAAGTAACTCTGTCTGTCTGTTACGTTTTCACGGCTAAACCACTACACCGATTTTAATGAAATTTGTCATGGATATACTTTGATTTTTTAGAAAGGACATAGACTAATCTTTACTTCAATTACAAACATACACGCGGGCATATATTTATATTATTACATTTTCATTTATTGTAGTTTTTCTATTTTGTTAATTGATAGTTATCAATTTCTTAACAAAGGTAGTTATACTAATTAAAAGGAAAACTATAAAAAAACAATGTCATAAATAAAAATATCAAAACAAACCAATAAAACCATTTAAAAGATAAGCCCAAGGAAGATAAACAAGGTAGTAACATTAATTAAATTAATATACAGAATCATATCATTGAAATATCAATCAATAAAATTCGAACAATAAATAATAATTAATCGATATCAAATGACACAAACACATAGAATTAAATAGTCCACTCTGCCAAACCATTACAGAATTACATTCATAAATCGCCAACTGTATGATTTGCACGCTCATTTGCTTTGCGTCCGACTTCCAAAAGGAGGAGGTTCTCAATTTCATCGGTTTTTTTTTTTATGTATGTACATCGATTACTCCGTCAACTGTGGACCGATTTTAAAAATTCTTTTTTCTATACTATGTATCTACAAGTATATAAGTAAGCATCACCATCTATTTTGAATTACTTTAGTTTCAGAAATCAATTACAAAAGCAATTTATTGTCATTAATATCATTAGAATATACTCCGCATATTATTATGAATCACACATACCACAAGAGTTCAGTTATAATTCAGCGCTAAACGTCGCCTCGTTATACATTCAGGCAGATGCCATTGATTTAAATATAACACGAGCCGTTTAAGTTAATCATCGCTATTTCAGGAAACTGCTCATCGAAATCGCCGACTACTTTAAATGTCAGCAATTCAATAATTTATCGGTCGTTATATAAACTAATAAACAGTTTAGTGGTACTAGTTGAGTGATTATTATTTAAACCATTTATTTTTGCTACAAAACAGTACAATATACAATATAGTAACACGTAACAATCATTGCATTTTGCAGCAAAGGCTACCAGCTCAGTTTACGCTGTACTGAAGCATAGCACTCAGCACAACATTTGACATTGTCTCGCTACTTAGTACATGTTTCATAGGAATTTTTATAAAATTTAAGTTACCAGGGAGAAAATAGTAACAGAAACTAAGATCCATAAACAATGTTTATTTTATAAACATACATTGACTAGATTTTATGAAACTCTCATAATTTTTTACTTGTAAGTGAATGGTGATACAATAATAATAATATTTTGGATGTCTGATACACAACGTCATCTAGTCACAAACTAAGCAGAGCTTGTACTATGAGTACTAAAAAATGTATATACATACATATCACATATAGAAAACATTTGGTCCGACCCGGGAGTCAAACCCGAGACCTCAAGTGCAGAAATCGAAAAAGCAACCACTGTGCCTTCGAGGTAGTCATGCAATAATACTTAAGTAATAATTTTTCCACCAAATGTGAAAGCAATGCAATTTTTTGACACTCATGTGTTAGATTAGAATCTATTCAAAGCGCCTGAATTTTAGATTTCAGCGATTAAGCACTTTAGTTTTTATGGAATTTATATTCAAGTATGATGAAACCCGATAATTCACACCTTTTCTTTTTTGATAATGTATCTCAACTAACATCATTTCTGACAATAATACAAAATCCACATCTGCTACTAGCATCTTTTGTTACGATTAACCTCACACAAAAGAGGGGCAGACTCCTACCACTTAATATTCTTTGTTGTAACATTCAAAGACGTCGTTTAACGTGTCAAATGTTGAGAAGATTTGTACATAACGATAAGTCGTTTATTGTGGTATGAATGAGAGTTAATGTGACGAAAAAAATTGGATGTGCGTATCCATTCTACGGAATAAGATTGTTGTTACTAAGTCTAGAAGAAATGTATTTCTAGAGATAGACTGGCATGTCAGTTTATTGGTTATTTGTCCTGACTGCTATGCTAGAGATTGTGATCTCGGGTCTTATCTAGGACAATCAGTTTATGGAAATTGAGTGAACGCAATCAATGTTTTGAAATCCTTTTTTACTTCTTCTACTATCTAAGAAAACAACCTTATCTAAAACCCTAGAAATCTTCTCTCTCTCTTATACCTTCGCAAGATTTCTAGCACCTGAGTAATATGATTAACCAAGGCACATTTTTAACTTCCATATACAGACAAAAATAGTTCGAATAAATACTGCTCTGTGTACTCTTGTATATAAGTGGTGATAGAGACCCATAAGTGGCCACTTATTATGTCTATTACATTTATTTACAAAAATAATCCTTATTGAAACTATATCTTCAAAAAAATCCATAAAAATAATAATTTGAGCAAACTGTGTCCCAAAGTGCTCGCAAAGTATATTTTATTATTAATGTGCGTGACCTCAAATTACACATTAGAACCACAAAATGTCACTATATGTACTTAATATCATATAATTTTCCTTTCACTTTGATTACAAAGGAATTCAAAAAAAGCTTGTCGCGTCCAACAATGGAAACGGTTGGTAACAGAGAAATGCAACACAGTAGCATTGAAGACGCACGTGAATGGGCCGCCTTAATGCGCCAATTGTTTGCCGATACACGTCATAATATTGAGACGTGGCATTGTGACCAGATCCGCTTTATTGTGACTACTTAGGGCTGCTGCGAGGGAAGGTGCAAACAAAATTATACTGCTGCCAATATTGATACGTTGAATGGAACCCGCCATTATATACTTACTAAGAATGAATACTAAGTACAAGGGCCCTGCCCCTAAAACACTAAAAAGGGATCCTTCAGCCAGCACAGTTTATAATGACTGTCGGACTGTGCCCCAACGGTTGATGTTTAGAAGTTGAACTGTACATAGAACATTCTCATCACGAGAAAATTAACTTCAAATTCCTCAATGTTTAAATAAAAAATCTTGCAGATCAGATTAACGCTACCTCAACCGAACATTTATTAAAAGATCTTTCCAGATGCCTGAAACTGCTTAGAATAGTAATAGATGAAGAGAAATCAATCGGCCAACAAGATAATAAAATACTGAGAAAATTAAGCGCGAAACCAGTTGTTATTGCTGTTTAATAAACGCTGGATAAACCTCGGGTTACAACTTGACGCCTAGAACTGGATTACTCGATAATAGGCATCATTTAAATGCGAGGAATAGCCAGTAGATGAGAGTACATCTTAATGACATCGAGCTATTTAGCAGCTCTTGGAAAGCTATCTCGATTCAAGCAATTGCTGCAACCACGTTTAATTGTTACAACAAGACACCGTTATTTTTCTGCCCTATTGAAATGAAGTAAATAAGTAGACGGATTTCCTGACCGGGCCTGATTCGGGTACCTATCTATGTGTGTTCTGTGATTAAACATATCACCAAGACAGGACCTCTAATATACTAGTGTATAGCTGTACTATGTACCTTTACAACAATAACCGCGGGTAACACGGCAGGGCGAAGCTAGTCTAAAAGAAAGTAGCCTTAGTTACTCCTTATAACATCAGCTATCTATCACTGAAAATCCCGTCAAAATCGGTCTAGCTTTCACAGAGGCTAAACGGAACATGTTTGTTTCGTCTAACGACTGACTGTAATTTTTTTTTGTCTTTTTTTACTTTTTTAAGTCCTTTATTTACTTCCATATGCGTTTAATTTGCTGTTAATTTGAAATCACAGACAGATACTTCAATTTTATTTATTTGTATAGATTCCAAAAATAAGTAGGCGTTTTTTTTATTACGTTAGCAATAGAGTTTACCTCAAAATATCCACTAATATACCTAGTATGTTTGCACTTTCTACAGGCTCTACAGCTAAGATCATAACTTTCAAGCTATTTGTATCACGTTGCTGAGTTGTAACCTCTTAGACACAAAATCACGCTAAGCCTAAGAATATTGACTGCAAGCTACCCTGTAAAGTCATTGTGCTGTCTGATGCCGAATGACTCAGTTATATATTTACACCTACAGCAATGTAGGTGTACTATTTCAGCCCTTTCTCTTAATAGAAGCATTTTTATTTTATCTAAAACCAAATTATTATCTTCTATGTTAAATAATTCACCTTTGTGTAATCCGGAGATTTTAATTCACAAACACTACATAGTTTGGGTTTATTTTTATTGTATTATCAATAAAGATTATCTAATTAATTCATATCAAACAAACATTCTTATTACTGTGTATAAATAATGGTCCAAAAGCCAGTTCTATTTGAAGAGATATGAGCTCTATTTTCGCACGCTATTGATTATAATTTCTAACACTAATTCATCGGTATAAGCCATACCTATATCTCCATTTGTAATATCTTCTTTGGTGGGCTTACCTTTAAAATACCCTCAATTGTCTTACCTTTCAGAGCGAAAGGATTAACCGCTTTTTAGGTATATGGACTTGAATATAATAGTATGTATTTCATAGAAAAGAAACTCTTACCATTGGGTTTATTAATTATTTAGTATATTTTCTTTAGAACTCACGCAATTTTTTCTTAAATAAATCAGTGACAGCCCTGATTTTTACTGCAGCCCTACATTACACATAAACTGTGCATTTAATTGAGTGTGAAGTACTGAAAGGAGCAATTTACGTCAAATGACGCCCTTCCGTGTCAAATGAACGTCTCCAATGACGCGACAACACTCTACTTAAACATCCTTCATTGTCAACGCATTACTAAATTCCACGGTGCGATCTTTTGGAAAAAATTACAGTGCTTTGTGTTGTAATGCGTGGAATAATCTTGTGGTTATTTGAGACCCTTAAGGATGCAGGTTCGAGGATCCCACAGTCTGAGTCATTTACGAAAGGAAGAGATTTCATAAAAATACTCAACTTACAAGGTACATAGGTCAACACGAATTTTGCCTTCGATGAAAGACTAGAGTATGAAATTACAATAGGTTTCTCAATGAGTTGGACAAAAAAGTATGGCCTGAAAAGTTGGATTTTGTATCCAAGCAAACGGATTATTAATATTTCAGGGATGTCTTATTAAATTATATAAAATCTAACCCAATATAGTAAATTCGAAAGTAACTCTGTTTGTCTGTTACGTTTTCACAGATAAAACGCTGCACTGATTTAAATTAAATGTGTAAAAAAAAAATTTTGATACTTTATCAAGGACACAATGATACTCTAACGCGATAACCGAAAAACACGTGAGCAGAACCGCTGGCAAATGCTAGTATATTTATGAATACTAAATGTTTATTTACTAATAAATTGTTTCAAAGGTTTTTTGAAGATAAATTGTCGGTTCCAATTAAACACTCCAGCTTAACATAATTTAACTGACTCAGTCTTCTTTTAAAGAGCCACCATCCTTTTGTATTTCGTTTTCGCTTTATTATTTTCAGATATAAAGTAATTAACCCTTCCAACGTGAAGGGGTCTGATGAAATTACTACGTAATGTAGGTAATCAGTTTAAATTGTGCCTAAATATGTCAGGGTCTGTCATAAATGAATTTGGTTCATTTAAGTAGGGTCCTTTTGATTGTTGGTATAGTCCATTCGTTTAGATAGTGTCGGTGCACCCGCACACAAATTGTGGTTATTGTTGTGAAATACGAATATTTTAAATCATACAACGACATGAACTAACAAATCATACTTGCTTGTGGGTGTAAGCCGCAGGCGGGCCCTTTGATTTCGAGGCGACTTGCAGTACGTGCGACGGCGACGCAATCAAGCTGACCGTATCTAAGCGAATGGATTATAATAGCACAAACAAAACAGTATCCTCGGGTGGAATGGTACTGATCCTCGGACCTCGATTCATTGGTTAAGCTCACTCACTTCTTAAGAAATAAAAAATATTGTAAACCCTATTTATTTATTTTAAAAGGAGCAACAATGGAGTTTCTTGCCGGATTCTTCTCCATGAAGGGTAGGCTGCACTTGGAACTGGCGACTAGAATCACTCGATTTTTAAATATTAAATATTGACTATTCATAAGTGCCTGTTAAATAAGCCTATTTGAATAAAATCTTATTGACTTTGACTTCAAAAGTTTTTCAGTTTTGTTAATATAGACCTAAGTTAAATTAAGTATGACTTTAGTATGTATTGTTGCAGTGTATATGGTGACCACTGCTCTTAGATTCTGCTCATGCTTTCATCAGGCAGAGTAATCACTTTGGTAGGCTCATCATAATTACGAGTATATGAACAAGTAAAATTTTAACAAAAACAAATAATAATAATCATTTATTTGCTGATCAAAGGTTTATCATGGTGTTACATTTCTATTCATACATGTCCTCTTTGATCTACCTTAACAGCATGCAAATATTTTTTTTTTGTTTTAATTATCAGTTAATTGGATTTCATTAATTACATTTACCATACATTCAACATAATAATAAAAAATTAAAATAGCAATGTCAATATAAATTATCAATGTCAATACAAAATAGATGTCAAAAATGTTGCAACAATACAATACAAGCAGACAATAACAAATCAAATCCGGTCGAAACAAATATTGCACAATAAAAACTCACAAACTTTCGTCAGTAAGAAATTCATCTACAGTATAGTAACATTTATCATTTAGAAGTTTTTTCAAAGTTCTTTTAAATAATTCTGTCTTTAATATTTTGATATCAGCAGGGATCTTATTATAAATTATTGGAGCTTTACACACAATACTTTTATGCAATAATGTTGTTTGGGCGGGATGAACACAGAGTCTATTATTATCACGTCGATTGCTCCTACCGTTATAAACGTCAGCAATCCGTGGAAATAGATGCAAGTTATTCCTGACAAATAAGGCTGTTTCCAATATGTAAAGCGATGGAACCGTAAGAATGCTATGCCTTATAAATGTTGGCCTACAGCTGTCTGTAGTTTGGAGGCCGAACATGGCACGTATGCATCGTTTTTGCATTTTGAATACCATTTCTTTATTAGTTGAATTTGCCCAAAAAATTATACCATACCTAAGAACTGATTCCACGAGACCATGATAAGCTGATAGTAATGCGTCGGTATTTAAAGTAGGTGCAAGTTTATACATTGCATATGCTAGACTGCTTACTTTTTTGCATAATGAATCAATGTGATCTTTCCAATTTAACTTGCTATCTATAATTAATCCAAGAAAACGTGCAGTGGTGACTTCTCTTATGGTATAACCATTGTAAGCCAAATTTATGTTTAACGGGTTTACTTTTCTTTGGTTGAAATGAATTATATTTGTCTTGCTCAGATTTATTTTTAAATTATTATTATCAAGCCATGAAATAATGGATGTCATTGAGTTATTTATGTCAAAATTATATTCGCTAATGTCCTTACAACTAATAGTAACAGTGCTGTCATCTGCAAATAGTGTCATAGCCTGATTTGTGGCATTTGGCAAGTCATTAATATAAATGATAAATAAAAGGGGGCCTAGTACACTCCCCTGAGGAACACCATATGAAATACGACGCCTCAACGAGGTATACCTTTCTTCAGTTTTAGTTAACCGATTCACTCTTGTAATTTCTGTTATCTGTTGCCTATCAGTTAAATATGATTTCAGTAAGTCTAATACATTACCTCCAATACCATATACTTCAAGTTTTTTTATTAATATATTATGTTCTACATAGTCAAATGCCTGAGTCATGTCAGAGAAGATTGCACAAACATGGTTTTTTTTTATCAACGAGTGATATAACATTTTCAATAAATTCATAAATTGCCATGTTAATGGTCTTATTTTGCCTAAAACCCTTTTGTTCATTACACAAAATTTTGTTATTCTCGAGGTAAGAATTTATTTCGCCGTATAGATATTTCTCAAATATTTTTGAAAATGTTGACAGCAATGAAATTGGCCTATAGTTTTGCATTGACATTCGATTATTCTTTTTAAATAATGACTTTACAACTGATATTTTAAGATTATTCGGATATGT
This sequence comes from Diaphora mendica, assembly GCA_949125395.1. Lineage (NCBI taxonomy): Eukaryota > Metazoa > Arthropoda > Insecta > Lepidoptera > Erebidae > Diaphora > Diaphora mendica. The sequence goes on from OX421325.1 coordinate 881,642, forward strand.
TCCCTTTATTATACATAGGTTAATTAAGTGGCTGATGTGATGGCTCATTAACTGCTTTAATTATTTTAGTATTAATGCCATCATGCCCTACACTGTTTGTAGTTTTTAAATTCTTTATAATTTTATTTATTTGGTAAGGCGTACTTGGCGCTAAAAACATTGAGTTGATGGATTTATTAATTGATGAGGTAACGTTTTCTCCATTACCCGGTACTGGGCTTATTTTGTCAATGAAGTAGTTATTAAAAGCATTAGCCATTTCTGTAGGATTAAAAACCGACTTCAAGGTTCGACTTGATTTCTCTTGGATGCCATCATCAGATCTTAGTGTTCTTAGCATGGTGCCACCGTTAGGATATCTCCTTGCCATTAAAAAAGAATCATCAAAATCGGTTCATAAACGATGAAGATATCCACACACACAAAAAAATAAAAAATATATACGGTCGAATTGAGAACCTCCTCCTTTTTTGAAGTCGGTTAAAAAGGTAAAATAATCAGTTCCCATGACAGGCTAGATAAGTTAGTATGTTTAGTCTTGACTCTTCTAGTTTATTCCTAAAATAAATAAATATTCGTGTAGAAGATCAAGTAGTGTAGAATTAAAGAAATGAGAAAGACGATATCTGTGACGCAAAGTTAGTTACGAACGTCTATCCTAGTTTCAATCGTTGGCTTCATCATATTTCTAGCCGAATAGGTGCTGCTTTTTATATTAGTACAATATTTATATACAACAACTACATACCGTAATGCTCATATTAATTCATTATATGTACGAAACATATTCCTTTCAAACACCAGAGCCACGCTTCAGCATAAATCGGCCGGCTCGACCGGAATGATACCACGGCCTCACAGAAAACCGGTGTGAAATAGTGCTTGCGCTGTGTTTCACAGAGTGAGTGAGGATACCGGAGGCCCATACCCCAAGCCCTCTCCCCCCCCCCCCATCCTCTGGCGCCTGTGACGCTTCTTGTGTTGCATCCGTCCATGGGCAGCGGTAATCGCTTACCATCAGGCGATACGTCTGCTCGGTTGCGAGCCTATTCCAAAAAAAAACCCTCTGTTGCAGTTAAATATTAGCATATAAGATCAGCAGCAGTAAAGTGTTTTGTCTCCAAGAATATCCAGACAGAGTCGCGTACACATCGCCGTACAGTTTAGCGAGCTTATTGCCCTCGCTCGTAAATCCAGGAACCCGGAACTATTTGTCTTAGTGTTTACTACAAGTAGAGTCACCATTTCTCTCGAATATTAACGCAACATGTCCGTATAAGAATTTAAGACAACTAACTTGTGTTTTATGACAACGTGTTTTAGTAGCTAATAACTTAGAAGGTATGTCAAATAACAAATATATTTTGCAGTTTTTGTTGTTGATTTGTATTTAAATACATGAAATAATGTCTTATAGAAAGTAGGGTAGGTACAGTAAGCATATTCGTGTAATGAAAAATTATCATTTGCTTGAATTTATTTTGAAACCAACTTTTGACCGCGGCTCCGCCAACGTGTATGTCGGTTATCGAGACAGCAAGTAAAATTTTAACAAAATAATAACTTACTTCAAGGTTCGACACCGATTCCTCTTGGAAGTCATCATCAGATCTTAGTGTTCTTATCATGGTACCACCGTTAGGATATCTCCTTTCCATTAAAGAATGATCAAAATCGGTCCATAAACGACGAAGGCGAACACACACAAAATATATAATTATATATATACGGTCGAATTGAGAACCTCCTTTTTTGAAGTCGGTTAAAAAGTAGCCTATGTCCTTCTTCAAGGTCCAATCCACGATTTTTATGAATTTTTAATAAAGATGTTATTAAAAATTCATAAAAATCGTTTAGCGGTATAGCAGTGACTGAAAGACAGACAGAGTTACTTTCGAATTTATACTATGAGTATGGATAACCGTTTAAACTATACTAGCAAGGTTCTCTAACTCATTTGCCAAGTTCTGACAGTAAATTAGCTTTGGCGTGTATTCCGGCATGATAGTATTTGATTTGACTCCCAGTAACCCGGTAACCATTAAGCCAGGTCATTATACAAGTCTTAAGCGTGTATATGCCGCCTAGTCCTACAGAAGCACTGTAAGCTTTGTTATTGCTTTCCTAATGCCTAGAAAGTTTATATACTTTGAAAACGTCTTACTGATACTAAAGTTAGTTTGTGTGAAGTGAAAATGTAGAAAAAAAATTGTTATGTTACTGATTTTTCTGGCAATTTTTCTTATTGTTACTTCTCTTGCTCAAAAACCACAGTAATTTTGGACAGCGTAAGAGATAACGAAGGTCCATAATTTATATATCTAGTAGCCATAGCTAAGTAACGAAACCAAAATCCATACTTCTATACTAATATTATAAATTCCTAAGTTACTCTGTCTGTTACGCTTTCAAGGTTAAACCGCTGAGCCAATTTCAATGAAATTTGGCATGGGAATACATTGATTGAAGAAGGTCTTAAGCTTCTTTTTACCGCGACAACCGATATTCACGCGGGCTGCGGGCAAAAACTAGTAACTTATTTACATAAGCTAGACCGATTGGTGTTACTAAAATATTAAATGTGTACAATCTAGGAGAGATTTATCTAGCATATGTTTAGAGTAAGGAGTATTTTATGAGGTGTATGCGGTTAGAACAGTGTTTGTTGTCGTGCAGGATACGGTGAGCGACGAGCTGCAATATTGTTAACGATCGGTTACCACAACGGTATGACATACGGACGCTGCGGTTGAGTAACATATTGTAACCCCAGAAGTAAGCCTAAAAATATGTGTAAATGTAGAATAATTAAGATATTGTGGGTAATATTTTTTTGCTTTATGTTTTTGATGACTGGGAGTAAGCAGTACTTTTTTTAAATGAAATGTATCATAATATCCATTTTCATATACCCTGTATCACCTTTACTACTAAGACGAATCTAATGCCTCCTTCAAGGCCAAAATCCATCAAGCCGTTTTGACCACAGAGCGAGCCAAAGAAATATACAAAGACACATACATACATACATTCTCCTATCTTCCTTCTCCTTCTATCCTGCTTGCGCTGGCGTTTTTAGGTAAAAACACAAACTCTGATGTTTCTCTTGTAAGTTAAGCTCTGCTCACTGACCTCAATACCCGTGTGCCTCCAGCACAACATCCCACAAACCAACACCATGTATTTACCCCAACACGCTAACACTAATACATCTAATTATTGTGTTGCAGTGTAAACTCGTATAAACATAAGGTAAACAAACTGGTAATTGACTCGTCGTGCGCGTGCGCAGGATGTCATAAATACAACGCGTGATTTCGTTAGACCACCGACATTGATCGTAACTGTACGGGATTTTGGAATCGTAAGCATGACATGGTCTTTGTGAAACCAAATATTTTCTTAACACCGTTCAATTGTAGAACTAGTTAACGCCTCACTGCTTAACATGGCTCAAGCTTCTTCTAGCAAACTGACTTATAATAGGTATACCCTCACCTGCATTCACGTCACTGGAGGTAGGGTTAGTCCTTTCCCCCCACATGAAAACTAATACATAGTATTGAAGCGGATCTCTAGACATACCTACTTGTCAAAGTAAAACTGTCATGTAAACTGTCAATCAAAAAACTAATAGTGATCAGCGCGTCTCGCTTCACTTATTGTTAATACGTCATATTATAATTGCAATATCAGGCCTGATCTCTCCCCGATCGTGTCGGTTAACCGTCCCATCGGATTATGAGAGAGAGCACTTGTGCACTATAATATCTCCTTCGTAGTTGACTGGTCTCCGTTGAGACTGGCCGCCGTGGCCATTATCGACTAAGAGAATATTTATTTAATTGCAATATAAAGTTTTTCAATTTGGAGTCAGATTTTAATTCATTGATCCCGTAAGGTACACTTAGTACTGCTCAGCTATAAAAAGGCTGTTTATGAAAGGAGTTATGTGAATATAGGCTAAGGATTTCTTTATGTTCTCTACCAAACACAATTCCCTGTGCCAATATTACTACTACTAAATGAAAAAGAGCAGGCTATATTTTCATTTTCTATAATCCGCCGACCTAACTTCCATACAAAAAGGTTTCTTCGATACATTGTACTTATCTCTACGCACCACATATCCATACCTGGATAATCTATTTACCTCATATATAAAGAAAAACTTACATTACCTACCTATATAAAACTATTAAATTTTTAATTTTATTAGTTTTGTTTTTATTATTTTTTACATGTTCATTCACTGAACGACTGTTAAATGGTTATACTGGACTAGAACCGGCTGAAAACTCGTCTCGAGTCTCGAAAACCAGTTGCCACGAACCAGGTTTAATCTAGAAATCCATGGATGAATCATTATTCATCCATGGATACTCCGATGGACTCCCGACCATTTTACTGACTCTCTAAATAAATATTTTTGAGTTTACATCATCTTAGCACTACCGGAGTTTTATTGTTTGCGCGGCAGTAACACAGTACGGCACTTGACATGACAGTTAACACTTACATCTTGTAAACACAATGTTGTAGCTTGCCAATTGAAGAGTAGTCGTTCGATTTTATTGCCGTGTTCACCGTGTCTGTTCTCTACGCGTGTCGACAGGAGAGGGATTAAGCACTTGAAAACGGCATTTTAAATCGATTTAATGTTATATCGATTAACTAAATCGACTTACATCAAAGTCAAAGTGTATTATTTTTAAAACATTAAAAACGTCTTTCGTGTATTCTCAGAAGTCATAGATCAATACTTAATAGCGTCAAACTGTTTGTTAAATACCGGTATTCCACCCGAGTATGTGTTTATAATTCAGGCAAGCAACAGTAGTTCTATCAATTTTCCAAATAAATATGAAAGTATTTTTCCACATAAAGGACGAATAAAAAAATCAGACAGCTCCTAATAAAACAATCTCGAAGACATAATTTACTTCTACTTTTTCTCTCAGTTGCTCGTTAAGAAGAAACTCAATATTCTATTCAGCGAAAAATACATAATCCTTTATTTTGACGTAATTTATACAAAAACTTTTCTTTAAATTCATATTTTTTGTTACAGATAGTCGAACTCCAAGACCTGGTTCCAGGTAAGTTTCGCTGAACCGTACAATGTACTAATAATACTCCAATAATCCTTCCTAACATTAATTATTATGTGTCACACAATAGTAAACTTTATTGCTTTGTAATAGAGTTTTGTAATTGCATTAAATACTCGGTTAATTGCGGGGCCACACGCGATCATTGTAAGCTTGTTAAGTAGTGAGGTGACAAGCAAGTGGGCGAGTACATCTACCAACAACCAAAGATTATTTAGGTACGATTACTCGTAGACTGGACATACCGCTTGTAGGTATAAATTAAACTTAGCCTTTTTTTTTCTAATTTGACATTACTTTTATCAAAGACTAGCTTTTGCCCTCGGCTCGGCGTTATATTATTCTGATGTATAAGTTATAGAAGCATAAAGTTTCATCTAAATGCGTTCATTAGTTTATGCGTACAAAACTAACTAACATCCATACATTCTCACAAACTTTCGCATTTATGTTATTAGTAATTGATAAAATTAGCTGCAACCTTACGCTTCGCTGTGACACACTGTAGTTGCATTGATGAGGAATTAAGATCAAAACTGACGCAAAAAATATGTAAGAAATAAACTTTAAATTGGTTTATATATCGTGTCAAGGTTTGAGCTAAATTGGTGCAAAATCTTTTTTGGTTTTTGAAGAGTACTGAAATACTTGTCGATTTTTTTTTAGATACAGAACTGAACAATGACTAAAACAACCGGTCGTTTTTTGTGTCTTTTAGGTATTAAGCTTATTTAAAATCTTACTGTCTTATCTGCATTTCTCAAAATCTATTATCCCGATGTGACAATAGGCAAGTTAGCAACAGTCGTGCGCGGGCGCCGGCGTGGGCGCAATCGCCAATAAATAATGTAAGCTCGTGTCTAGGGCTGGACGTGCAGTAATATGCATACAGACTAGACACACGAGACATGGACGTATTTGATAGCGACTGTGCTTCATAAATAATCAATTAACGGCGTAAACAATGGGGTTTTTCCATTGCATCACCGTCTTTTTGCTGTCTTTTCAATTTTAATTGATGTAGACGTACCAAATAAAATTGCATAGAGTTGTGACTGGGTTTTTTATGCCTTACCCTTTTCTAAATTGTTTTTTTCTTAACTTTGGTAGTCTCCTCAAGCCATCACCCAACCGTGTCAACCATGTCAGTGTGTCTGAATCTGTGTCTCACGTAGGGCTAATCTAAAAACAACTGTTCTTATGATATCCGAACTCCTGCCAGCGCCTGCAATTAAGTTGCTGGTGTCCATGGGTGGCGGTAGTCGCTTATCATATGATGACCGTCTACATTTCACCCCTATACATAAAAAGAGTATTTCAAAGAAGCGAGCTAGCACCTACTCAAGTCTGAAGTGATGTATATTTAGACTTGATTCAAACCTCCATCGCTTGCATCATTACAGAGTTTACTCGCGTATTGCTTATCATGTCGAACGCCCTGCATGTTATTGATTAAACGTTAGAATACCATCGACATTCGATCAGCATACTGTATGAGCTCGACGAAGCCCGTTTTCATATGTTTGTCAGGCACCAATCCGCCAAACGACCTTGTGTGTTTCCTTAAACAGGAAAATATGTGTTTTAAAAAGGAATTTTTGAACACGAGTGATGCTTGTGTTGTCAGGAATTGCAATGTTGTTTTTTTTTGGCTCATTAGCTTTGAGTGACGTAATGTCACTCATTAGAGTCAGTCAACTTAATAGTGGAACTAAACGAACGTTTTGTATGTAAAATCTTAACTCAGAGAGATACTTAGTACTCGTTCTAGGTTTGTTTTGATTCAGAAGCTAGTTCATCTTTGCCGCGGTGTATAACATAGTAGTGTATACTGAATCCTGACCGAACAGTTTAGTATTACGGCAATACACTTGCATTCATTGAAATTTCAATCAGATTGCACTGGCCACTGTTACAGGTTGATTGGTTGCCTTAATTCCCGCATACATTAACAAGTTTTAAAGTATCATTTATCAAAATTAAAAACTTCTTTCGTATCTATGTACTAGATAAAGCTTATCTTTTAATTCGGTAAATCCATAAGTAATATCTTGTGAGAAAACATAACTCGTCAAAGAATATATATTTTAATACCAATAACTAAATACATTGTCAATATCAATCCGGTGGTTACAAAAAAGTTCATAGAAGTCGAGTTCATATAAGATGCAGAAACAAAAACTTGTGTTTTCATGTTTAGATAACCTTATAATTTCAAAGACTGCCGCTGCATGTATGTATCAATATTCAACATCACTCATATATTTAATCTCAGCTAATATCTATAAACAGACTCTGACATCCAGTGTTTTTCTTGCTATTCTATTTTACGTGACAGCCGACAGTGGTTGAATCCTAAAGTTAAGGCAAGAATTGGATAAAATTATCAACATAAAACATGAATTGTGCAAAAGGATTTTAGCTCTTTTCGAGATATGGATAGTTCGCACTCGTTGCCTTATTTCTCGATGACATCTGAGGCTTTGAATCCACGCTTCTTAAATTAAAACAACGTGGGAGATAAATCAAAATATATCTTATCACAACAAACCTTTTTTCCAAGAACCAAAAACCGCCAATTCATTCCTAGAACTTATAATTCAAATCCAATTTATATAACCTCAAAGCAATTTAAGATGCCGCCGTAAGACATCTGACAATGACTGACAGTATGACGGACCTCTTGTCAGCTAGTACCCACAAACACCATCGGAATATAAAAACGATCTAGCACTAACAAAAAATATACGAAGGTGACCTACAGAACCCGTTGAAGAGATGTTCAAATGTATTTCGAGTCACGAATAATCACGAGAGATAAAAAAATCAATATTGCGCTAAGATTAGCGCACTAAAGTCTAGTTACCACTGACAATAGAACACAATGAGGCACAGTTACGAAATGACAAATTCAGGTTTTTAAATAGCCAGAAACATTTTATGACCTATTTCACGTAACCCTATTTTATTAACCCCCGATGCAAAAAGAGGGGTGTTATAAGTTTGACGTATCTATCTGTCTGTCTGTGGCACCGTAGCTCGCGAACGGATGAAGATATTTCAATTTAGTTTTTTTCGTATGAAAGGTGAGTTACGTGCAAGTGTTCTTAGACATGTTTCATGAAAATCGGTTGAGCCGTTTAAAAGTTATAGGGGTGAAAGTGGGGAAGAATAACCGAATGTCTGCAAAAATATCATCGAGTGGGCTCTCAAATGAAAGCGCATAACGTGTATTTTACTTTTTAAAGGGAACTCAGGTTATTATGTCAGGGGTTGTTTTTTATTTTGAGAATTTATAGTTATTTATATAAAAAGTAACCTAAGTTACTCCATTTAACAGGAGCCATCTGCCAGTGAAAGTCTCGTCACAGATAGACAAACAAAAATTAAAAAAAAAACTTTCTTGATGTAAGTACTGTTTACCGTATCATTTGCATTTTGTTACTTTGAAATTCAAACACTTCAATGTTATTTATTTGTTTAGATTATAAAATTTAATAAACAGAGTATATATCTCATCCCTAAATATTCACAATTCTCATTACTTACAGATTAAATTATCCATCCAAGAATCTGCTGCTCTGTTTTTCCCCAAAACTATTGTAAACATGGCCAATGGAAAACTTATCCTAAAAGCTCGCAACTCAATCACTGGCGAATCTTGATCCACACTCCACTACATGCATTAGCGAAAACTACTACAGCTGAGCAAGCAACGCCGGAGCGCGGCATTAGCCTGCCTACACTACTACGTACCGAACACGGGTCGAATTACATTTAGGGTTGGCACATTCACTCAACTTAAAATGAGCTCCAAAATTATTTAAAGAATTTTTTTCTATCTATACAAAAGAAATTTAAAAACACCAATTATAACAAAACTATAAAAATTAAACTAAAATATTAATAAAAAAAGATAATTATGAAATTAGATGTTGAATTTCACGTCATCTTATGACGGTTTTCGTCAGTTTTACTCCAATATTCGAACTCATCTGGAGATTCATTCCGAAATCATCATCATCAATTATCATCAACAATCCATAATGTCCCACTGCTGGGCTCGGGTCTCCTCTCAGGAGAGGGTTATCATTCCTAAAATATAATTATAATTTAATTCCACTGTAAATCATTTATATTAGAATTTGATGAACACGCTTACATGTTATATGTAAACGTAAAAGGTTATTTTTGCTAACTAACACTTTGCACATTAAATTATGTAATAATAAATTAAAGGATAAACATGAACCTAAGAGACAACCCTAAAGCTTTTCCCGTAGCACGTCATAGCGCGTTGCTGAAACCTGATAACTGAGAATTGCCGGCACTTACCGCCGGCACGCCATCGTCCCTCCCCATTACACCCTTACACTCAATATTTACAAGATAGTGTTCGTCATCCCCCAATTGCAGTGCGATTAGTTGCGATGTCTGATATCGGGGTTGGTCGGGGTAGGTATACCGAGTTATTCTATTACTAAGGTCCTTTGGCGCGACCACCCAAGTGGGTTATCATTAAAATATGAAAGTGCACAAAGGGAAATAGGAGGATACTACTAGGATACACTGTTACGTCTGTACGTAATTACAAAGAAATAAAACTTAAGTCCGTAACAAATAAAATTTATTATAAAAATAGGGTAGTGGGTTTGATTCCCTAACTAAAAATATTCTAAGAAAACACCGACAATAAATTATTTGGAATCGTACGCTCCTATAGGTAGTCGCAGCAGTAGTGCAGCAGTATTTATTTATTTATTTATTTATTTATTTATTTATTTATTTATTTATTTATTAGAACGTCTGCAGGCGACGAGCTGGGTAAACAGCACGGCGTCCAAAGGGTGAACTTAAAACCCCGATCACGGGGTTACAATTCACTTAGGGTTTACTAGATTTCAATTATAAACTAGCACTAATATAACTATGGCACCAAAACGACACCTCCACAATCGGTGCAATTGTAAGGTTAAAGGCTTTAAAATTAGTATTCGTGCAACGAATTATCTTATAACGGGAGTGCGTGTAGCAGACGCCAGCTCACGGCAAAAGTCTGGTACTGGCAAGTACTGGCAATGAATAGTTTGATAAAGTTGTGTACTGAGAACGAAAATATGTAATTAATAAAGTACAGACTAAAAACACTAGTTGCTATTCGATTCTTTGAACTTTTGTTATCAATAATTATTATTTTTACGGGAATTAACGCGATCGCCTTTAAATAAGGTATTACATACCTCTGATTTGCCTGACGTTTCGACCAGGTTGCACTGGCCGCGGTCAAAGGCTAACCACGGTCACGGCTGACTGGTCAGCCTGTGACCACGGCCAGTACAACCTGGTCGAAACGTCAGGCAATTCACAAAGTACAATTGTTCTTTTGGGGAATTTCATATAGTATATACTATACTATAGTTAAGATACTATATAAGATATAAATATATTTTAATAGAATTTACAGATCGTAGTTTAATTTATTCAAATAAAAATACATGTCAAGTCTACACAAAATCAAAGAAAACAAAAATAAAACAAAAAAGTAGCACAAATATTTATGGGTCACTTAACCCATTCCCGATCGCTTCCGGTGGAAAGGTGCCCATTAGACTTGCGGCATTGCCGCGTTGAATGGCAATGGCCAACCTTTGCACCAGGAACGAGCCGGAACGGGAGTCACCCTTAAGCTCCGCAAGTCTACGGCCGAGTTCCCCCACAAACCTCAGAGTATCCGCGGCCCAGCTGCCCATGGTCTCCACTGTCACCGGAACGAAATAATACAGCTGCTCTAAGGCCGCATATTTCTGCCTCTTCTTGTAACAAGCATCCTCTGCGGCGGCCGACGGGGAGCGGATGGTGCGACTTAGATGGCTGGCGGCAACAGTGCTGACACAAGTAGCGTCCCAGATCAAGCACCTGCCGTTCTTCCAGGGCACCAGAGTCAGCCCGTCCGGCCTTTTACCGTCCGATCTGCTCAGACCCGGAGGCTCAAGCAAACACGGGACGTTTGCCGAAATGAGGGCCCTGCGGACCACGTCGTTGAGGGCATGGTGACGCGGAGACCTGCCCGAGCATCGACGACAACTTAACGCGTGGTGGCCATCGGCCTCCACTACAGAACCGCGGGTACACACATGGCGCTCGCAAAGCTTGCAGCCCAGGCGAAGCACTACAGCGATGCGCAAAGAACTGTCATCCAGCAAAGTCCCCAAATGAGGCGAAGGCAGCGCGTGCAACCAGGCACCCGCCTCAGTCCGCGAAACAGCCCTCAGCCTAGCCACATCGAATAATAGAATTAAAAATACGAAATATTAGTAAGCTAACTAAAGGGTTAGATCTCACTATTATTTTTAAAATTATACTCATGCCATCTTCATAAACACAAAACCATTCCTGTTCTGCTAATAAAATCAATTAAAAAGTCTCAGCCCTTCCCTTATCATTTACATAAGCACATATCAAGATAGCTTTGACCTATGTTCTTCTCTGAGTTAAGTGATACTCATAAAATTTTGCAATTACTACATGCTAGCTTCCGTATCTGAAGAGATTTTCGCACAAGTAAACCTAACAGTATATTTAAAGAAGCAATAAAGTTATACCTCTCAGAATAGAAGACGGACCACCGTTGTACTGGACCTAAGACGGGCTACGCGGTTTTACAGAGTAATAAATACAACTGTTAAGAGTAGTAACTACTAGTATTAAGATGTTTTGATGTGCATTTGTAACTACTGCTCGCGGATTTACTTGTGTGATAATTTCTTTCGAAATGTTGAACATTTAAAACTTTATATTAGTTAGTTTAGTAAATTAGAAATAAAGGAACCGCCTTTTACTTAATACGATAAAGCATGCAACTAATACATGAAGATAGGACATGGAATAGAGCAGTTTTATAATTTTTATTTTATTATATTGAGAACCCTCCCTCTAAAACAAGGGAGTTATTATTATATGGTATTTGATGTTATTCCTTATGTCTATATCACTATAGAGGCCCAATGATGCAGAAGCATCACTAGGCCACCATGGTGTGGGTCACCATGCTGCATTGTTACATTGTCTGCATTCGCAATGAGTATGGTGACCAACACTCTTGGATTCTGCTTATGCTTTCCATCAGGCAGAGTAGAGTCATTTTAGCAGGGCCATACATAAAAGGAAAACTTAAATAATTTAGAATCATTTTGGTAGAGTAAAATTGACATCTACAACCATTTTAAACATCTTGAAACAATTTCATCATTTACTACATTTGATGTTATTTTTATTTTATTAAAATTAATTCTTGTTTTTGTAGTATTAAAGATCATTATTTATTTTATTTTTAAGTGTGACTTTAAATAAAATTTTAAATTAATAGTAAATCATGTATCATTCATAATTAATAAGTAAACGTACTTGTTCTGTAAAACATACATTTATTTGAACGGTAAATTAACAAAACAGTTCCTGACTATCACACAGCTGAGAAATGAAATATTCCAGAGAGGGAAAATATTTATGTATCTGTACAAGTCAGCAAAAGCAGTCTACAGCCCATGAAATCTATACCCACGCACGCACATTATTATGTTGTTTGCGATAGCTCGTAAATCCTACTTACTTGACTCAGCACTAAAAGGGACTTGATCTTCCTCACCAACAATTGCTGATCTTTTTTGACCTACACGTGCTTTAAAAACCTTATAGTTGTAGTTCTTCCAGTAAATCATCCTAATATCTATTTAAAACACATGAGTATATACATGTAACTAGCGGACCCCCACAATTTCTTCAGCGTCTTGTTTTGCCCGTAACATGATGTTATAAAGCGTGAAAAAATTTACTTACCATAAAATAGTGAGCCAACCTCTAAAGATAGACATATGCTATCGTGAACTTTTTATTTTTATTTTTTAAAGAAGAACAATTCTTTCTTAAATTGTTTTTCTGAAACTTTAACCGCTTACGTAGCGCACGCAATGGAAGCTCTCAAAAGGGATAATTTTCCCCTGTTTTTGCAACTTATTTAATTGACACTCAGCACCTTTCGGTTGTAGCGTGATGATATGTAGCTTATAGCCTTCCTCGATAAATGGGTTATCTAACATTGAAATTTTTTTTTTCACCCGAGTGCTACACAGTGCTTCATACTACACCTGTGAGGAACATTTAAAGACTTGTATTCTAGAAAGTATTTAATAATATGAAATAAAAATTTATTACAAAAAACATGACTAACCTAATTAAAATTTATGTTTTCACTGCTAAAAGTCGACATTTTACTTTATTTTTAAAATCATCAAAACGTAAGACACCCTGTAAGACACAATTTAGCTTAGAATTTGACCGATATTTCGCGCTTCTTTTTTTTTTTATTCTTTACAAAAGGATGTCAGTGGCACGGAGATTCCATATTTAAATTATATGAAAACTCCTTGGGCAGGCGCGTGCCATAGATAAGATAACACTTGAGAAATGAAAATTCATACAACTTTATCTCCCGCTAAAACACGTTAGAAATGGATGTTCATACATTTTTTCCTCCCGCTTATTCAGGTCAAGGCAAAGACTAACGTTCTCTTTTCATTTTCAGGGAATATTGACTACTGTTCCGATCAGGTGTAGTATAAAAGCAATTTCTAACAATATAAACGTCTTAAAGAACGTAAAGTCCTTCCGGTTACAAATCCCCTTGCTAGATTTCCTGCAACATGATTGTAAGAGTGCTCGAGCGCATGTTTGTTCTGACACTCAGAAGAGAATTGGTTCCACAAATAACTGTGATCATATTTGTCAAAAAAAAAAGATTTTGGCCGTTTTCTTCACTAAATACATACATTCCAAGGAAGCCAATACAGTATTTGTCAAACTCGACAAGAATCTTGTATCATAGCATGCCAACTGCTAAGATTACAAGACAAGACCAGACCTAATACAAAGTGATCCTCGAACAGAAATATTTGAGCCGCAATGAGTTTTGTTACCTTCAGTGACGAGCATGTTACTTTTCTTGGTAAGTGCGACTAAAGTCAAGAAATAATGGCGGTAGCCATAACGAAGTACGATACTTTTCTAGTTATTGATCATTGACGTGATCTAGCATTATATTGAAAGTTCAGCAACATTCTATGGGCTGCGAAATTTGGTTTTACTGCCGGAACTCCAAACTTATGACCGTAGATTTTAAAATCTATTAATATATGACCTTCAAAACTTTATAAAAGAGTGTAGGTGCTCCTTTCTAATAGGTCGGCAACGCGTTTGTAACTCCAGTTTTTTTTATGGGTAATAATGGGCAAACGAGCAGACGCATCGCCTGATGGTAAGCGATTACCGTCGCCCATGGACACCCGAAACACCAGTGGCGTCACAAGTGCGTTGCAGACCTTTGGGGGATGGGGAGGGGGATTGGGTATGGGCCTCCGGTATCCTCATTCACTCGGTAAAACACAGCGCAAGCGCTTTTTAAGACCGGGTTTCTGTGAGGCCGTGGTATCACTCCGGTCGAGCCGGCCCATTCATGCCGAAGCATGGCTCTTCCACGGTTAAGGAAGCGTTTACGAGATTGGGTATAGGAATTTTCGTGTTTTCTATCTATGATGTGTGCATTTACAAAAAAAATATATAAGAATTCTATCAGTCCACTTAGCTTTCAAATATAAAAGCTCTGCTGTGGTTGTGGCTAGGTGGTGTTGTGTAAAGTGTCCAATATGTTTGAAAAAAAAAGTAAAAACCCACCATTTCAATTCTTTATCATTCATCAGTAAATGCTTATTTCAGTGCTCTTTGTTCGCGAATGAAGTCGTCTTTGTCTACACTTGGGCAATGCAGTGCAATACATAAGTGTCAAGTCGACCGACGGCGCTGCTCCTCTTGTGACAACCCTAACTAATGGTGTACAAGACATTGGTTTTAGGAATGCGCACTTTATCGATATGTATTCGGAAAAGGATTTTTTGCGAAATTCTTCACACAGAGATTAAATAATAAAATCTAAGTTACAGTTGGCAAGGCAAGCCTGGCAAGCTCACAAGAGAATCTATCATATTAACAAGCCTATCGCATTCCAATGCTGGATAAAGACCTATCCAATCTTCACTAATATTATAAATTCCAATTGTTGGGTTGAACGAACTAATCTTAAGACCTACTGGTTCAAATTAAATATTTTTTTGATGTTAGATCATTGATGCTCCGCTATAATATAACTACTAGCTGACCCACGAAACCTCGTTTACGTCTCCTGTTTTCCGTAGCGTAATACATTTCCCCCGTTGTTATGGCATTCTTCATTGGTGCCCCGCTCCTATTGATCTTAGCATGATGCTATAAAGCATAGAATTCCTCGATATATGGGCTATCTAACACTGAAATACTTTTTCAAATCGGACCCGTACTTCCTGAGATTCGCGCGTTCAAGCAAACAAACAAACAAACCCTTCAGCTTTATATATTAGTATAGATATAGTGGAGCATCAATGACAAATGTTGCAAAAACGGGTAAAATTATTCATTTTGAGCAACGCAGGCGCGCGAACTAGTATTATGAAACTTCAATTGCGCGCAGCACACAAAACTTTTATGTGTAGTCACAATAAGAAATGTGATGTGACATAATTATTTTTGTAATAATAGGAACTTTTAAAAGAAGAGCTTACTCTTTATAAGTCAAATCAAAAAGGCAAATGACTCATAAATTACAGATTTCTATAAACGGTGGTAATCACTTACTTTTGGTAATCTGCTCGGAGCCTACCGTCTTATAAAAAAGCAGGGATGTTAGAAATATGGTGGAGTATGCGATGGCCAAAGAAAGAAAGATGGCCACATGGTATATTGTTAAAAAGTTTAGGAAAGCAAGTAAGTTATATTTAGCTTTGAAGAAATTGTAGTTTTGACTGCAGCCTTGTGCAAGCTCTGATAAATAATGCAGAGATATGCATTGTGCAATATACTGTACATTTTGATTGTTCAAACAGAATATGTGGGCGTCAAGGTTTAAAGATTCTGCGATTGCTATTATAATGTCTTTGAATGTTAATAACAGCAGTTGTTTGCGAGTTACGGACCAGATGTTGCTTTAAACACGACTGTGGGATAATAACATTGTTGTTTGCTAAAGAAATCAATTATTATTTAAATAAATTATTGTTTTTAAGCATCTGTTATTAGCAACATTTATTTGATTATATGCAAATTGTTATTATAACACATTTGCTTCACAATTCACAAACAAATATAGTCTCAATTATTCGCGACTCGGGCCTGCCACCTGATTTATGATCTTAAGAACATATGCATTACTACAAAGTATCTGCAAGCAGAAATTAAGCCCTGTTCAAATGGAAACTTTAAATTTAAAGTGGCAGGGTTTATAATTAACTGTATGGAATGTCTTTTAGCTATGAGTCATCATCGCCATATTGAATTTTAACGTCCATTGCGAATAAAACCGTCAGTCTGTCAAAACATTCAAAGTTATTTGTGTTATTAATTAATTAGATGTTTGTTCTTTTTATGTTTTTTGTTTGTTTATTTTTAATAATTAATTTATACATCTAAAGATTGAAATAATTAAGGAGTAGACTTCGACTCTTTAAGTTTTTTGTTTAAGCTTCATGCACACAAAATAAAGAGACGGATTGAATAATTAAAGTTATTTTGATGTTCATTTATTTATGACTTGTTTTTTTTATGTCTGCCTGCCGCCGGCCAGAATGACTCTACTCTGCCTGATGAAAAGCATAAGCATAATCCAAGAGTGGTGGTCACCATACTCATTACAAATGTAGACAATGCAACACTACAGCATGGTGACCCACACCATGACGGCCTAGTCATGCTTCTGCATCATTGGACCTCCGGTCTTACACTCACCAACGAAACACGACATGGCGACAGCACGAACGTTGTCATTTTACGTTGATCTTAGTATAGCGAGGGCAGTACCGCCCCGGTCGAGCCGGCCCGTTCGTGCTGAATTCAGCGCGCTCTACTACCTTGATTCCCAATTTATAGATTGATCCTATAGTAGTGCTGGCCTTTGAACTCTTAGAAGCCACCGTTTTAGAGTAGTTGATATACCTGCGCTCTCGAACTAAACGGTTCGGCTCTTCCTTCCTGTGCCAAGCAGTGCAGTGACATACACAACACGACGTAGTGAGTTCCAACGTGTTCCCTTCCACTATGATCCCAGGTCCTTTATATTTGTTTGTTGTCAGTATGGCACCAATTATATAAATGGCGGTGTACTTCGAATGCGATGGAGCATTTGAAAAATAGTTTAGTAATTTTTATTCACAATATTATACACTGCATAAATAAAAAATAAATGAATAATTAAAATTGCATAAGTTGATAAAAAAATGCTATGCAATAGCTTTACCGCGGCAGTCCCCGAGTGCCACTCGTCTTTTTTTTTATAAAAGCATGCTTTTCACATAAGTACTTAGTTTAAACCTGAAAACCGAACCTAAGACCTCCGGCACAACAGTCATCAGTGGATCAATCACCAACAAAAAGAAACAGGCATAGTTCTTCCCTTTTTAAGAATTTTGCCATCCGTCATTCTTGCACCACCTTCTGGAATGGTCAGGGGAGTAAGTTGGTTGGATTCAACACACCATAAGCTTCGGTAAAGGTATACTTTCAATGGCATAAAACTGATCCTTATGTAATTCTACAACTGACAACGACTTCAACATTATTTATGAAAATATAAAAAAAATAGTTTGTCATTGACCATTATAAATCAATTCTGAAGTGGACAAACAAATGGGTCCATTTATATAAATACATATTTACGTCATACGCTTATCAAGAACAGTTAAAAACAAATAACTTGACCAATGAGGTCAAACGTACAATAAATCATTCATTAATAAATAATAGTAGATTAATTGCTAATTAAACTTTTTTCTTATCACACTCGTTATGTGAACATATTGATAACACATTTATTATTGTAATCTATCTCGACTCTGTAGGATAAAATATTGCCTCTTCAAAACATTAATATGAAACAGTAAAAAACATATTTCCACAAATGTATATATTTTTTTACCAGGGTGTTACCTTACCTCACCGGGGTTTATTATGAACTGACTAAAAGTAGGTACACGAAGTACCACTCTCTGCTCTGCCTGATGGAAAGCATAAGCAGAATCCAAGAGTGGTGGTCACCATCCTCAATGCGAATAAGGACAATGCAGCATGGTGACCCACATTATAGCGGCCTAGTGAGATGGTTTTTCACGCCCCGCTTAAAGGCCCCGGGATCATAGTGGGAAGGGAACACGTACCCTGGTAGTAAGTTCCAGGTTTTAACCGCTCGGCAAAGAAGGAAGAACCGAAGCGATGAGTGCGAGAGTGAAGGTCCGCCACTCTGAAGCGGTGAAGAACTCTGTGCCTGAAATAGCAACGTGTATAAACTTGCTTTGTCCGTGGTGTGAGGCCGTGAGGGGTTGAGATAGATAGATTCTAGATTCGTCTTAGCCGTGAAAGTGACACTGGGTACATCAAAATTAAAAAAAAATTAAAAGAAATATTTTTTTAAAAACCTGAATTTAATAAAGATAGCAGATATTGACTCAGTAGGTTTTTTTAAAATAATTTTACTTGTTTAATCCGTTGTATAATTCGGCATTGAGATAATTTGATGTTTTTGAGGAAAACATGGGCTATATTAGCGCAATAACAAGCATATACACGGAAAATTATAGCCGACCCACGCAACCCCGTTTGCGTCTCCTATTGCCCGTAGCGTGATAATTTTCCCCCGTTTTTGAAACATTTTTCATTGGTGCTCCGCTCCTATTGGTCGTGGCGTAATGATATATAGCCTATAGCCTTCGTCGATAAATGTACTATCTAACACCGAAAGAAGTTTTGAAATCGGACCAGCGGTTCCTGAGATTATCGCGTTCAAACAAACAAACAAACTCTTCAGCTTTATATTATAGTATAGATTATGTTTGACCCACTTTTTAGCACTTTTTTAGACTTTCAAATAATAATAGGCCTTTAAATTTACAGATTACTATTTGCATATAATGTTCTTTCGTGTTTAAATCTCGCTTTTCTGACCCACATTTCGTCACAATCTATCTATCTCCACAAACTAGCGCGTCCCACTTAGTTCGATAATATTTATAGTGTTATAAATCACAGTTTATATAACCGTTATTTATGTTATCGACACATAACTACTTCAAAATTAATGACTCGAATATATTAGCTAACCTAATGGCAAATGACTTATCAAGCCATAATTTATAATCATATTAATAGTCTGTCGACTTCGACAATCAATATTTACATCTAATTAAGTTTTGAACAAATTAGTTTACCAGTATTAAATAACGTTAATTTTTTAATAAACATTTCGAGCCTTTTTTAACGAATACGATCATTATGAATGATTTATTTATAACTAAATAGTAGGTATTACGAGTATTATAAAAGATGCGCTTATAATGTCAGATAAATATAATGTAAATATGTTTATCATACTTACTCTAATATTATAAATGCGAAAGTTTGTGAGGATGTATAGATGTTCATTAAACTTTCACGCAAAAACTGCTGATTGGATTTACATATATGAAACTTACAGTAATGCAGCTCATACATCAGAATAACACAGAGAATACTTGTTGCCACGAAATCCGACGTACACGCGGGCGGAGCCGAGGGCAAAAACTAGTTAAGAAATATATGCATATTATTTACGACAGTTTGTGTTATATAATAGTCGGCATCGGTAAAATTTTGAAGTTTTAATATACGTCCAGTCGTCCATACATACAAATGTACCTATACATAAACATCCTTTACTAAAAGGGTGTTTATATATAGGTACGCTAGCTGAACCCCGCGGTGTTACCCGCGGTTATTGTCGGTCCAGCCGTTCCAGAGATTAGACAGATAGACGGACAAAAATTGTAAAAGAAGTTATTTTGGTATGTATGTACATATGCATTTAGTAAAAATCGGTTATTTTAATATTATATTATTACAAACAGACACTCCAATTCTATTCATTTGTATAGATTTGTAACTAACTGACTACTATAACTATTATTCTTTAACTGACTACGATAACTAACTTTAATCAACTCCCCCTTGGGTTAAAAACGAGACTGTATTTGTATATTAAATAAATATTTATATACGCCAACGCAAACATAAAATACACACATCAAAAGTGTCTAGGGATCAACATATGTGTCTAGGGATCAACATATATTTTTGCAATAACTTTTCTCCTGATTGATATTAATTAAAATTTTCTTTAAGGATTCATCAAATAAAGTGTTTTCGTTTGTCACAGTAACGATAAACCAAGTCACCTTTGCATTAATAAAGAAATTTGCCATTTTCCTAATAAAAGGATTTTTGACATTTGAACCACTAATATTAAAGTTCGAAAAAAAGACTGAAATAACAGTTTTCTTTAAAATTTTATTAGGTCACTTAAACAATTAATAATCCGTGTTTCTACCGCGAACACTAACACAAGAACATCGGTTTGGCATACTCAAAATGAGTTCATCCAAATCACGCTGTGGAATGGCCGCCCATGTTCGTTGCAACAACAAAAAAAGGTCTTCTTGCGACTGGATACCCTCCATATTCGGCAGAGCTCTTCTCTGTAGCATATCCCATGCATGCTCAATCGGGTTCAAGTCTGGCGACTGAGCAGGCCAGGGCCAAAGCCACATCTCAATCTCAAGAAATCCGCATAAAAATGCTTGATCCCTAGACACTTTTGATGTGTGTATTAACGAGTTATATTTTTTCTCTGAGGTCTTTAAGAGGTCATTGTAATCAACAAAACATTTGAGTGTTGTATTTTTTGCGAATCTCCTACACAAATATATTCTAGAGGTGCAAGTATAAGATTGTTTGAAATTTTTACATACAGAGTCAGAACTAGTTCTAAGTAACTGTATATTATGATTAGCGAAGAGATTAATGACCGGGGTTTTATTTAGATATTTAGTACATTATATATTTAAATTTTCTAATAACCAAATAATATGTTCATCAGAAATGTTATTTAATAGGTGTATATTTACATATTAATATCACATTTACGTTACAAAGATACACAAATATGTTCATATTTTTTCATTAGTTATAATACTATGACATGTTTCTTGTTTGTTTCTAGAGTTTTCGATCTGAGATTGATAAAATTTCTTTTTTAACGATATGATATTTTAATACAATCCTTTTATACAACTCAGTATAGATATTACTCGTATATATAAGCTAGCTCAATAAATGTCACTCGTCTTTGTAACATTTTTCATCTAATTCGCCATGTCGTGATATTATTTCGCTTTAAGGCTTATTCGATAAATGGACTATCCAGCACTAGTATTTCATTTCCATACCAGTAATTGCTGAAATAATCGCGACTGACAAAACAAACTGGCGGGTCGCTAGTTAATAATAAAATGATCTTTTTCCTTTTTTGTACAATAAGCTCCGTTGATATTGTACAGTAGGGCCATGTGATCACCATACGTAGAAACAATCGTTCATCCCACGGTAAATCTGTCAGCGGCCGCGGCTTAATGTGGAGCAACGGCGCAACAAATAGTAATGCGCACGAGCACCTAAACGTGTCAACACGTTCGCTCGCGTCGCGTCCCTAATGCCACGATGACAGGAGCGGAGGATATAAAAAAAAAACGTGTGGCACTCGGGGACTGCAGCGGTAAAGCTATTGCATAGCATTTTTTATCAACTTATGCAATTATAATTACATTTATTTTGCCAGTTTCTCATTTAATATTGTTCAAAAAGTATTTAAATAATAGAGGGCGTTGTGTACCTCGTAGTTACGAAACAGTTTTAACAGATGGCGCTGACCAGTTTTTATTTCTGCAGTATTTTTTTTCTTTGAACATGTATACTTACGGGGCGCATATGCGGTGAGTGTTTTCTCAAACCCAGTCTGTTTTGTCTGTCTGTCTGCTGCACGAAGTGCGTGACAGAGACAGACAGATTTCGGAGCAGCTCGTCTCGATCCGTGCGAGCTTTGGGTGTTAGGTTTTTTCGTTACGGAATTTCTTGGTTCGGCCGCGCTCAAAGCCCGCGAATAAAAGCTATGCAATAGTTTAAAATCATTTTGGGTCATACCCTGACAATCTCCGTTTAATAAAAATTGAATAACAGAAATATGGATATAAAATTGTCCCATTTTAATTCGACTCTACTTTTCTAAATAATAATAATATTTCCTCTATTCTCTCTCTCTCTCTCTCACACACACACACACACGCATACGCCTTAACACAAATGTTACGTAGAAATGTTACCGTAATCCGGTATTCTACACAATACCTAGGCAATGTATACCATACCTAAAACCTGTAGATAATGTGTAAAATATTACTTATATTATACAGTGCCTAATGCGCGGCCGGTAATGTGCTATCTACGGGAACAGGTCAAAAGCAATCCATTCAAACTCATCTAATCTAAATGATTCAACAACAAAACAGGAGATCTGGATTGGTCACTGTTCTAACCTAACCTAAACCTATATGAATCTGAATAAAGTTGATTTTAAGCAAACTGAAGTAACAGAACACTAATACTTGACCTCACACTTTAGTGCGAGACTGTGTTTACTAATTTTTATTATCTACTCTTGCATACATAGTTCTCGCCATTATTAAATGTTTTAATGCTTTGCTCGTTACTTTGTACTTAGGTACCTAGTAGTAACATAAAATTAATAAATACAGACCAAAATCTATTTATTTTACACATTGCCAGTGGGTCAGGGATTATATAAAATAGCTAGGTAAAGTATGTAATGGACAATAATTTTCAAAATGTTTCATACATTGCCTGGACCCCCTAGGTATTGTATAAATTGCCTACGTATTGTATAGAACACCTCAATTATACAGATAGCCGGTAACAGATACCTACACCACATTATTCTCTCACATCCCATATAGCAAGTTTACGGAAACGCCATTACGTAAGTAGAACTGAAATTATGATTCGCAAACTGTGGACAATTAATTTACCTTTGTTTATCCCTTGGGAAATAAAAGGCGTGACAATATTCATGCAATGTACACAAAACTCCTTTATTATTAACTAGTTTTTGTCCGCGATTCCAACCGCGTGTATGTCGGTTAATCCGGCCTATGTTACCCGCTGATTATGTAGTTTTCCATTAGTGAAGAATTTATGAAATCGGTTTAGTGATTTAGGCGTAGCAAACAAACTCATATTTGCATGGATTTATAATGTTAACTAGCTTTTGCCCAAGTTTCCGCATTTATGTCGATAATCACGTTAAAGAGTAGCTTATGTCTTTCCTCGATAATCAAAGCATCTCTAAGTCAAATTTAATTGAAATCGGTGCAGCGGTTTAATCTTTGAAAGCGCAACATACAGACAAAGTTACTTTCTAATTTATTTATATTAGTATGGATACAAAATATTCTATTTCGCTTAATTCTGTCAGTGAATATATTTGTACATTTTATCTCAGTATGTTGTTACATGTAGCCACTTGTAACGGTGGATTGACGGGTTATCGAAGGTGACCCAGTGCTCTCTGCTCACAGATTTCTGCGAAACCTTATCGTTTTAATTCAACTGATATGGCGGCGGATGGTATAATATGTTCTTAGTATACACAAACGTACAGCTAATTGCATTAATCTTGAATGGGAATTGAAGATAAGCTTATCTTCCAATGTTGTTTACTTCATGCTTTTAAATATTCATTCATTTTAGGTCCCTGCCTATATAATTACAACAATAGTTCCAAATTTTGCTTTTTTTGCGGATTAAATA
Source organism: Diaphora mendica (assembly GCA_949125395.1). Lineage (NCBI taxonomy): Eukaryota > Metazoa > Arthropoda > Insecta > Lepidoptera > Erebidae > Diaphora > Diaphora mendica. The sequence goes on from OX421325.1 coordinate 905,575, forward strand.
ACCTGTAATGTACTTGTAGCGTTACAACGAACAGCCACAAATTGCGTTCTTTTTACATGTATTGTTTATTAAATCAATTCATAATTAAACAGGAAATGTACTGTAGGCACCTAATTTAGAAAACGGATTCATAGAAATATTAAAATCTGAGTTCCTACTATGGCGGAAATAATTCTTGCCAGCCCTGACCGCAGACCGACCGTCGCGCGTCGTCTCCGCGGCCGGTTCTCGGTACCAGGCAAGGCGACACCACACTACTGCCGCTGAATGTTAATTACTGTCAATCTTTCACACCGTCTTACGTTCAGGGAACAGGTACTGTTGTGGTAACATGACCAGGGCCTCTCTTTTAATGAGACCTTGGTACACAAACTAGTGATGGAACATGAATGGAAAGTTTTGCTCTTGGGTAATTAAACTATGATTTTAACCTTCGATTATGATCAAATTGACAGGCCTGTTTGTATAGTGGTTACTGATTCTGACAGCTAGCCCAGTGGTCGATGGTTCTATTCTCATTATTATAATATTTTAATACATTTCATCTTTTCAATATTTCTAATATAGCTTAAACGCACTCTTCATTTTTATGCGACAACTAGCGTAAAATCCGCCATTTGGGAAGAAGAGACACATCTCTACAAAAACTTCACCAGTTCCCTTTTGAACGCAAAAAAAATAAGCGATAAGTTAATCGATCTTGAATCATGTTTTCTCCAAACGCAAGCACTATAGAGGCTAAAATGCGTTTGGCTAACTGGCGTCTCTTTTAATATAGAAGATAAGACTATTTCTGGGCCTTGCTAAAAAATTGACAAAACCCACTTATCAAGAACAGTCGATATCCAGGAAAAGAGCAATAAGAATTTAATTTAAAAAAATTGTTTTAGTCAAACCATAAACTCCAACACATATCAAGATCACAGTTTATGACCCACGTCTTAACTCTGAAATCGTCACACAATTCATGTGTTATGACGTCACACCATCACCACACAAATCCCACGGAAGCACCAGGAAGAAATAACCATACAAAAAATGATATACTCCCCTATCGCTAGGTATACCATGAGTTATGTTAAAAATTGAGGACAAAAGTCCAACTAAGAGTGGCGAAGGCAAGTGAGAATTTTTTAATAATCTGTGATTTTATCAAAATAAATGTTCTAAAATTCATACTTACTATTTGTCGAAGTTTTAACACATATTTCTCCAGCTGTTTAAATGTTAGAACGTTCAATATTCAAATCAACCTATCACGGTCCACTGCTGAAAAGGTCTTCCCCACAGAGCGCCAACTATCCCGGTCTTGGGCAGTCCGCGTCAATCCAAAGTTCAAAGGTAGGTACTTTCAATTAGCCATGTGTGTTTACAGCCTCTTCAATAACACACACATAGGGGTCGTTTGCTGAAGGTAGCGAGAGTCCAAGTATTATTGACTGTCATGGTAATTCCTAGATAAAATCCCAAAACCACCATGATACAATGGTAACCCTACTTCTTCGTAGAAAATGTTCCAATGAAGTCGGTTATGGGCGCATTTTCATACGAATTACTCACGAGCCGGTAAAAATCACTACCACATAGAAACACACGCTCCATCACGGAGTTTATCTTCTGCATTTTTACCAACTTCCCCTTTTTTCGCGTAATTTATTGTTCATAGATATTTTCCTTTGTGACAAAAATATTTTACCCCTTCTAAACGATCCTTAAAACATATACATATAACCAGGCTTTACCCGCTCAAGTCTCATTGATTTTGTCCATATTTTTTCGAGATTAAATGTATTTTCTATTTCAATTTACTGCAACATTCACCACTATTTTAAATGCATCCAAATATCATATTTAATTTATACAACCAACGGCAACTATTTTCCAACTTCCTGTGAGGAACCCATCAATTTTTTTTTTTAGTAATAGCGGCTAAAATGACTCTGCTGTGCCTGATAGAAAGCAGAAGTAGAATCCAAGAGTGGTGGTCACTATCCTCAATGCGAACGTGGATAATGCAGTATGGTGAACCACACCATGGCGCAAACAATCTATTCAGAACAGAGCCAAGGCGTTGGCTGTTACCTTGACTGGTCCATAATTTAAAAGCCGCTCAGTGAGTAGCTGAATTTATAGTAAAGTCAAACACTATCTAATGTGAACTATGTGAACTTTATTCAAATTGTAACATATGAGGACATACTTAATAAGAAAACTATTCGTAGATACAAATAAAAAGTTTAGTAGCGGTATATGGTTTAGAGAGCTTACACCTGAAACCGAGGCGACAAATCGATAAAACCTTGCATGCTATTTATTTGTTTACCTTTAAAACTGAGACACTAAGCAATCACCTATATAAATGTAATCTTGTACCTAAACAAACACACAAGCTCTTTGTCTGTGACAATTTTATCGCAAAAAGGTATCTAATCCGGAAGTGTGTCGTCAGAAAAGGCCAAAACACACAACCATAAGTCAAACATGACTGGACCTTTGATAATCTTGGGGCACAAAAAATGGACAGACTTCGAAAGGCGATAAAGACTTCCAGTTGATCATTTCGTGAGGATAAAGAGATTAAATATAATATGTCGACTTAAAAAGGTAACTACGTATGCGTTAATGGAGTCACTTTTGTGATCTTTTCAAATAATCACTGTTATAGGTAGTAATTTGTTTGTTATTACGTTAAAAGTGGTTAAATATTGGATCTACAAATTAGGTGGCGGAAAAACATAATATGTATAATCAGTTCCAGTAATGTTTGTAATACAATAAGGAATTAAGATATGACAGCTCGTCATCTTCCTAGTCTTTATTATTCCCAATATTATTTGGGGTCGGCTACTAGTTCAACCAGTTCTACCTGAATATCAGTTTTTTTCATGGAGCGAATGCATCGGACTTCCGCAACTCTGAGCGCGAACTGAATTCGAAAGTTGAACTAGTTGTCAGTATAGATGAGGGCACTGACGTCCCAATAACGATGGCAATTTATGTCCATGACATCCGGACAATAACGTGGTATTAACCCAATAAAACTTTTGGCCCGACCTGGGAATCGAACCCGAGACCTCCTGACCGGCAATCGTACCTAACCACTAGACCAATGAAGCAGACTTATGTATGCAGTAAAGTATGACAAATTATGATCTCTGGAATTAGAACAAAACATTAATTGACTACATAAGTGTAATTTAGTTTAGTACATCTTTTAAAAAGGTTAAAAAAGAAAGCGTTTATGATACATGTCTAAATACGGGTTACAAAAAAATCAGACCTTAAAATACACAGATGAATAAAATCGTTCATTAGCCTTTATTTTATATAAATCAACATTATCTACAATGTTTTACAGCAATGAACAATAGATCAATCAATCTTACTTCATTCTAAAAGTAAGTATTTAAACAATCTCACTGTTTTCGTTGATGAAAATTGACTGATTCCCCAACTACCCTAATCTGTCAAACAGTAAAAGTCAAAACAACACATTACCATTATAAACTCATCATTGAACGTGCCATTATTTATTTTGATTGTCATCTAATTGTAATATTCATCCAGGTAAAGTCGAGAGTGTCAAATTCTTCGACATTGAACCATCCGAATGTCCCCTGACGCTAGCAGCCGACATATCTATTGTCATCCAATAGTTTTGACATTTCTTTGTCACTAACTCCTTCAATATTTTATGTAGGAAAGATAATCTCTTTTGTGGATTGGGAATTATAATTCCTATTGTCATTTGAATGCACTCTAAAGTGAAATGGGTGACGATTATGTTGAGATTTTTATCGTATTAACAGAGATCTATCAAACCATGTTCTTTAACATTTTTACAGGTTTCAAGAATATAAGGATGATCTCAGTTCAATTGTATTTTTTTATATTTGCTGCGTCAGAATGCTGTCATTTGGAATCGATTTGGAGAATTCTTTTTTCATTTGGGAGAGAATACTTTCCAATTTGGTGCTCGATGACATCTGAACTCGATAAACTCGCAAATAATCAAGTGGATTTCCCTACAAATTTTCCCTTTGTATAGAATGACTCATAAAAAAGGTTTAGGCATACCTACATGATTTTAGTGTTGCATAAATGACGACAAATTATTAAAGATTTTTTTTACAGGTATGAGTCACGTAAAACAAAAAATAATATGTATTTGATTACGTATTTTTGTGTGATTTTTATATTATTTTTGAATTGGTCTTTATTATTTTATTTTTCTTATAAGTAACTAGTCCTTAGACACATTTCTTTAGCACCCTAAAATATACTCGTAAAAAATGCTTCTGGCATTAAGTCTGGCATCGTGTTCCTAATTTAAGAATTCAAAAAAACAAACAATATAGATACCTACTACTACTATCTGGGGGCACAGTCGTGGTCCCGCTAAGACGAGCCAAGCGAAGCGCAAGGGCACTACCTACCTTTTCTCGAAGTGTTTCATCGTTTTTTTGAACCCTCATAACTTTGGTTTGTGATATACCAGATAGTTCAAATTCTCAGGTTATGATGTCAATAATAGACTAATTAATAGCATACAACGTTTCAATTGCATAGCTCTGATACTTTAGATTTTATTGATACCTACCTAAAAAACACCGATTTCGTCACTGACACACTGATGATCATCAAAACTGATGAAAACCAAAACATTTTCATGTAAAGTTGCCAAGACGACTGCATATGGCTTACCCTGTGAAAAAGATATCAAATCTCATGGAGAGCCAAGCTTCTGAATCTACACGCCCTAACTCTACCAACCCTAACTTCACAAACTCTGCATCAGAGTAAAAATGTATGGCATGGCTGTTTCGTTACTTCAGAAACTAAATATTCCCATAACAGATTACTTCAGAAACTAGATATTTGCAAACACAAAAGGCGTTCGTTACGCCTTCGTGACTGCAGCGACACGGCGAAGTCATACATTTTTACTGAGATGTAGAGATTGTGAAGTTAGGTTTGGTAGAGTTAAGGCGTGTAGATTCAGAATCTTGGCTTTCCATGAGATTTGAAATCTTTTTCACAGGGTAAGCCATATGCAGTCGTCTTGGCAACATTTTACGTGAAAATGTTTTTAGTGGGATTACCTCTTTTCAAACTTATCCATGAACAACACCAGGAAATCAATTGAATGAAATGTCTTATTCTATCTGTACGAAGATTTCGCCGTTGTAAGTAAACAAAAATTCAAAAAGTTAAACTCCAACAGAATACGAAATATAACAGGCCCACGCTAATCAAAAACAAACTTGTAAATCAATAAGAAATCTCGCAAATATCACATGTTAAGGTTGGAACTGTCAAAATATGAATGTATCTGACAAAAATCGCAGTTAGCTTATGATTTGCATTTACAAACTCACGGAATAAACAACACGACATAGATCTTAGCCCAAATTTATCGCTGTGGTAAAATATGTCAAATGTACTTTAATATATAAGTAGGTATATACTGACTTTAGTAACTTTATACTGACTAGATCGGTAGTACGTATAATGAAGAAGGGTTTACAGACCTTACAAGTAAAACTTTAACAAAATAAAAAACTGACTTTAAGAACGATCAAATCGATCGATTTCTCTTGGATGCCATCATGAGATCTTAGTGTCCTTATCATGGTACCACCGTCTCCTTTCCATTAAAAAAAGAATCATCAAAATCACTTCATAAACGACGAAGTTATCCGCGACATACATTTAAATATATGTATACGGTCGCATTGAGAACCTCTTCCTTTTTTGAAGTCGGTTAAAAATACAGCTTGATCTCTGTGACAGATAAACTTCTAAATAAACTTAGAAGAAGCTATTTTATACCATCCATATTTTCATTCTTTACGTTGCAGTTTTATTGCAAATTAAGTGCAATACATTATAATATAAAAATTCACATGTAAAATATACCCCGTAAGTTCTAAAATGACACTTATGACAGATGTCACAGAGATGAAGCTATATTCTGACTATAGTTTAAATCTTTGGAACAAATGGACCGGCTCAACCGGAATTATACCACGGGGTTACAGAAAACCAGCTTTATGTATTCTTTCGTTACTGTTCAACGAACACGTGCGATTTGAGGAGATCAACCCCCTAGATCCTGTAGTGGAGGACTCAAGGGGTGGCAACGCATTTGTTGACCCTTGAGATATGATCACCAGTAGACACTTATCTTCAGTAAATCCGTCTACTCATTTGCCTCCTACACAACAAGAAAATTAAATAAATGTGTTAGTGTAAATGCTTGATTAAAGTGTTATTTTATATGTACACACATACTAATCTATACAATCAATCTTTAAGCCGTTTAGAAACACATTATTGCTCTTCTAAGGACTCTAACGACCGGGTTGGCAACTAAATTGTCCATTAACACGCCGCTTTATCGATGCAGATCGACATCTTATAGCCAAGATTACATTTACATTGCTAATTGATACGATTGTCTCAGATTGGGGCTATATTTTAAATTAATATTCTACAATATTGTTAAACAAATTCACTTTGAATTTCATTAAAATACGTTAGCGTAGAGTTTCATAGGACAGTTGTGTGATGTCTAATTCTAAAGGAAATATGTATTTAATCTTTAATTTAACTTCACTCGTTTTGTGGACATAAGGATATCGCAGCATATTCTCTTCTCTGTCAACCAACGTATGTATGTAGGAATGTTAAACGGTTGGTTCAGTAGCCCAGACAAGTTCAAGTACACGTAAAAATGAAAACTCTCCAAAGTTCCTCCTTACTCTTCACATAAAACAAAACTAAATCTTCTTCTTCATTTAATTCAATGGCTCCATCGGATATCGATGATTGTGCCAATGTCAAGTATTAATAGTCTTTAAATCTTAAGTTTTCAAGTCTTTGTCGTGATGAAATTAATGATAAAAAAAAATTTGGATGACATGAAATGGAGAGCGTCTTTCGAAAAAACAAAAAACGATCTCTCAAAACTAAATAATTTGTGTTCTTTGCTTGGAGTTATTGCGTGTCAGTGTGAACTAAGGTGTTAGACAGTTTCCATATATTATTTAAATGAAAAGCCTAATTAAATAGTTTTTTTTTTGTTAGTTGCACATAAATATGATGACATTTAGAATACCTAGAAGCAAAGCTACAGAAAGAAAAATTACGTTGACAGTAGTTGACACAAGCGGCGCCTTGGGCAAAAGATAGTAAGTATATACATCTTATATATAAAATTCTCGTTACCATACTCCTCTGAAACGGCTGGACCAATTTTTATGAAATTTGTGTGCATATCGGGTAGGTCTGCTGAGAATCGACCAACATCTATTTTTATACCATTTTTTTTTATGGCACATCAACAAAGAATGAACGAAGATTTTGATGAAAAAGGCAACTTAAATGATAACATTAACATTTAGTATTTAAATAAGAAAGTGAGATTGGGGGCTTTGGTAGCTGATATTTTCAGTAGATAGAGTCCGATGATAAGTGTCGGTTCAAAGAATATGTGCATCGCAGATAGAACGCTAACTTGGCAATGGAAACTTATAATAACTTGTTTATGATAAACCTCACGCAAAATATACTTGGTGACCAATCTTTTGGTTTAGTTATTACAGATCCTGGCCAGATTCTGAGCCAGATATCATGGGTTTGATACCCATAGAGGACAAATAAAATAATTATGTAATGAACACGATGGTTATTGTCATGTAATTTATCTACACAATGTATCGCTCCAGCTACAAGTGTAGTATGATTGTGCCTAGATTGCGATCAGATGATTGCGTGATTGAGATGTGTCCAACTGTTATCACTTATTATTTTTATTTATTTTTATTTATTTATTTATCTTTATTGTACACACGTAACAGAAAGAGAAAGAAAAAGAGTTACAATATACAAAATGTGACAATTGGCGGTCTTATCGCTCATGGCGATCTCTTACAGACAACCTTTGTACGGATATTATCCTAAGTGACATTAATTAGGGTAGCAGTAGTAGGGCGCACAAATCATAAATTTATTACGTAAATTATAAAAACAATCACCAAATTCAAAATATCAACTATTTGCATAAGTACTTAAACATCTACTTATATTACACATATAAACATACATATACATATAAACAAACTAAAATATATACATACTATAGATAACAAGTAATTATAATGATAGATAATAATCCTTCACTAGCTTTTTAAATACAGTCAAGGTTTTGGCGCGACGGATTATTTCAGGCAAATCGTTCCAGAGTCTTACAGCTTGCACAGTAAAGGATTTATCTGTAAACCGGGTGGAATGTTTTGGCATTTCAAGTTTCAAATTCTCTGATGATCTCAGGTCCCTGCAATGAGTGTTGTGTAAAAACTGAAAGCGTTTTTTTAAGATAAGAGGGAGTGTGAGGATGAAACAGAATACTGTATAGAAGAGAAAGAATATGAACATTCCGGCGAAAGCGTATTGGGAGCCACTTGAGTTTAGAACGAAACTCTGAGATATGATCGTATTTGCGTAATCCAAATATGAATCTAATGCAAAGGTTTTGGAGTCGCTCAAGTTTATTTAGTTGGTCTTCGGTGAGATCCAGATAGCTGACATCACCATAGTCAAGGATGGGAAGAAGAAGAGATTGTGCGAGCGCAATTTTAGTGTTTGTGGGAAGAAAGTTTCGTAACCTTCGCAGAGACCCCGCTGCCGCAAATAGTTTGCGACTAATTTCCCCAATCTGGGGGCCCCAGGATAGGTACCTATCCATAAGCATCCCCAAATTTTTTACTTTCTCACTGAAGGGAACAATCGTGCCGCTGCAAACAATGTCTGGTATCTGCTGGAAGTTTAATCTACAGTGCAGCCCGGGGCTACCCACTATGACGACCTGTGTTTTAGTCGGATTCACACTCAGTCCATACTCCCTACTCCAGTTACATATTTTCATCAAATCTCTGTTAATTGTATTCACTACTTCTGTTAATTCATTTGGAGTTCCTTGTGAGTAAATTTGTAAATCGTCTGCATAAAGATGGTAGGAAGAAAGCAATTGATTTGTGATTGAGTTAATAAAAACTGAGAAAAGTAAAGGGGATAACACGCCGCCCTGAGGTACGCCCGCAGATGTAGTGCACCAAGAGGAGTAAACATTTGCAACACAAGCACGCTGCTGGCGACTATACAGGTAACTACGAAACCAGTCAATAGCTGATGGAGATATGTTAAGAGAGCGCAGTATCCCCAACAAGACATCGAAATCTACGGTATTGAACGCGTTGCTGAAGTCTAGCAAGGCAAATACCGTTAGCTTTCCCTCCTCCATGCCCGACCTAACATCATCAGTAATGTGGACTAGAGCCGTGGTAGTACTATGGCCTGGGCGGAAACCCGACTAGAGATGATTAAGGAGACAATTTCTTGAAAGGAATGAGCTTAGTTGTCTGTGAGTGAGACGCTCGAGGACTTTGGAGAGAAACGGGAGGATAGAAATGGGACGGTAATCAGTGAGGGCGGTAGGATTACTTTTCTTGGGGAGGGGAATAACATGAGCCAGTTTCCATGCAGATGGAAAGGTATTGATGGATATGGAATAGTTAAGGATATGGCTGATCACGGGTAGAATTTCGTCTAGGATGGGAAGAATCATGTTACGACTGATACAGTCGCTCCCTACAGCATTCGAAGTTATTGACACTACGCTCTTCCTAACATCACATGCAGCGAATTGACTGAAAATGAATGGGGAACAGTCGGGAGTCGGCAGAGATGAAAGATAGTTTAGCGTCGCAATCTTGGTAGCCCCGCCATAATTGGAGGAGGCAGAAAAATATGAATTCATGGAATCAATATCAATATCTTTCGAAGAACAGTCAGGACGTGATTTGCCGACTCCTAATGACCTAAGAAACTTCCAAACCTTGGCTGGGTCACCATCTTCAACAGATTTGTGGATATGTCGGCGCTGAGCATTCCTACACATCTTGTTGCAGTGATTTCTTATTAATGTTACCTATGGAATAGATAAATGATTAATTGAAAATGGTGGATCAAAGATTTGCTTCACATTTTCTTTCATTATAAGATGACAAACGTTTACTCGTGGTTGTTTTTACCCGACTACGGCAAAGCCAAAGGAGGGTTATGATTTTGACAGGCTATGTATGTATCTATATATGTTCATTTGTTCCCTAATTATTAGAACTGGACAAATGAGGCATCGTTAGAAGCGTCTTGATCGTCTGCTGGTTATAGGCTATATGACGTGTTACTGCATCTAATGTGGCGCCCTCTAACCTACATAAAGTACTGTATTAAAAAATAAATTTGAGATAAATATGCCGTGTTTGGTATCATTGGAAAGGGCGTAACTTGTAAATTTCAAATATATATGTATTATTTATTAATAAGGGCACCAAAATATTTTAAATAAAAAAAAGTAAAAACTAAAACCCAACTACGACAAAAAACGACGCTGAAAAAGTTTAAAATAAGTTTGAAAAGCCGTAGTCACATGTAACATCAGTCCTATCTTTTTTTCTACATATAATAGGCATTTTATGTGATACTAGCACACCGGCACACGGCTCACCCCGCGGCGTTACCCGCGGTACAACAACAATGCCTTGGCGCGAAGTTTGTCTACAAAATTAGTAGCCTACGTTACGCATTATATCATCAGCTATCAGTCAGTGAAAGTCCCGTCAAAATCAATCCAGCCGGTCCAGAGATAAGCCGGATACAGACAGACAGACAAAATATATAAATATACTTTTATATGCATTTAGTGAAAAGTGCACCCTTATATGTATGTATAATTAACACACTATTATATAACTAGGTATATTATAACTGTCGAGTCTTTAATCATATTCTTTGCCGTCTACATTCAGTATCAGTACAGTGGCATCGGGTCACAAGTCCTGGGGCGAGAGAGATTGTGATAAGGTAACCGACTCAGCGACAGCGCTGAACATTCTCGTTCAGATGGCCACTGAGCGTAATGTTACTCAACTGTGTATTTTCTCTACACCTTATTGGCAGACTTTAACAGCAATATTTTATTATCGAGTCCATAAAAAATAAATTCTGCTTTCGTGGCATTATTGTTTTCAATAACGCCACGTCAAAATCATGCCTCTATACGAACCAAGGCAGGCGTGTTAATCGTCATCAGGCAAGCATTGAATCATCTTCATCAGCCTTTCGCAGTAGACTGTTGGGCATAGGCCTCTCTAATTGCAGTATATTAAACTAAGTGATTCGGAAGTCACGTTAAGCAGTCGGTCCCGGTTGTTATCATAGGATAACGTAACAGTCGTGAAGCTTAGTTGTAGGCCTTTGGGCGGCCTAAAACCATCCAACGGCAAGATTACGTAGCCATAACGTTGTCTTGCCAGTCCCCAACCCGCACTCGGCCAGCGCGTGGACGTATGGCCTTAACCCTCTCCTATGAGGAGACCCGAGCCCAGCAGTGGGACATTATTGGTTGTTGATGTGATGATATGAAACTAAGTAATGTGATGGATGTGCTTTTGAACAGTATACTCCTAAGTCCTAGATTGACTCCTAATGTATAACCCAAGCTACTAAGATTACATACAAAAACATAATACTCAAGAAAACAAAGATAGCATCCGTAATTTAATACAGGTTGGGAGTTTATCAATCGTAATGCGACGCAGTCAAGTAATACAGCTTCACATATATACAATGTAATGACAATCATAATAGCTGTTTGCGTCCTCTGATCTTATCCAAACGTTGGTACCACAGATAAAATGTAAATTGTTGAATGTTTCGAACGCTGTGGGTCCAATGTCGTTATGCTGCGAAGCTGTGGCTCTAGATATCTGGTCACTGAAACTTGTTGAGATAGGATTTGAAAGGTTTAGTGAAGGATGTACAATTGTTTGTTTAAATCAAATCACGATAAAGAGTTGTTACTCTTTTATTCTCTTTTTAAGTTTAAATTAAGGCTTCTAAATAGTCACAGATACAGGTGATATGCTTTACTCCTTAGTAAATTTTAGTTTTTACTTAAAAAACATCATGTAAGTAAAAACTTTCTGTGTAATGAAGAATATTATCATCATCATCAACAGCTTTTAAAAGTCCACTGCTGGACATAGAAAATAAATTTTGTGATCATCTATAATGCAGTATATCACATCTTCACTCAAATTTATCCGAAAAATAGAATTTTAAAAAATATTAATATTTTTGGTGCTTTTGTAGAATATTTTCGATACAATTGAAAAAGTAATTTCGTTGCTTAAAGCACAGTGTCTTGGTTAATCCGCTTTAAACTACCCCTACATAATAAAACATTTTGAGTACAATTTTATCATGTCATCTAAATCGTTCACTACACAACACCGTTCATAGAGTCTCTCACAATTTAACAAAAATATTCCCAAAGATGTAAGATAAAGAGTAAAATGACGGCGAACGATTTAAAATCGACGTGTCATGCGACTTGTCGGAGGTCGCCATGTGTCGCATGTCGCACTGTGAGTAATCCGCTTAAGTTCTTTCAAATTTCCATATAATTGTCACATTCACATACCCTTCGAATGACTTCAACATGTCTACCTGAGGATTTATCCCAAAGAATTATTGATATGAAGAAGATTTTTTGCGACGTTGACGCAAAATTTACTGAATGAATATATTGAAAAGGTTGTCTGAAGTTTGATTGAACGGGAATTTGTATCATATAAATTAATATTATTTTTTAAAACGAGTCGTGTATGTCAGTTTCCTACTGATCTTAGAATTGTCAATGGAAAATATAGATTTTAAATTAGTATTTTATACTTATAATACTGCTGCTGTGTTTATAATTTTATCAATGAATTTATTTGTATCATTTTGAACTAAAAATGTGTCCAACACAATCGAGTTTTTTGTCTTAGAAACTCACGGTGAGCGTCTGTATTTCTGGTTAGTATGAAACCATTGAATATACTCGAATAAATTTGTTATTGTTAGAGTATAAATATGAGTTCATTGAAATTGCCATTATAAATTTGAATATATATATTTATACTCTACAAAAGCCGAGCTTAATAATTCTTTATATTTATGATTTTCAAATATGATTATTATTACAACACAAACACATCTGCCAACCCTACAAAACACAAATCAGTCTCAAAGAAATACACGTCACATTTCTACCTCGTTATCGATTTAATAACGATATGGGTGACTCGATTCTAATCTCGATACATAATCGGATTTGTGGATATTGTCAGCGAGACATTTCGTACTGAGCATTGTCGTGACTGTGGGCTTTAATAAATGAATAGAATATTACTTCTTATTGTCATTTTGACAATGTGATAAGAAGGAACTGTGAAATAAGCGTCTGTATGGAGCAGGCAGTAGGACAGTACCGTCGTATCTTTAAATGATAACAGGCTCCTGTCATAGCCTCCATACTAAAGAAGGAACGAAAAACAATTGTACAGTAGTCAAGACAAATGAAACAGAGAATCATTTAAAGCCCCTGCAGACTACAGACTTTTAATCGGCCCATAGTTTAATTTAGTAGTCAGCAGATACCGAATCGTTATAATGTGCGCACTCCCATACATCTTCTTCACACTGTTTAAGAAACCAACCAAACTATCGGCCGATCGAAAGTCTGCGGGGGCTCCTAATTGTCAGTAAATAAATTTTCATTCATGTTTCCTGGTTTGGAACGTTGCGGGATTTTTTAATTAAAAGTCATTCAAAAATTAAACGTTAAACTAAAACTTTTTCCAACTCCAAATGTTTTCTTCAAAATTTTTCCTTTCATTAAAGATTTAGTTTCTTCAGAAAATCCTAACGTCAATCAATCAAGTTAGACCTTTCTTGTTCCCTGAGAAGTCTCTTGTTAATTAAATAAAGCTTAACCTTGATAAATATTTCAAAACACGTATAACATTATCAACTTTGGCATTCATCTCTTAAAATGTTGCTTTTAAAAGGCTACTCTAAAATGGGTAGTGGCCTTGTTTCGCAGCTTTCAACTCGTGTTGGATGGCAGCCAGACGTATTGTCACTGATCCGCCATTTCGGATAACAATGCGACGCCATTTTGTGAAACATTCACGCCAAATAAATGTAGGTATCATAATATTGTTATATTAACAATGGTATAAAATCACACAATCAGGGAAAGGCTTTTAGGAAATTTACCCCTCAGGAATAAAATAAGGAATGAACGGTTGTGGAGAAGTTCGTCATTTTCAAAATTAGAAACATGAAATAAAAATAACCACGAAGCTAAGCTGCGGCCAACTAGCTAGCTAAGCAGTCTGTACTAAGTTAATAATTATGCCCCTTCATAGAATCTTGTTTCCAGTTTCAGTCTGACGGCTCACCTACGGTTTACCACCCCATCATTTACAGCTACCATTACTGTTCTATTTTAATGCTTTTAAATACACACATATATAAATACTGCGATGTATTTGGGGCATCATTCTCGAACGTGGCAACATCGACAGCTTCTCAAGTTACACACATTACTTTAGAAACTTTACACTGCATTTGTCTGAGCTATGCTCTTACATTTACATATATTTATAGAAAACCATGAACTGTATCTTGATATACCTTTATTCTTAGTCATATTTCTATTTAGATGCAAAAGTTAACTGGAATCAACCCATGTTATTATAGTTTTAGCTTTGTATAGCTAGCACAATGAACTTTTTTACGTCTATTTCTCTTATAAAGTAACAGCAATAGATATTTACCTATTGATGTTACTGTTACTTGGTTTCTGTAAAAGTACATTCTGTATTGCCTAGACAAAAAAATTACAAAAACTTACTCACTTAGATACCCGTCTACCTACAGTTACTTACAACAATTACTATTACAATTACAATTACAACTTACAACAAACAATACAGTTACTTTACACTGCCATATAGTAAAGGTTTGCCGGAGAATGAAAATAACTTTAGATATAATTTAAATATGCACTTACATAATATATCGAATTATAATATGAAGTTTCATATTATTGACACTAACACTTACGTTAGACAATATTTGTATTTGACGAAAGATAGGTGTTATCTTTCCTTATTTTCGAAACGACAGTTAGCAATATCGCTATATTATTTTATTAACATAACAGCCAAGAATTTGGCTATTAAACCAGTTGTTCAGACAACTTGTATAGATACAGCCAAGCACTTGGCTATAACATCTAATATTTTAAACTAGATTTAGGGACAATAGAGGCCAACTCTGGCTTAAACCTACCATGTAGAATGGTATCAGAAAAGTATACAGCAACAACTTTCACTGTAGCGCATCAAAATATTCAAGGTATGTTTAGTAAGCATCTAGAAATTGAATTGTTCATGAGCTGTGACAAAATTGATATTTTTTGTATTACAGAACATTGGCTAAAAAGTCATCAGCTTATGTTCAACTTCAGTAATCATATATTAGGTAGTTCTTTCTGCAGGGAGCTTGCTGTGCATGGCGGTTCATTGATTTTGATTGGAAAAAATTTAACTTTTAAGAACCGTACTGATATTGCTGGCTTCTCTGTTGAACGGATAATAGAAATAGCATGTGTGGAGTTAGAGAAACTTGTTGTATTGAGTGTATACAGACCTCCATCCTCATCATATATTAATTTTGAAAAAATACCGAATGAAGTCTTGCAAAAAGTATGTAAAACCAGTAAAAATGTAATTGTGTGCGGTGACTTTAATGTGAATATATTAGAAGATACATCTTTGAGTTTAAGATTTAAGAATCTGTTTGGATCATACAATCTTGATAACATCTTTTTGGAGCCTACTAGGATCACTGCCACCACTGCCAGGTGTCTGGATAATATATTCACTGACATAGTGCCGCACAAAAAAGAAATAATAAATAAACTTCGTTCTGATCACTGTGGACAGATGTGTGTTTTTACTATGAAAAACAAAAAGGTGGTAACACGAGATATCACTGTAGTGCCCAAAACTGTGGCCCGTATGGAAGATTTTAATATAAAACTACTTAATAAACTACCCCACTTAGATTATAGTGATGATCCTAATTACTTATATAACACTTTTTTTATGTGTATTGCTCAGAATTTCAATCAACTTTTACTCCTAAAAAGTTCTCAGTTAAGGGTGCTACAACCTTCAGTGAATGGGCCACCGCAGATATTTATAAAAGTAGAACCAGGCTTTACGAGCTTTATGAAGAAAGGAATTATAACACTAGTGTGGAATTCCGAGAATATGTTAAAGAATATTCCAATTTATTTAAAAAGGTATGTCATGCTGCAAAGGTTGGTTACTTGAGATCTAAAATTAATAATAGTTCAAATAAGGTTCGTATGACCTGGCAAATAATTAATGTTGAAACTGGAAAAGCAAAGAACAAAGTTAATAATTACAGCCTTTCTATTGATAACAAAGTAATTGAATCTAATTTAGAGGTTGCCACAGCTTTTGAGAATTTTTTTACGAACATACCAGTTTCAATAACAGAATCATTGAATTCATCCCCTACTATTGCAGAATCTTTGTTGAAAGAGAATATTAAAATTTATAATACTGAGTTTAGATTTAGTTATATCACCGATATAGATATTGTTAAAACATTCAATGCTCTTGATGTTAAGAAAACCGCCGATCTTTGGGGTAATTCTGTACAAATTACTAAATCAATTATTGACGTAGTTGCATCACCGTTGGCTTTAATTTTCAATAAGTGCATTGAATGTGGTGTATTTCCTGACCTAATGAAACATAGTAAGATCATTCCATTATTTAAGTCAGGTAGCACGTCTGATCCAACAAATTATAGACCTATTTCAGTGTTACCTACTTTCAGTAAAATTTTTGAAAAAATTATACTAAGTCAGTTACAGACTCACTTTAGTGAAAACAATATTCTACACAGGAAACAATTTGGCTTTAGAAGAGGTCGCTCAACAACTGATGCTGGTGTTGAACTATTAGAGACTGTATTTAGTGCTTGGAAAGATAAACTGGATGCATTAGGAGTTTTCTGTGATTTGTCTAAGGCATTTGATTGCGTTTTTCATGAAACATTGGTCAGGAAATTGTATCACTATGGAATTAGGAACACCGCTTTGGATCTTCTTATCTCTTATTTGGGTAACAGGGTCGATAAAGTGGAAGTTAATGGTCATAGATCCGTGGGATCTCTGGTCACTATGGGGGTTCCGCAGGGCTCGATTCTCGGCCCATTTTTGTTTCTAGTTTACATCAATGACCTGCCTAATTTGATAAAGGATAGTCAGGGGATAGTGCTATTTGCGGACGACACTTCACTTTTATTTAAACTGAAGAGACAACAATCTGTTACTGATGACGTGAATGACGCTCTCTCTAATGTCGTGAACTGGTTCAATGTTAATAACTTACTTTTAAACGAGAACAAAACTAAATGTATTAGATTTTTTACACCCAACGTTAAACAAGTAAAAACCTGTGTTCAAATAAATGGAAAGGAATTGGGCCTTGTGGACACCACCAAGTTTTTGGGTATAACTCTGGACTCAAAATTGCAGTGGGGCCCACACATTGATGGATTATCGAATAGACTCAGCTCTGCAGCATACGCGGTTTATAAAATTCGTCAATTAACCGATGTAGAAACAGCTAGATTAGCATATTTTAGTTATTTTCATAGTGTAATGTCATATGGTATTTTGTTGTGGGGGAATGCTACCGATATTCAAAGTATCTCTGTGTTGCAGAAGAGGGCTATTCGTGCAATTTATAACCTTAGTTATAGGCAGTCACTGAGGAATAAATTTAAAGAAATTGGTATCATGACAGTTGCATCTCAATTCATTTATGAAAATCTAGTTTACGTTAAGAAACATATTCATCTATACACAAAGTTTAGCGACGTTCATGATATCAATACTAGAAATAACGATAAACTCGTGTTGCCAACCACTAGATTACAAAGAGTAAGCAAGTCTTTCCGATGTCCCCTGACATCGGATAGACTGTGCGATTTTACAATAAAATTCCAAGCAAATATCAAGAATGAAGTATTACCAAATTTTAGTCCTTAATAAAACAGAAACTATGTGAAAAGGCTTATTACACAGTTTTGGATTATTTAGATGACAAATTTGCTTGGGACTGACGATGCTCACTTCAGTATTTACCTACGTAGGTATCTTGTGTGAAAGTGTTAGACATTTATATTTTTATTGTATGTTGTTTTTATACCAAGTGAATTCCTTTTGTGTATGTAAATGTGAGTATAGTCTAGGCTTGTAATATAAGTTCATATTTAGTATCTTTCTGGTGGCTTTGAGTGTTTCCCCGGCCTACCCAAATGTCCTGCTGACGGTAGTGTCGCGCTTCGGGTCGTAACACGATGGCTGGGGCTCGTATGCCGTCTGTATGGACAGGCCGACTCAAAATCATGGTCCTTTCTTCAAAAGGCCAACCCAGATCCTATACTGTACTCGCACAGATTATTTTTTGTTTTGTAATCAATGTTCTCGGACTAAAAAAAAAAGGACATCTCTGCGGTTTGTTTCGGCATTTCTTCCCAGAGTGAGTCGTAGGAAATGCCGGTCTCTTCTAGCTGTAAAGTCCGACGTGTAAAAATATCTGTAAAGATTTACTTACAAATAAATATCATTTCATTTCATTTCAATATCATATGTTTTCCTCCCACCAGTGGCGTCTTTACCTATAGTACCGGGTGTAATAATAATAATAATAATATCTTTATTGTACACCAGAAGATTATAAAATGGACTTAAAACTAGGTATGTAGGTACAAGTGGCGGCCTTATTGCTCGTAGGCAATCTCTTACAGGCAACCATGGGATGGAAAATTAAGATTGGGAGATAGTATTTGGGTAGTTTCTAGTGTGTTAAAAGATATAATATAAAGGTAAAATTATAGTAATAGGATGTATCGTTTAAAGTGAATAGTAAAGAAATACAAACAAGGTGTGAGTTAAATATTATAAAATGGTTTACATACTACGTGACATATTGTGACCTAATTAACTAAATTAAAAGAGATAAAAAAATAAAATAAAAATGTTTACGGGACATTGGTGTCTCCCAGGTAGTGCTCCTTTACCAGTCTCTTAAATGCAGTCAGTGATTTGGCACGTCTTATAGCGGCTGGTAGGGCGTTCCATAACCGAACTGCTTGGACAGAGAATGAGTGGTCGAGAAATTTGGTAGAATGGCCAGGCATTTTCAGCTTTAGGTTCTCTGACGATCTCAGCAACCTGAGATGTGTGTCGTGCAAGAAAGTGAATCGCGATTTAAGGTAACTCGGGGTAAAAGGATTAAAAAGAATGTTATATAGAAGAAAAAGTATGTGTGCATTCCGGCGAAGGCGGATGGGTAACCACTTAAGCTTTTTACGATAATCTGAGACATGATCATATTTCCGTAATCCGAATATGAATCTTATGCAGAGGTTTTGGAGTCTCTCAAGCTTATTTAATTTGTCTTCAGTAAGATCTAAATAACTGGCATCAGCATAATCAAGGATGGGGAAAAGAAGGGATTGTGTAAGAGCAATCTTGGTAGAAGTAGGTAGAAAGTTGCGTAGTCTTCGCAAAGATCCTGCAGCGCCAAACATTTTGCGACTGAGCTCTTGCAGCTGAGGACCCCAGGAAAAGGTTGTGTCGATATAGATCCCCAGGTTCTTTACCTTTTCGCTATACGGAATAAGTGTGCCGTCGCAAGAGACTTGAGGCAGTGAAGTCCAATCAATTTTGGAAATCATTCTCGAGCTTCCAATGACAATAACCTGGGTCTTGGACGGGTTGATCTTCAGACCATGGGATATGCTCCACTTACAGATTTTTTCCAAGTCAGCGTTTATGTTGTTAACAGCATTAGCGAGATTAACCAGTGGTGCTCTAGAATAAATCTGGAGATCATCCGCGTAAAGGTGGTAGGAGGAAGTAAGATTATTAGTGATGGAGTTTATAAAAACGGAGAAAAGTAAGGGAGACAGCACGCCACCCTGAGGTACACCAGCATTAGTACTACACCAAGAAGAGACAGTGTTATCAATGTTAATGCGCTGCCGGCGACCAAACAGGTAGTTGTGAAACCAGTCAATCGCAGTTGGAGATACGTTAAGAGAGCGTAATATACATAACAGTATGTCAAAGTCGACAGTGTTGAAGGCATTACTGAAGTCCAGAAGTGTTAAGACTGTAAGCTCTCCGTTCTCCATGGCGGATCTGATCTGTGTACGGGCGCAGTGGTATTTGCAGCGCCTGCCGTAGCATTTTTAATGAATCTGGGCACTTTCTGAAGGGCGATATGCTTACTAAAGGGCGCTAGAATAATGATTTAACTCGGGCCCTTCACGTGCTAGAGACGCTTCTGCCTCCCACTCTGATCTCAGGTCCTTTAAACGGGGTGTGAGAAGCATCTCACTAGGCCTCCATAGTGTGGATCCCTATGCCGTATTGTCCGCATTCATAATAAGTATGTTGACCATCACTCTTAAATTTTATATATTATATTAAGGCAAAATAGAATCACTATATATAAAAAACCTTAAATCTTTAACCTTTCAAACATAGTTTCTACATTCATACTCTGATACATAGAAATTGTGTGTACCCATCTACACGCAACAGCTCTCATCTCTCCAAGAAACAAATTTAGGTCAGAAAGTCAACACTACGGTAAAAGCCGTTACGAAAACATTTGATGCAATGTATTATTTTAAACGAATTTCCTTAAACAATCATTTTGAACGTGTTAGTCACGCATTCATTTAAAGAAGCTTACTCATATTAACCAGAAGTTTAAAAATATTAAAAATACAAATTATTTTGTGAAATGATTTAGATTAAACGAACACTTAAACCACTGGATCTTTGTGAAAACGTTACAACTAAGTTATGTTACCATTAAAACAGGAGGCCGACGGCAACTAAATTTTATTTGTTCATAAGTAAACAAGAGTTAATTCTTCTTCTTCTTTTAATAAAATGGCATCCAGCTAATCAGCTATTGCTGCCAATTTTAAGTACATATTTAAAGTCTTCAAAACATAAATCTTCGAGTCTTCGAGTCTTCAAGTCTTCGAGTCTTCAAGTCTTCGAGTCTTCGAGTCTTCAAGTCTTCGAGTCTTCAAGTCTTCGAGTCTTCAAGTCTTCGAGTCTTCAAGTCTTCGAGTCTTCAAGTCTTCGAGTCTTCAAGTCTTCGAGTCTTCAAGTCTTCGAATTTTCGAGTCTTCGAGTCTTCAAGTCTTCGAATTTTCGAGTCTTCAAGTCTTCGTCGTGATGAAATTAATGATGAAAAATATAAAAAATGTGGATGAGATGAAATGGGGACCGTCTTTAGAAAAAACAAAAAACGATCTCCACAAGAGTAAATTAAACAGAGGCACGACACGACGAGACATCTGACACTTTCAGCCATTGTGTTCATTGTGTAATGTTCGATAATTAACGCGTGAAACGGAACACCGTTACCGGCCGGATCCGAAAACGGTGTCGTTTACTTTAATCTGCCTTGTTACAACTAATTATAATGAGCTGAAAATTGTGTTGAAAAGTTCAGGGAAATTGATGGTAATAGGTGTTTGAAAGTCCTACGCGGGTTTACACAGCATCCTCGGCGACGCCATTAGCAGGGCAGACTTCATACAAGCTCTCGAAACTTTGGAAATTATTAAGTTCATTCCACTGGTTTGTCCAGACTGAACTAGCATGTCTAAATTGATGGATGTTCTTATGAAATAACATTAAAGATATTTTTCTATTTTCTAATCTTGTAGAAAACACATTAAGACATTTTACTTTAACTAAACCACGACCAATTTTAATATTTTACTTAAAACACTCAACTAGTATTTTATTCAATTAAGAATCTTCGCTAATAGTCCTCCAAATTATCGTTCCGGTTCGTATGGTTGCGTTCAAAATGAATAAAATTATTATTACATTATTCGTTTTGAACGCAACCAGTTCCCTATATTATCCAGTTTTCTTTCCCGCTTCTATGCTCATGTGCCGCCATTTTGTCAAGGGTTGATATTACTATTTCCTCCATAAGAGATAAAACCTATTTAACATAAATATGAGTCCTTTTTGGTACGTCTCAGTAGCAAAGTTCAAACAGATATTATGATAAATAGTAAATAATTGAATGAGACCAGAGACAACGGCGCAAGGTGACCCGCACTGATTGAGTTACACGTCGTGTCTGAATTATTGTTATTAATTACTTATTTATTGAGCATTACCCACACTTGTTAAGACAAGTTAAAAGAGGTAGCGACTGCGTTATCATTGACTTTAGGTACATATCATCGTCGAAATGCTTATAAGAGGACATAACAAGTGTTCACCTCGTAATTACACGTCTACAACAAATCCAAAACTTTCGAAATTGCCTGCTTTACAAGTAAAACCACAGAATAACTAATAGTACTTACGTACAGAAGTGTCACTGTCGAACAAAAGTCAAGTTTAGGCATAAAACATTTTCAACTCTGCCACCTCGCAAGCGAAATTAAATCTTGTCGTGTGACCCGAGTGTTCAATTTCGTTAAACACCGCTCGATTTACAGCAAGAGCCCAGGGTGCCCACTTGCTGTCGATTAGGTAAATATTAGAATAAATAATAAAGATAACACCTTTAGTAACAAAGTAAGTAAAACGTTTTAACAAACATGATGCTGTTGTCTACTACTGGTCCTGTCCTGTCCTACCTGTCGTACTAGGTACCTATTTGATTTTTTATTTACTTTATATATTTTTATTTTATTTATTTATTACACAGAGAAAAACAAACTGAATTACAATCTTTGTCCCCCAAAACCTGGTTGATGGTTTGACTGGGAGATCGAGTCTCCGTACAATTATCAACTTATAAAATAGTATTATTAAAGAAAACTAACAATTTGGAAAACAAAACTTACAACTATGGAATTAAAAAATTTTTTTAAAACTTTTAAAGGTAAGTACAAAAATTTAATATGTAGTATATATTGAATCGAATGAATACCTTTCTAGTTTCTTTCTAAAAGTATTTTATTTTGGTTCCTCCCTGATGTCCGTCAGCAGACGACATTAGATTGTAAGGATTTTTTAGAATTTTGTCACCATAATAATTATGCGTTCTTCGCATAATTACCTAAATTTAATTGCCGTCACTAAGCGAGAAATTTTTGTAATGTATTAATACATGTCTGTCTTAACATATTTTTAAACAACTAATTAAATAATTTTATTTCTAAGTAACTCCAAACATAATAATTAGTTCGTTTCGTAGTCATTTTTCGCAGTAAGTACACGTAATATTCAACTTGTTTACGCACGACGCGACGCGGCTAGCGTGCGCGCCGAGCGCCGAGTGGCAACCATTGCCTAGTAGTCCTTCCCGGGAGGCGCTCGGCGTAACATAACTAAACTAATAAGTGAAACCCCCCTGGTAAAACCAAGTTCTTTATAGTGATGTTTAGTTATAGTCCAGTCGGGACAGACATAAAACTAGCCTGAAATAGAAAAAAATCCGGGGAGCGTTTTTTTTTTAATGTCGGGGTTATGGTTGGAAGTATGAATCTCGATTTTCGAACTAATCCCGGTAGAGGGTTAGCCGCCATCTTGTTTTAAAGTTCAATTTTTTCGTTTTTCTGAAATAACTCGTTAATTTTCAGCTTTAGAGAAAAATTGACAGTATCCCAAGTTGTTGGAAAATTAATTTCTCACAAGTTTGGTCATTATCATTTTTACGCTAGCGTCAATATTTGCAGAGTTATAGTATAATACTAGCTTTCACCCGCGGCTTCGCTCGCATTTAATAAAAAGTTCATAAAATCCTATGTTACTTCTAATACCTCCAAGAATATGTGTAAGTTTCATGATGATCGGATGTTACAAACTAACTTACATTCACATTTATAGTAATAGATATATATATATATATATAGATTTAGGGCTAACCTTTAGAATCTGTAGAAGTAGAGCCACGCTGATTTCAGCATGAATGGGCCGGCTCGACCGGGGCGGTACTACCCTCGCACAGAAAATCAACGTAAAATGACAGCGTTCGTGCTGTCGTGTTTCGTTGGTGAGTGCGAGACCGGAGGCCCAATTAGTCTAGTCAACAAGTTCCATACTTGTTGACCAGACTAAAAGATGCAGCAGCATCACTAGGCCGCCATGGTGTGGGTCGCCATACTGCATTGTCTGTATTCGCAGTGAGTATGGTGACCGCCACTCTTGGATTTTGCTTATGCTTTCCATCAGGCAGAGTAGAGTCATTTTGATCATACATAAAAAAAAAAAAACTATACAATCGATTTGAGAGTTGACAATTTTATGTTTGATAGTTCTTGCTTTTGTTAGTCTACTCCTAAAATTTTAACTTGCGGAAAGTCGTAGTTTTTGAGATATAAATTTTAGAAATTATAAATAAAATACGTGAAAATAATTTTGACATCTTCTCTGCGTTTTGTAATTCCTTACGTTATTCGTTTTAAACTTTTTTCAAACTCTCAAAATAGTTTTTGTGTAATTTTTTGCTAAATTAATTTAGTTTTTATTGTAATACTCGAGTATTTTTTTATATATTACGTTTTGATATTCACTTTTAATAAAGGACATATTTTCTTAAAAAAGGAGAAGCAAAACGCAACACTAATGACGCGACGCCATTTCAAGTATAGAACTACAACAATTTAGCAACACCCTAATGTTTTTGTTAGTCTACTTTGTAGGTTAGGTTAGAGTTGTGATGTGATCACACTAAAGAAAAATGAGGAACCGAAACGGGTTGGATTTTAAAACGAGTCGCCTGAATTTGAGGGTATTGGTGGTGTAGGGTGCTTAAGGGAGTTAGTCTTAATCCCCCCAAAGTAATTTTGGCTGCCGGAGTTGCCGGAAAAAAGAAAATACAATCGAGGTAATTATATTTTATATATTATGTTATAGGAAATTTATAAGAACAGGATATAATTCTTATGTAATTAATAGCAATGTATTACTCTGAGTTGGAACAATCCGACTTTATTGGGTTAGGTTAGATGGTGTATCGTGGTTTTTTTTTTATAAACCACCCAGAAATAGGAGCCCCGCGTAGCGGGGCTCCGTCGACTCATAATTTAAGCCAGTTTTTAAAAACATATTTATATAATAAATAATAGCGATAAAACATGTTTATTAAGTTGAGTAAACAAAGTTTTTTTATTTTTTCTAAGGGAACCAAGTATTTCCGGCCGGTGAAGATGGTGAGGAGGTGAGGAGGACCCCCCAAGTAAGGGGTATCCCCCACCCCTCCCCCAAAAATCTATTGTATATATTGCGAAATGCGTCCTAACCTATAAAATTTTCAAAAATTCATATTAAAAAAACTATGAGGAATCGCAACCCCCCCTTCAAAGGGGGCTATCTACCACCCCTCCCTCACCCCCTCCCCCCACCCCCGCCCCCGAAATCGATTGTATAGATTCTAAAGTCCTTCCAGATTTAGTAATATATTTGTAGTATTTTTATTATAATATAATAATAATGGCTTGTGTGATATCTTGCTCTTTTCTTATTTTTTAACTTCAACTAGCAGTATTAAAAAGAAATTGAACAGATCAAATTCGAATTACAATATATCGCTCGCTGCTGTGACTTGCATCGGCTGTAAGTTGAAATTGATATAAATAACATTTTGACAACGCTGGCGAGCGGGCCGGCCGTACAACCACCCGCGCCTATAGCAATCGTAAATCGCGCCCGGATATTGCGCTTGCGCATCCTCACTATGACTAGTACCAGGATTAGTTATGTCATCAGTAGCAGTGGGCTTGGAACTAAAAATATGTTTTTTTTATCTTTATTAAAGGAGCTTAGCCACAATTATGACTCTGTCGCTCCATGATGGCCACTTTTTATTTTATATAACTCTTAAATATTCAGCATAAAAATCATACAAAGCCTTAGCTATATCTGTCAAAGGACTGGCCAGGATGCTGTTACATCTTCCAACATCCATCAACTTATCACTAAGCAAGCGATATCTAAGTTGTTGGTTTCGTGTACATTCCATCAAAACATGTTCTACATCCTTTACCACAACACAGATTTCACAATTTGGTGTAGACGATAAACCCATTAGAAATGTGAACTTTCTGGATGGGATGTGTCCGGAGCGTAACTTCATAGCCATTATTAATTTATGCCTATTCAATTAACAGTTATCAATCCAAGGTATAGCCAATGGTTCAGGTTGTATAGTTTTAATAAAAACTTTATTTACACTAAGAGAATGTCCATCCAGTCAATTTAACATACCATTACACTTCAATTGGATACCACATTACTTTGGTTTAACCACAGTTGAAAGATGACGAGATAGTGACGAAATGAAGGAATTTTCTATATAAAACAACTATTAGGTAGGTTGATAGATATTATATTAAATAGATAGTTACTTCTATAAATCTGCTGTTGTTTTTAAGGATTTTTTAGCAAGCTCGTAAATATAGCAAGCCTCACAGAAAACTGGTGTGAAACAGCGCTTGCGCTGAATTTCACCCAGTGAGTGAGGATCCCGGATACACATACATTCGGTGTATGAAAACAAATTTCACCTTTGATTGGACTATAACTTTTAGTGCCGAAAGCTCGTGGCCTCCCTTAGAATAGGGTCTAGTTAGGTGCGGCGTCCATATGTGGGAATCTAAAATCACATGGTCCGGGTCCTCCCCCGCCCAGTGCCTGAAGCTGACCACCAGGGTGGTTTTTAGTAGAAACATCACCTAGTCGCGGCTACTGGGCCTTCAGGGAGCCGGAGATGTGCAAAGCTTGAAACCCGTCAATAAAAAACCTTCCATAAAGAACTAAATATAACGAGAAAACAGTTAACAATTTCCTAAATCAAGTTACACAATAATTCAACCATTACTTGAACATATCTTCCCTTTACATTTCACTCAATCACATTCCCAAAAGATGAAACGATAAACGCCTCACCGATCATAACAATAATCCGACACGTGAATTCACAAACACATTTTCACTTCGGAATCCTCGAGCAACCTTCACTTCGGTGAAATAAAAACAAAAGCTCACAAACATATCTCCCATCTGACGCGAAATTTTACATCGCTCGCTTGAGGATTATCTAAAAGTTTTCGTATCAAAAGAACTTGGAACATTTATTCTGAAAACGTAAGTACTTTTCTAAACAAAAACCTTATTGCCGTTTCGGACACCGAAGCACGGAGATAAGGCTTATCTTATTGGATCTATCGCCCGATGTTCACTTATCGGCATCGCTTCGTAATCAGAGCTCCTAAGGTTGCCGAATAAGCACTTGTGACGTCACGCGACCCTCGTATTGAAGAAAAACAGAAATATACGCAACTTGGATGACAGAGTGAATATAAATCAGTTTCTGCCGGTCCTCAGGCGATTTTAAATCGACCTCTTATTGAATTGATTCCGAACTGTTATTAGTTTTCGGTAGGCAGAGTCTAAATCTTCGCTAAAATTTTCGTTGGTAACAATCGGTTACAGTTTCAAATGTAGAGATTTATGTATAGTTTTGGAACGATAATTTCCATACTTTTATTGAGTTTAAGTTTTTGTTTTAAAATGTTGAGATATTGCATTTGCCTCGTTATGTTGCCTCCAGAATGTCCGAATGCCAGTTAAAATTGCGAAGAGAGCTACTATAATCTAGTTACTCGTTCTTAGTAAACCTTTCATACTATTTTAACCGTGGGAGAGTTCAGAAACAACGAGTCTCTTAACATCAGGTGAGACGTTAGCTATTTCACTCCTTAAATTAAAAAAATGCTACATAAATGCCGGTTTTTTTTTATTTTAAGTAAATTTGAAAGATAAATAGTGCAAGCTCTTACAAAACATCTATTAACTATCGCTTCATTCTACGTCGTCATTATCTGTCTTACAGAAGCAGTATCGACACAAATCTCATTAAGGCATCTCTTAATGAACAGTTCGATGCGCGATAATAGTACACAATAAATTAACGTCTCGCCAAAGCACCGGTAGCATGTAACACAATACCTTTATTCAATATCTGCAGCTATCTGTAGCTACCGTTCATGATTCATCGCTGTATCGCGTGTCTGGATGAAAACTACCTTGAACACTCAAACGTTATGTAAAGGTATCTTCACAATAAACTTACTACGTGCGATTTTAATTTTTAGAAACAGTTAGTCGCGTACTAGATGCTGAATTCATTTGACAAATACTGCGCAAATCCATTGTGCTGCGTTTATTTTAATATTTATCATTATCAACCTATGTCGGCGTAAAATTTAGATGTTATCATAAACATGAAGCAGTTGTTAGAAAAAAAAGTGGTTGTGATTAGATTTATGCGTTTCGATTACAGTTTTCGTGTAGCTTTTTACTTAATCAAACCACAGTATTCGTAAGCAAAATTATTATATCTGAACCTAGGTCACCAGTAAATCGTCAGCTGAAAAATGCTTCGCTAGTAATTCATATTTCTGGTCGAAGTTCTTTAGATGACCGCTGTATGTGTTTTCTATTAAAATTATTGTTACATCATAAAATCGTTGATTTATTATATGCCCGTGTGAACAACCTTAGTGTTGGAAAACTATTTTATAGGAACGTTAGTATTGCATTATCGTCTATGCTATTTAATCTGCGGAGGATATTGCGACCGCTTCCGAAACGTTCACAATACTTCACAATAGCTGTTGGCGGCGAGATATATATAAGATAAGTTACATGCTTGCTAATATCTATAGTGGCTATTTATATAGGTAATAGAATGACAAGCTATATGACGTGACTACAACTTTCTCTGACGTTCATCGTGGACTTCCTGTTTTGTGCAATTTTCGGACAACTGACACACAACGCCCTCTGGTTTCAAACTAAGCACGAACACTTTTTTTAAATACACACATAATAAGCATAGAAAACACCTAAATTCCGAAATAATTCGTCGTTCAGTCGATTCTATTTAAAGTGATTATTGAAATGTTACTAGCTGTTGTGTGTAGCTGGTGATGTGTATGACGATATAAACATTTAATTTCACCTCCTTGGTGAGGAGAGCCTCATGTCCAACAGTGGACTGTAAAAAGGCTGTCAATGTGATGTGGATGATCGAATTGGATCAAAAACAAGACTAATATTACTTCTGCAAATCCGAAAACACTTTTCTTAAACAAATATTCACTTGACTTCAGATGTCTAGTCGATATAAAAGGTTTCTTCTGTAAGGTGATGGTCGAAGGTTTCGAGAAACATTTAGTTCGGGCCGTGTGAGCACGAGAGCTAGTAAGAGAACTACTGAGTAAATAGAATTACTAGCGAGCCTAAACTTTGGTTAGGGTTGTCACTTAGGTGAATTAAATGGCCTCGTGATTTTGAATTACAACCAGTCTAATGCGGATTCTAAGATACGGTAGGATAAGGTTAGTTAATAAAATATATTACATTTTTTTTTTCAAAAAATAAACCTTTAGGAATAAATAAAGTATTGCAATGCCATCAACGTTCACTTGGTTATCGCTCTGTCTGTTTTAACGCCATAAACTATAGAATTACCTAATCGATTTTATAGAATTAAAACTTAACAATTGAACCTGAACACATATGAACGAATTAAATAAAATATGATAAAATTGTCCAAGACGTCAGAAATAACCATGCTGATCCCTATCACCTTTACTAACATACGCAATAAAATACGCAACGTCAAATAAAAATTAACTCTTAATGACCAAAATTTAATATCCATATATGCTCTGGGACCCACAACCGACAAAAACTGCACATAATAAATGTAATCATATTTAAATGTACCGAAAACTGTTTTTGGTATCCATTTTTAACAAACCTTCTAACTTTTGCATGCAGCTTGACTGGCTTTAAAGTTATTTTTGTGTCTCTCGAGAATCGAGAACAATACTTTTATTTTGAGAAAAAAATTTAAAAGTAATATCTTTTTTTTTTTTTAACAGCACATAAACTCATTTTTATGTAAGAAATACATTAAA
This sequence comes from Diaphora mendica, assembly GCA_949125395.1. NCBI lineage: Eukaryota > Metazoa > Arthropoda > Insecta > Lepidoptera > Erebidae > Diaphora > Diaphora mendica. The sequence continues at coordinate 935,572 of OX421325.1, forward strand.
ATCCAAGTCACTTTCGATTTTCTGCTATGATTCTATATACATTTCATTCTTGTGTAAAAAAATTAGTACAGCTAGGTTCTTAAAAATGATCGAAAAAGTTATATTGGAAAAATTGCCACACTGAAGTTGAAATAAAATACTTTAATTCGAAATTGTTCAGTAAGTATAATAATTATGACAACCCTAAGGTGCGTCCTTCCTAAAGGGCTACATGAAAGGGCCAGTTTAATAACTCGAAGCTCATTAGTTGGAGAGGCTCTAATGATAAAACGCCCAAAGGTTGTGCCTAATTATGACTCATTCACAGAACGGACGTACTAAACCCGCACGCCTGTCCTTTTGTACACGACGAGTCTAGACTCCAGATGTGTATTACTTAGATCTTTTGTGTCTTTTCATTATATCCATCTGGATTAGCTTGAATTCATACTGGTTATTATAAGTTCTTAGCACTGTATATCTGTTTGTTTGTCTTTTACGCTTTCACGGCTAAATAACTGCACCGAGTTCAATGAATTTGACATGGAAATGCGTTGATTCCTAAGGAATAGGCTGTTCTTTACTGCGATAGCCGATATTACGGGTGGAATCGCAGGCAAAAGCTAGTATTATATATGAAACTAGCTTTTGCACGCGCAAACTTTCATCCCCTGATTTACCCCCTTGGGGGTGAAATTTCAAAAATCCCTTTCTTTGTGCTCACTTACGTTATATAAAGAACCTACATGCAGAATTTCAGGATTCTAGGTTTAGCGGTTTGGGCTGTGCGTCGATCTCTGGGTATGTCAGGTATCTTTTTTTTCGTATTGTAGACACATACCGTTACATAAAATGTAATTTAATTATTCCAAACAGTTTTTTTTTAAAGACAACTCCCGCACTAGAAATAAATCCTGTGTCACGGGGGACTTTACAAACATACATGAAACGGACACAAAGAACACCCAGACTCAGAACAACAATTTGTAGATCACACAAAGTGTTGTCCTACGTGGGATTTGAACCCACGACACTTGGCGAAGTAGGAAAAGGGGTGGTGACCGTTAAACCTTTTTTGAAATTGAGGTCACCTGAGATACTGAGAAAGAAGAGGCGTGAGATCAGGAAAGAAATAATGAGGCAATGTTGTTATTACGTAGATACATTATTTTATATTTTAACCTTCTTGGAATTATAATTGAAATAAAAACTTAAAATTAACGTAGCCAGGAAACAGAGAGAACTAAAAGTATAATTGCCTTTAAGATCACTTTCATAGAAGTTAATAACTACAAACCTCCAATTAATACAACCATCTAGTTTCAATTTCAACTCAAACAAGTTTTCAAACATAAATTATTCAACAAACATAGGAAAATGTCACTTTATCAATACAAAAATATTAATAAAAAATACACCGAGTACAAGTAACCGATCTTATCGAATGATATATCGTGACAGCACACTGACTAATGTTCCTTTGACTATTAAAAAAACATCACGAACATACCATGGAATCTTCGGAAACGTAGAATTAAACATCTTCTTTTGCATACATAGCTGGGTTTGTACCAGTACACCCTAACACAGCAGTGAAACACAGCATTGTAATCAAACATCAATAATTGTATAGTATATCAACCCGGCTATTAATATCGATACACAACCAACCAAGGGATGTCCAGTAGTTCAAGTTTACGATAATATCGATTTCGTATTAGTTTCTTTATAAAATCTCTACGAGTTTTTATTGATCATCATTTTGTTTCTAAACTGTTACCTGTTTAGAGTGTGTCGTTAAAATTTTATTATATCTTCTAAGGTTATGAAAGTTTCGAAATCGAATGATTATAAACATTGCATGTTAGGACGGTGGCTGGTGCCTATAAGATGTCGTAAAATAAACAGTTGGCTCTTGTTATCTCTGTACGGGAGCTTAATATTATAATTACAATTAACCTAAATTCAGTAGAGCACGAACGGGCCGGCTCGACCGGGTCGGTACTACCCTCGCACAGAAAATCAACGTAAAATGACAGCGTTTGTGCTGTCGTGTTTCGTTGGTGAGTGCGAGACCGGAGGCCCAATTAGTCTAGTCAACAAGTTCCATACTTGTTGACTAGACTAAAAGATGCACAAGCATCACTAGGCCGCCATAGTGTGGGTTGCCATACTGCATTGTTGTATTCGCAATGAGTATGGTGGCCACCACTCGTGGATTCTGCTTATGCTTTCCATCAGGCAGAGTAGAGTCATTTTGGCAGGCCAAACATAAAAAAAAAAAAAAAAAAAACTACTTCGAAGATTTTATCATAATACATTTGAAAATGATTGAATGATACTTACCTTATTGAATTAAATTAAGTAGTAATTTTCGAAATACCCTCGTTCTATTTATCAGACATTTAAATTAGGTATTAATGCCTAGTTATATACGATTAATTATATAATTTTTAATAAATAATTGAAATGAATAATATAATAATTATTAAATGAATTGACATTTGTTATACAGAATGGCATATAGATATGAGTGAGAGAAGGTTAGAATAGTACAGAGGTTATTTTTCATGCTGGAAACATTCATTTAAACTATTATTTTTTAACTATTTCGGACATGTAACACACAACGCCATCTAGTCCCAAGCTAAGCAGAGCTTGTGTTATGGGTATTAGACAACTGATATAAATACATATATAAGTTTTTTTTTGTAAATACATACATATTATACATAGAAAAGACCCAAACTCCGAAACAAATATTTGCAAATCATACAAACATTTAATCCCACCCGGGAATGGAACACGAGACCTCGAGCACAGCAGTCCCAAACACTACCACTGCGCCACAGAGGCAGTCATATTACAATTAATATAAACGTAAATAAAGCCAAACTAATAGTATAGTAGCGGTAAACTTATAGAATTATACGTTTTTTATGCATTGACCGCCAAAATGTCTCTCTCTGATGCTCAGCCTGATGGAAAGCATAAGCAGAATCCAAGAGTGGTGGTCACCATACTCATTGCGAATGCAGAGAATGCAGCATGGCGACCCACACCATGCCGGCCTAGTGATGCTTCTGCATCTTTTAGTCTAGTCAACAAGTATGGAACTTGTTGACTAGACTATTTGGGCCTCCGGTCTCGCACTCACCAACGAAACACGACAGCACGAACGCTGTCATTTTACGTAGATTTTCTGGGCGAGGGTTGTACCGCCCCGGTCGAGCCGGCCCATTCGTGCTGAAATCAGCGTGGCTCTACTGCCTTTAACTATCATCACTACATAGTATAAAACAAAGTCGCTTTCTCTGTCCCTATGTCCCTTTGTTTGCTTAAATCTTTAAAACTACGCAACGGATTTCGATGCGGGTTTCTTTAATAGATAGAATGATTCAAGAGAAAGGTTTTCATGTATAATAAATGCATAATATAGTATGGAAACACTGTTAATTTTCGAGGTTTTTAATGTGACGTAGCAAATAAACTAATTTTTTTGCGCTTACATTGCAAACGCTGGTTGCACCTTACGAGATAGATCAAAATAATGTACTACAGTATTGTACACCTTAAAAAGTACTACAAAAAAGTCCGCGACGGTATATGTCTATCTCTTAGGGATAACCCACAACAACCATTTTTTATTCCTTTCTTTTTACGAGAAATAATGGCTTATTTACAAAGTGATTTTAAGCAATACAGAATGAATCCTGATACAATTAAGTAAATTAAATACATTGTGCATTTAATATAGATCAAAATGGCCCTTTACAGTATCTAATTTAAATGAATATATTCGAAGATATTACAGATTTAAAATGCACGAATCGTGTCGTCAGCGGGGGCATCTGAAATCCACCCGTGCGAAGCCGGGGCGGGTCGCTAGTACTATAAATACTTTCGTGATGCAACTCATATTTATTGAAAGTCCAGCTCTAACTATTATAACTCAATGAAAATTATTTATTTTTGGATGACCTTTATGCCATTTGTCATTATATTGATATGTTAATTTTATCTAAACTGTTTGATCTGGTATACAATAAAGTTTATTATATTCTATATCGATATTATTTCAGTAAAATACCGTATTATTATTATGACGTATTAGTATTGTAAGCTGAGATTACAAATAAACGTCATTTTATAATCTAACATTACACGTTAAATGACCATCTCAACTGTTTTGATTTCTTTCGATCCTCAAAGAAATAACCCTCCCCCTGGCGTACTCGGGTGTAAATATAACTATTTCAAATACAAATCCCTCGATTTATATTAAAATAGCGACAAATACGTAATTAAAATTTAATAAATAGTCTGGAAGATACCAGACGGTTTTTAATTAGAAATAGTACATAATAGAGGAAAGTTGAGGACTCAATTACTACTGGTAATATAACGGGTATTAATGAGCAATGAGTCCCTCGAGGCGCACCTCTAATTATCGAGAGTCGGACTCGAATTATTTCAACTAACTTCGCTTGATTATTCTAATCTTAATTTGCATTTATTTATTAGACAGAAAAGAGAACTGTGGATTGTTAAGCTATATTTTAATTTAAAAACTTTTTGAGAATCTTTTAATTTTACCATAGACATAGGCATGAAATAGACAGGGCATTATTAACCGGTATTTTATTGAACTGGACTGAACTGGACGTAAATCTATTGAATACTTTAAAATATATCGTAAGTTTAAGAATCCTTTTGAGTTTTTACTCTAAAATTTTACTGCCTCAGTGGCGCAATGGGAGCGTATGCGACTGCTGTGCTTGAGGTCTCGGGTTCGATTCCCGGGTCGGACTAATTCTTTGTATGATCTGCAAATATTTGTTTCGGAGTTATATATGTATTTATATCAGTTGTCTAGTACCCATAACACAAGCTCTGCATAGCTTGGGACTAGATTGCGTTGTGTGTTAAAATGTCCGAATTAATTATTTAATTTTTAAAATAGATTCATACTAATATTATAACTCTGCCTCTCAGTCTGCCTGTCTTTCCGTTTGTCCGATATGCTTTGACGCGGCACCGATTTCAATGCAATTTGGCATGGAGACAGACTCTTGAGGAATGCCACTCTCACACTCTTTACCGCAATAACCGACTTAATTAATACATTGAATAAGTAGTTTAATAACTTTCATTTAAAAACGAAATAGAATAAGTTCTCTAGGACGAACCCATGCTTTCAGCTATCTTGGTAAACATTCAATATGAAGTCCCTTCGAATTTAATTCTTCTTTTTAATCATTGGTTGTCGCAGCTGTACCTGTTAGAAACTGTAAGCTAAGAGAGAGAAATTTAATTTCCTCCTATTATTTGAACAAGAGACTTATTTTATTTTTTCTAACACAGGGGAATTCACACCTTGAAACCAGGCTGTTCACATAATGGGAATTTGCAAAGGGACTTGCTTCCACGACTTTCATAATGTTCAATAACGTTCCAACTTAGTACTCTCAAGTGACTACAGTTTGCAGCTCTTTTTAAACGATTTAACAAAGTTTCAGAGAGTTTATACATACATACTTTGCTGTTGTATTGTAGATATAGGTTGTAATGGCAGTTTATTTGCTTACACGTTACCAAAGTTAACCTTTATGTTACATGTTGACAAACAATTTCTTAAATACATACATCATCATCATTCTATTGCAGTCCACTGCTCGACAGAGGTCTCTCCCATTACAGGCCACTCTGATCGATTTAAAAATACATTCAAATGTTCGTATTATTTAATAACTATAGCTTTCGCCGGGAAATAATACCACAAATATAAAAATATTGCATTTGCTTGCATCTGCATCTTTTTGAACTAATTCCTCTTACTTTCATTAATTATCTTCTTGTTTTGTTACAGGTATTTAGCTGATTACAACTTCATTCGGTGCTTTCCTCGGTAAGCTATTTACTTATACATAAGTATGATAGTGTCCACATAGATACAAACAATTCCTACATGTCTTTTTAACAATCATAAGTACCGTTTTAAACCGATGACGGTATTAGATGAACTTGTGTGAATGATCACGAATTCAAAGTCAATTGAAACTAAAGAATACCATAAACATTAGAAATAATTAAATAAATTATCATTATGAAGTGACTATTCCCAAATTAAACTGAAAACTCTGACACTTTAAGTTCACAATTAAGTAAGCCACATCTTAGAATATTACTAACCACATTATCAAATAAGACCTTTACCGTGTAATGATAGAGTTCAAATTCCAAACTGTGATAGGTCCGATATGAAGAAACGGTATGGTTATCTAGATGTATGTCAAAATTAATTGATAATTAGTTGATTTGATGTCTCTCAGTGGCCGTTAGCAAGTGCGACCAGCTTCTGCTACTAATTGCATAGCGGTCGCTGTCAAAATGTCCATCCCAGCTGTCTAAATGTTTGTAAACAATGTTAGGTTTGTTATACACTGGGAGACTGGCAGCTATTTTTAAATTAACATATATTTCGTGCACCCCTTTCTATTCATTGCTTTATTTATATACTTCGTTTTATCGTTGTTTATTTAGGCAAAAATACTAACTTGGTACTACTGGGTCTATTGAAAAACGATATTTAAGAGTTCTCCAATAAAAGAAGTTTTTTCTTACATGATCATTTACAAACAAACATTTTTCTACAAAAATACAAAAAAAGTTATATTTGTCTAAGGTTAGAGTCTATTATCGTATATTTCATTCATTATAGAAACACCCAGACTAGCTCCCCCGGCGAAAGTGAAATTCTAGAAACGTAAACGATAATAGAAAACTAACAAATGTACGACATCGGCTACTGTAGCAGTCGAATGCATTATCCCCAGAAGAGGATTAAAGGTTGTCAGATCATCTTTTGACAGCTCTATTAAAAACATAATCTACCCATTCGATCAACAAGAAAAAGTTTGATGAACTTTAACATGACTACATAAAAACTGACCATAAAATGTATATACCCTATTTCACATGGACTGTTATTACGAATCTATTGAAACCTTATTCATTAAAATCGCGTTCAGCAGTTTAGGCGCTACGGAACATACATACACTACCAAAAATGGTACCCTACCTTTTGATTACGCCGTAATCGGGTAAAAAACGGTGTTAAAGTGTTAACATAAACAATTTTTTTACTAACAAACGACACTTCCCTTCGAGAACCCTCTATTTCCATTTTATTTTGCTTATTAATCAGTTCCCAAAGTTTCTTCCCACAACATACGTAGGTATACTAACGTAGAATATTAAACAGCAAACATCTATTTACTTACATTTCGAACACAAATTTCAACTAATTCTCAACACAAATCCGCCCTTTACAACTAAAACTGAACTGTGTTCACAATTGCGCCTAAACGTGTAGAATAATCGTAAACTCAGTCCTATCAGTAGTCAAACAGTACCCATATATAAATTGTCTTTTGAGTAAAGCAAGCTTTTTTAATAATTGTAATATAGTTTACAAATCTATTCAATAACATTCTTATAGCAACTGTTATACTTGTGAAACTGTAATGTAACAGAACAAATTACGATGAAGTCTGAGAATGAACCTGCATAGAGTGATTTTAATCAGTAATTCTCTTTCCTTTTACACCTTAGAAAACCTCTACACCTCTTTTTGGTTTATTTCAGCTACATAAATAATTAAATTAAATCCATACGTTTCTTCAAACTCACTATCTATGAAAAACAACCATAAACTCAACTAACAACTCAACCACATATTCTAGGTTTCTTTGATTTGATAATTTGTACTCCAATAAATCCAAACTAAATTCTATGTCTACGACAAAGTACATCTAGCCCCGTTCAACCGATAAGACGCGGTCTAAAAACAAACATTTATTTAAACTTTTAAACAACACTAGTAAGATAACTTACAACAAATATTTATATAATTAAATACATTAAAACAAAATTCCTATTATTATCAATAACAGCTTCTGCAAAACAAATTTGGCGGCATTGTCAAAGTCACAAGACCAATTTGTATAATATATTATGCTGTGAAAACTGGTTTTAATAACACATACGATAGCATACCAAAACCGCCAAAGTTGTTGTTAAAACCAAATGATTTGATATTGCCAATAAATGTATTAGATAGATCTATATGTTTTTATTGAGCGAATATATGATCGTTGGCAATTTCACAAGGATTTATAGAACATCTCTCATCCTAGTCAATCTCCAGACGTTTCCTCGTCCATTAGTGTGAGTTATTTGTATTAAAATAGTGCGTTATCGGCGTCGAGGCGCCAGCCGACCCGAGATAACACATTTACGTACGACAATAATGTAGGATACCTAATACTTTCTGAGCTAGTTTCGTCTTGTGTAGATTTAACTTCTACTTGGAACACTTAGACCATTTGTGTTTAAATTTATTAAAAAAATATTAATTATAATTTGAACAGTAGCTCAAATTCTTTGTTAAAACCTAAAAAAACAGTTTTTTTATTTAATTGTTTAATGTTTTTGACACTTCATTTGAGTTGTGAGGAAAAAAATGAATCGCTGAAATGTATAGACGCGCATAACTTCCGATCGGCTGCACCAAATTAAATAATCCTTTTTTATGTGTTTATTATTTTTAGGACAAGGTTTGTGTACAAGAAAAATTAAAAGATAACGGGCAAGTCAATTTTTTTCTGTCCGCGACGGTTTGCTGAAACAGATACGTGTAAATATGGCGGTACCTCAGGCGGTACGAAGTTCGCCGGGTCAGCTAGTTTTGCATAAATGAAACACCATTTTAATACTAAAATTATTCCTTCCTAGTTTCTAAGAAGAGTGTTATGTACAGCTGTAATCTACTATGATTCTTTTCACATTAGGCTAATCCATACTACAATCTCCACCAAAGTGTGTTAAAATTGTTATTGAATTGTACCTAATTACAAATATCTACTTCCATACCATTCTAATTTATAATCGAACAGGGAACTATTAAACTGAATGAAATCAAATGCATAACTTCTATTTTATCTATAAACCTATAGCCATTAGTCCATCTGCATCGGTTAGTTTTACTTCTAATTTTGGTGGCAAAGTCGAAGTGGCAAGTCGAAGTGCCAGCGCCGATCACGGGTGGCGTCGCCGGGCTATTACTCAGCACTCAACTCGTCCAGTCAGTACTTAAACTTCAAGCTATTAGGTCATTAACTAACCTACACTTATTTAGAATAGCAATAACAATAAAATTATATCCGCAAACGTTGCGGTTAGCTCTCCAATATTTTATCGACATGTTATGATTCACTTGTCAATGCTTAGTTAGAGTAATGAGCAAATAACATTAGGTATGTATATTTATACATGTTGTTATTTATATACATACTAAAATTATAGATTCGATAGTAATTCTGTTTGTCAGTTTGTAAAGCTTTCACGACTGAACAGCTGTAACGATTTTAATGAAATTTGGCATAGAGATGTTTCGATTCTTGAGGCAAGACATAGGCTACTTTTTACCGCGATAATAGACATACACACTAGACTGAAGCTAATATTATCACAACTTACTCAAAGTTTCATTCATATTTAGTTACTATTTTACTAATAAGAATCGTACCGTGATGTTTCAAATTGAACCAAATAAAAAACTTTTTTTAGTATCCACATTAAGTGAGTATTTGAAAAAGATTTCACCGGTTTGATCTATTTTTACGATAAACTTCTCTGCTCGTATTGTTAGAGGTCTATATGATTCCTCCATTAATATTCTATCCTTTCCAACACGTAAAGAAATACTCAAATATGACCCATGTTTTAAAAAAATCAACATTAAAAAAACAGTCAAACAATGAAAATAAAAAAAAACTCTGCTTGAGATAAGTTTAATGAATCATCAATTTAAAGTGACGTAATTGAGAGTTACGCATGCACTTCAATATATTTCTGTTTAAAATAATTTACAAAATAATTTAATTATTTAATCATCGTAATCCAGTATAGCAATATACTTTCTGAGTGCAATAAAAAAAACAAGATATTTCAATTTTCAGGTGCTTGCCTTCGTTCCGTATTTATATGCAAAGATGATAAAAGTAAAGTAATCATAATAAGAAAGCAATCTTAAAATAAAATTTTACGATCGTGCCGTCCTTTTTTGCACTTGTGTGCACTTCAGTTGGCAACACTAAACCTTGATTTGCCAACAATAATAAATAAAGTGACATTACGACTTTAAATACATTATAAATCACACCTTTACGACTCCTTCACGAACATAATAGATTATTTGCAAAAGGAAAAGGAAGTGGTCCCAAATGCGTGCCCTGCGAGACACCACAACTTGTGACGCCTAAATAAATACGAATGCGTTTTGTTGGATTGTGAGAATTGATATTTATGTTTGAAAAAATGGCGTCCCGCGGTGGGACAGCTGCTCGGAGCCTGGGGATAATGGAGGCCCTTTAAAAATTATGTTTTGTAGTCAAACGACGCACACGAATCGAAGCCATAAAGAATACGTTTAGGAATTTTACAATAACAATTATTTGTGTAATTTAATCGGTAGGGATAATGTTTCAATATCTGATATTGAAAAAGGAATTTTGGTTCCGTTGCTGATTAATAATAATTGTCAAAAAAATTGTTTTCGGCCTGACTCTAAATTGAATTGATAACACGTATAAATATTTCCCTTACTGTTATTAAGAGATTCAAATAAAAAGAAGATTTGGCATTTCAAAAAATGTATTTTAATACTACTACTTTTACTTCTACTAGCAAGCGCTTGTAGCGTGCTATTATAACCGCATAACGTTTTTGCATCGCAAAACATCCTTAATTTTTTTTAAACACAGTTGAAAGTAATACTTGTATTGTCTATATACGTTACTAGCTTTTGCACGCAGCTTCGCTCACGCAGACTTTCATCCCCTGATTTACTCCTGATTTAAATTTTAGGGGTAGAGTTTAGTAAAATCCGTTCTTAGCGGATGTCTAGACCCTATAAGGAACCTACCTGCCAAATTTCAAGTTTGTAGGTGTTATAGTTTCTGAGATTTCGTGATTAATAAGTGAGTGGTATTTTGCTTTTATATATATAGATAATGTCTTCAACGAATACTGTCGGCGACGAAGACCCCACTCAGGCAACGTAGCGCAAGTAGCGACAGCTCTAACGAGCGTTCAGCCTTTAATGTAAATAAGGTAGAAATTGTAAGACTGAATCATATAGTAATACTTAGTTCTTATATACATATTTTGACTTATATTTGGTACTAAACATGTCCTTAGTATAGAGTGATTAGTTGTTTAGGTAACATTTTAATATTTCTATAAGATTCTAATAAGAACGTAATATTTCTTTTACTTATTACTTAAGCTATTTCAGAAAAAGAATTGCTAGTAAATCTAATAAGAGTGATAACACTTAAGTCCTATTGTGTACGGTTTCGTAATTACGTAATTCTTTGTTAGTAAATTTTATGTGATAAATACTAATTAAAACTAATCTAAATGGATAGAAATAACATAAAAACTCGTAATATCATAATAAGAAACTATTTTATACTATATTTAAGAACTATTAATAGGAATAGCAAAACTGTCTTAAGAATTTTTGTTGTTTTCGCTCTAAAAATACAATTTGAATTGTAGTAATTATAAAAATTGTTATACCATTATATAGAATAAGTCATAACGAGTAATTTGATGTATATATTGTAATAGTTTTTATAAGGGTTTTTTAAATAAACGCTGTTAAAGGGTTCGGCTCAAGTGAAAAAGGGTCAAAAAAGCGATCAATTTTACGTGGTCGCCTATAAGGGCGGACCGGCCGCCTTATAAAGCGAGCCGTTTGACGGTTCGAGTCAGTCGCAGCGTAGCCACCGAAGAGGCAACAATACCTAGATAGAAGCCGAACCCTGAAGCAATAAAAGAAAAAGCATTATTTTTATTTTATCCCTTATCCTATCAAGATTAGTATCAAGATTAGTATCAAGATTAATATCAAGATTAGTATCAAGATTGGTATCAAGATTAGCATCAAGATTAGTATTCAAGTTTCCTCTAAACAAGTCCCTTCGAAATACGCATTCAGGGGTGCGTGGGACGTACGTTACCAGCGCTAAATTAAACGTACGTCAATCAAGTGGGAGAAGTCCCAGACTGCTAGGGAGTAGCCCGACAGTCGCAACAGTTGGTCCTTCGAGCCGGATCCCTGCCAGAAGATGCCAGTAACTAGGTCACATAAGGATGCCCCCTCACACCCCCCGTCTCGTCCTTCAGATAAGGACGCGACAGAAGAGAGTTCTGGGTCAGAAGGGGTCACTACGGCAACTTCTTCAGGAACCGAAGGGACTTCCGCAACGGAAACTACGACTACGACTGCGACCACGGCGGCAACCAGTGACGCCGCACGAAAGGGAACGACCAAGAAGACTCCAGAAGATGTTCCGGAAAAGGGTGCTGATGGTTCTGCCGCCACCCTGAAACCGAAGGGGGTCGGTCGTCGCGCCAGGTCCACGAAGACCACGAGTTCCTCAGCCAGAAGACGCGAGCTGGAAGCCAGAGAAGAATTGGCACGCCTGGAGCTAGAACAAGCACAGGCTGCGGCAAGACTGGCTCGTGTCAGATTGGAGCTGGCACAGTGTGCAGATGAAGACTCCGTGGATGAAGACCTGGAAGATAGAACAGCACAGGTGCAGAACTGGATTCAATCTTCAGTACTAGAAGACTGTCATACAGAAAGACCAGAGCCACGAGGTCAACGCCCATTGGAAGAGCCACAAGAGATGAAACCTGAAGAGAACTCCTCAACGAAAGGTGCTACGATTGAAATTCAAGCATTAACGACTGCGTTGAAAGAGGCCTTTGCCACACGAGGAGGATCAGGAGGAAGATCAGCAGAGCAGCCGAAGTACATTCACGAGTTACCTTACTTCAACGGCAACAGCAGCGAGTGGTTGGCGTTCAGGGTTGTCTACGAAGACACTGCACCAATGTTCAGCGAAGTTCAGAATATGGCTCGACTAAGAAGAGCACTGAAAGGAAATGCAAGAGAAGCTATCAAGAGTTTGCTGTACTCCGAAGCCTTTCCGTTAGAAGTAATGCAAGCCCTCAAAAGAAGATACGGAAGACCTGATGCGCTGGTGCTGGCAGAATTAGAAAAGGTCAAGGCGTTACCAAGGATTACAGAAAACCCAAGGGACATATGCATATTCGCAAGCCAGATCAACAACAGAAGAAACCACAATATCTATATTCATCTGAGATGGTGAAACAAATTATAGAGAAGATGCCAACGATACTCAAATTCCGATGGTACGACTTCACAGCAGCAGCAAAAGAAGGCGAGTTCTCCGACCTGACACTTGTGTCGAGGTTTTAAATACGGAAGCAGACAAGTGTGGAGCCTTCGCAACGACGGAAGACAAAAGCGGATACAGGAAGACTCTTCGACAAACAACGCATTGTGCAAAGGAAGGGGACTTCAAAGGAAAAGGAACAAAGCCAGCAGAAAGGACCTGTCCTGCATGCCAGGGTGAACACTTTCTCGTCGACTGTCAGAAGTTTCTGAAGGCGTCTGTACAAGATCGGTGGACGACGGTCAAGAAGAGTCGCGTCTGCTTCAAATGTTTACAAGGAAGACACCGGAAGGAGAGCTGTAGGAAACCGCCGTGTAAAGAATGCAAACGGTGGCACCATCATCTGTTGCACGTCGACCCAGAAGAAAGAACCTCGGAAAGGAAAACAGAAACACAACAAGAGGTGACAAGCATCATGGCATCGGTAAATTCAGTTAACAATGCAAGGGCGTACCTGAAGATAATTCCAGTAGAAGTCTTCGGTTCGCGAGGATCAAAGAGGATACTGGCCCTTATGGATGAAGGGTCAACGGTGTCACTAATCGATGAAAAGGTGGCAAACGAAATCGGCGCCAAAGGAAAGGCCGAGGAACTGATCATCGAGACCGTCGGGGGTAGGCTCATGCGAAAGAAAGACTCTCAAACAATGGACCTTGCAGTAAAAGGGGTTCATCAACCAGAAGAAACAAGGAAGATTCTCAGAAGAGTCCGGACAATAGACGAATTGAAGCTTACACCACAGTTCCTCAACAGAAGAAGAATCGAAGAGTGTGAACATTTGAAGAACTTAGCCGACACTCTACTTTACCAAGGGGAGTCACCACGACTGCTCATCGGTCAAGATAACTGGGAGCTGATCGTGACTCAAGAAGTAAGAAGAGGGAAACCAGGACAACCAGTTGCCTCCAGAACAGAACTTGGCTGGGTGCTGCACGGGTCGGATATGGGAAACATAAGACAAACACACTTTGTAAATAGATGTCTTCATGTTAGCACACCAGAAGAAGATATGCATCAGACTATAAAGGAGCACTTCGCCATCGAAGCACTTGGTGTACAGCCACGCAGACCCACCACCGACTCGGAAGGAAAAGCACTCGCCATCTTAGAAAAGACCTGCAGAAGATTAGAAGATGGTCGATTTGAGGTTGGACTTCTGTGGAAGAAAGAAAATGAAGAAATGCCAGAAAGTTACACTTCTGCCAAGAACCGACTGACGAACATCGAAAAGAAGATGGACAAAGATCCTCAGTTGAAGGCGGAATACGGCAAGCAAGTCCAACACTTAATCGACAATAAGTATGCAGAAGAGGCAGCTGAGGGAAAGGAAGATTCAACGAAGTTATGGTATCTCCCTCACTTCTCCGTAGTTCATCCGCTGAAGAAAAAGATAAGGATTGTTTTCGACGCTGCAGCCAAGTCAAAGGGAAGAAGCCTCAACGATGCTCTCCTGCCGGGACCAGACCTATTGCAATCGCTTTTTGGAGTGTTGCTGAGGTTTCGGCAAGGACCGTTAGCAGTAGCCGCAGATATCAAGGAAATGTTCCTTCAAGTTCGCATACGACCAGAAGATAGAGACAGCCTAAGGTTTCTGTGGCGCGGAGATCTTAGAGACGTGCCGCCGAAGGAATACAGGATGACATCAGTGATCTTCGGTGCTACATCATCTCCGAGCACGGCAATCTATGTGAAGAACCGAAACGCGGCGGACTTCAAGGAACAGTATCCGGAGGCTGCGAGAGCCATCGAGCTGAATCACTACATGGATGATTATCTACATAGCTTCCATTCAGAAGAAGACTTCAGAAGAGTGACAGCACAGGTGAACTCTATTCACAAGAAGGCAGGCTTCGAACTAAGGGGATGGGCATCAAATCAACCTGAGCTGTTGCAAGACGTAAGCATCGAAGACACAGAGAAGACTGAAGTAGAACTTGGAGAAAAAGAAGAGAAGACGCTGGGCCTCCGCTGGTTTACAAAAAGGGACTCCATAGGGTTTAGGGCGAATCTTCGAAACACATCAGAAGAAATAGTCAAAGGTTTCAAGGTGCCCACCAAGAGGGAAGTCACCAGTGCAGTAATGTCCACGTTCGATCCACTGGGATTAGTGTCACCGGTCCTCATCCAAGGAAAGAAGCTGCTCCAGAACATATGGCGAAGCGGCGTAGGTTGGGATCAAGAAATAGAAAAGGAAGAGTACGAACCTTGGAAAACTTACCTTGAGAAGCTGCTCCAAGACCTTCAGATACCGAGATGCCTAGCACCACATCGCACCGAGGGGGAGCTACACACGTTCACTGATGCAAGCGAGTCGGCGTACGCAGCCACAGTATATTGGAGAACAGAAGAACAAGATGGGACTTACTACGTAAGCTTGGTTGCGGCAAAAGTAAGAGTCGCGCCATTACAGCCGGTTTCAATCCCTAGACTCGAACTACAGGCTGCTCTATTAGGCAGTAGACTAGCACACTCGGTGGAAGAAGAAATGGATCTGAAGGTGCAGAGAAAGATCTTCTGGACAGACTCCAGCATCGTACTCTCATGGATCAAAACAGACCCGAGAACATTCAAGACATTTGTAGCTCATCGCTTGGCGGAGATAGAAGACCTCACTAAACCACAGGAATGGAGGTGGGTGCCCTCTGCTAAGAACCCCGCGGACGACGCAACACGTAACGTGCCAGAGCAATTCGACCATAACCACCGATGGTACACCGGTCCAGACTTCCTGAAGAAAGAAGAAATGCACTGGCCTGAGGCAAGAAGCTTTAAGAAAGAAGCCACTGGGGAAGAAAGGATACACAGCATAGACGCCACAGCAGCAATGAGCACCACCAAGCCATTTCCAGAACCAGAAAGATTTTCATCATGGCTGAGACTCTGTAGAGCCACAGCACGAGTACTGCAGTTCATACGACGCTGCAGAAACAAAGAAAGGGTCCACGTAGGAAGACAAGATCCCGCCTGGAAGATGACGCAACCAAAGAAGCTGAAGACCATAGAAAAGATTAATCGGCCTTCTAGAAAACCAGAAACGAAGTACCTACCGATAGATGCAGACCTACTAGAACAAGCGGAAACTCTGTTGCTGAAAGGGAGCCAAGAAAGAAGCTTCAAAGAAGACATCAGGCACATACAACAAGGGAAGCAATTAGAGGGCAATAGCAAATTAAAGAGGCTCGACGTAGTACTAGAAGGAGGTCTTCTGCGTCTAAAGGGACGGATCGACGCGATACAGGGTGTGACTAGAGACTACAAGCGCCCCGTCGTGCTGGACAACAAGGACAAGATTACAAGACTCATCCTAGAACATTTCCACTGCCGTTTCAATCATGGGAATCATGCGACAGTGATGAATGAAGTAAGACAACGCTTCTGGATATTAGGATTAAGATCAGCAATCAAAGCGGTCCAGCATCAATGTCAGTGGTGTAAGACAAAAAGGGCAAGGCCGCAAGAACTACCGACCGGAAACTTACCAGTTGAGAGGCTGGTGCACAGTACCCCTCCGTTCACATGCACCGGCATAGACTACTTCGGCCCGATGACAATCACCGTAGCGAGAAGACACGAGAAGCGATGGGGAGCACTCTTCACCTGTTTAACCACCAGAGCGGTACACATCGAGCTTGCTCCGACACTCTCCGCCGACTCCATGATAAATGCGCTACGACGATTCGCCGCAAGAAGAGGAATGCCTAAGACGATCTACACAGACAACGGAACTAACTTCGTCGGTACAAGTAAGGAATTAAAAGAAGCACTCGACAAAATGAACCAAGAAGACCTCGTCTCGGAAGCGGAAAAGATTGGTGTGCAGTGGAAGTTCATACCACCCGGTGCACCCAACATGGGCGGTGCATGGGAGCGTCTGGTGCGATCTATCAAAACCGCATTAAACGCCACGCTCAAAGAAAGGCATCCCCGAGAGGAGGTACTCAACACCCTCCTTTTAGAGGCCGAGCACATAATAAACTCTCGACCTCTCACTCACCTCTCCGAGAACTTAGAAGAAGAAGCCCTCACTCCGAACCACTTTCTCATCGGGCGATCATGCGGCGCAGCGAGAATCGGCAGCTTCGAAGACCACGAGCTCATCGGGAGAGACACCTGGAAGACTACGCAGCGTCTTGCCGACCACTTCTGGCAACGATGGTTGCGCGAATATCTGCCCACTCTACTGCCAAGGAAAACGAAGGGCAGAACCAGCGCTACAGACCTGCAAGTTGGGGACATCGTGCTGATCGTCGACCACACCCTACCAAGATGCACCTGGCCGCGTGGCAAGATCCTTGCGGTGTATCCAGGACCTGATGGGAGAACCCGAGTCGTCGACGTCGAGACGCGAGGAGGTGTATTACGACGACCCAGTTCAAGAATAGTGCTGTTAGTGCCGAAGGAGTCGCCGAGCCAGGAGGATGGTGCCATGCACGAGGGGGAGAATGTCGGCGACGAAGACCCCACTCAGGCAACGTAGCGCAAGTAGCGACAGCTCTAACGAGCGTTCAGCCTTTAATGTAAATAAGGTAGAAATTTTAAGACTGAATCATATAGTAATACTTAGTTCTTATATACATATTTTGACTTATATTTGGTACTAAACATGTCCTTAGTATAGAGTGATTAGTTGTTTAGGTAACATTTTAATATTTCTATAAGATTCTAATAAGAACGTAATATTTCTTTTACTTATTACTTAAGCTATTTCAGAAAAAGAATTGCTAGTAAATCTAGTAAGAGTGATAACAATTAAGTCCTATTGTGTACGGTTTCGTAATTACGTAATTCTTTGTTAGTAAATTTTATGTGATAAATACTAATTAAAACTAATCTAAATGGATAGAAATAACATAAAAACTCGTAATATCATAATAAGAAACTATTTTATACTATATTTAAGAACTATTAATAGGAATAGCAAAACTGTCTTAAGAATTTTTGTTGTTTTCGCTCTAAAAACACAATTTGAATTGTAGTAATTATAAAAATTGTTATACCATTATATAGAATAAGTCATAACGAGTAATTTGATGTATATATTGTAATAGTTTTTATAAGGGTTTTTTAAATAAACGCTTTTAAAGGGTTCGGCTCAAGTGAAAAAGGGTCAAAAAAGCGATCAATTTTACGTGGTCGCCTATAAGGGCGGACCGGCCGCCTTATAAAGCGAGCCGTTTGACGGTTCGAGTCAGTCGCAGCGTAGCCACCGAAGAGGCAACAACACCTAGATAGAATCCGAACCCTGAAGCAATAAAAGAAAAAGCATTCTTTTTATTTTATCCCTTATCCTATCAAGATTAGTATCAAGATTAGTATCAAGATTAATATCAAGATTAGTATCAAGATTGGTATCAAGATTAGCATCAAGATTAGTATTCAAGTTTCCTCTAAACAAGTCCCTTCGAAATACGCATTCAGGGGTGCGTGGGACGTACGTTACCAGCGCTAAATTAAACGTACGTCAATCAAGTGGGAGAAGTCCCAGACTGCTAGGGAGTAGCCCGACAGTCGCAACAAATACAGTTAATAAGTTAAAGTCGATTTTTAATGTTCTCTTAACATGTAACTTCCTAAAGGTCGTGGTTTCTTAAATGTCAACTTTGTCTCAACTTAATTTTCATGAACACGCGGTATTATTTCAGTTAACAGCGGCCTGCTTAATTTTGATAACGTCAAATATTTAATAAAACCAATTCAGTAGTTAAAACCTTATTAAAATATTTATATATTTAAATTAATCGACTGTTTTACTTCCTTACAGGTCCCAAGTGGTTCATCTTTAACCTGCGTATAAAATTATTGTAAGTATGCTTATAATTATTTATTACAAATGTTTGTTTAACGACCAAAAGCGACTTATTTTTATATCTTTCTCGTCGGTTTAATTTTTTACCTTATAGACGTCATTAATAATAAAAGTTGTTTTGGTGTTAAATTAATTTACTTTAGCTATTGTATGTATGTAAAAACAACTGTGGCAATTGAAAATATCTATTATCTACACCCATGCTATAAATCCTCTATTAAAGTTTCTGAAACAGTTAGCTTATTGCCAACATTAAAACATCCTGTGTCCTATTAGCCATTATATCATCCAAACGAGTGTTAATTATAATGTTGTACTAAATTATGCAACTTCTTTTTCAAAAAAAGAACATTTTCAGGCACGCACTTTTCACTACCACAGCGCCGTATTTAAAAAAAGAACTGTTATTCGAATTCACGTCGCGTCATATCCCGCCATATTTGTTAGATATTAGTATTGCAAAAGTGTATTAATTTTCAACTTTTTATAGAGGTTTCATATCATGGGTGTAGATAAAGTATTGTATGCAACTGTACATACCTCATTATAAAACAATTGCATGGATATCTATTAAACGACCATAAAGTAACGAAAACGAAATAAAATTACTATCGAAAAGACGCAATTACATAATTTGTTCGTTTTGGTTTTATGTGTAAAAATATGGCAATTGATAATATCTACTAAAAAGGTATAAAGTAACTAAATAATATGACTATTGAAAATAGAAATTAAATTTCTTGGAACGCTTGTGTCAGAGACGGACACAAACTTTAATTAATGTTTGATGTTGGAACAGTACAGCTATTTAATTTCATTTCTATGAACTATAGGTAATCTTAATGTCATCATCTTCTAATTGCGACATCTTTTAAGTTCCATAATTAGTTCTATATTTATCTACTTTTAAACTGTATTATATTTACACTAGATAAACGGTTACGAAACAACGCATTTATTTTATTATCCACATTAAACTCTGTTAAAAGCAACACTAATAAGTTCTCTCATTATCTTGTCTGTACAACAGTCTGTACTATTTAACGAGAGCAAGCCTTTGATTCCCGCTAATAAATTCACCTCGTTATGGCTCTACCTACGTCACGTCATTTGCATGCAAATTAATACCGGCAAAACTAATAGACTCACCTACTATGAATTTGCATCGTCCAATTTTATTTCAATACTGGTTTTCACATTACCTTCTATGCGTTGCTTACTTCTCACTTAAAGTCATAGTTTATTATATTATAAAGAAGTTTTTTTTTTTTTTTTTTTACTTAAACTCGAAATATATACCTATTACCTTCTATTAAATTATGTTTTAGTATTCTTATTTCAATAGAAATTATAGTTTTACTTCTAAATTCAACATTCCGCCGTTTATTATTGTCAATATAATAAATTTAAAATATATTAGCACATGCGGCAAAGGTACGTGCATATTTAATCAATACAACCTTCCACCAAGGTCGTGCTCACAAGATGAATGAGTCAAGTGTAGGAGCTTCAGGTATTAACGATTCTATCGAAGCTCTCAGTTTGGTAAATTTATTATATCCCGTTTATGTTGTTGTAATATCTTCTCTACCTGACTACGGAGTTAAATTGATTTAGTGATTTGTTTGTTTTACCGACAATGTTTATTAAAGTCTTTTGTTTGTTTATTGGTAAAAAAGAAGATCCGTACTTTAACTTCTGAAATTAATTATTAAAATTATATATATATATATATAGTATAAATAAAGTATTTATGGAGAAACATTATAAGTTATTTACCTAAACATAGATTTTATACTCTACGAGTTCTACGACCTTTACGTTCTATAATCGTAGGTAAAACTGCGAGGTATGACTTGTCTGATATAAACAACTACATTTCATTTCAAATCCCTGGTTTTTATTAAATAGATAGAAACTAGCTCTAATATAGAGTTGAATTACGACAATACGTTAACTAATCATAGAGTGAGTTTAAATAAAATAACGATAAAATTAAATTTTTATTAACCAATAAAACATAAACAAATCATGAACCTCTTCAGAGATCCCAACTTGTCAAACGGACATGACATAGACAAAATAAAGTCAAGAGTCAACTCCCACATCCATGTCTGATATCTTCCGATTATATTGAATGCGTCGGCAAAGTAAACACTAAATACTTTGAAAAAATGGGTGGCGTCACTAAACGCATGACGAATGTAAAAGAACAACAAAAACAAACGACAGCATTTCGTTGTCTATGGAAGGATGCGGGCAGACATTATATTTAATTTTGGTAAATAATTAATGACTCTAACGACAATATTTGATATTATCTCTTAATCCTTTTGTTTTTAGAAATAATTTGTATTATTTTGTGGTTATTTTTAGTTTGTTTCGGTTACGTTTTTAAAAATATATATCCATAAAGTTGTATGGGTTTATATTTTGTTGTGACAGTTTTATACTCAAATATGTTAAGTATTATTAGTAAAAATTTAATTTAACTTTCTAGAAACTCAAAATACGAAACAATAGCAGTAACAATGACAATCGATTTCTAAAGGGGACGCTAGCGTTGTGTTTGTTATAGAAACAGTCTATGGTACGCCACCCACCAGCGTACGCGCAAATGAACAATGAGATGAAAAATAAAACATTATTGCTTATGACTCACTTACAGAATATATTTATCAGATAAAAATTTGAGTTACCTTAATGTGAAGAAGTAAGTTCAAAATTACCTACTAGTGCTCAGCATGATGTCATTGAAGAATTAATTTTCTTTTATATTGTTTTAAATTTGAATTAATCTGAATTAATTTCCTATTTCTAAGTAAAATCAATACCAACACCATTTAATACATCTTATATAAGATTAATAGATATCTCATTTAAAATTCATAATAACCACCCGATCAAATATCAAATGTCTTTAATTTAAAAAACACACAAGTCGTAGATCAAACAGCTCTAATCACCGACGAGGCGTTGTTACGACCATTCAACTATTTATAATTTTTAATCTATAATGAAATCTGCATGCATAATGTGCGTCATAAAAACGGTGAGGTGAGACCGAGGCTGCGCGAGCGCACCCGTGTGCCCACGCGCACCTATTGTACCCACCCACACCGCGTCATAACGATACCACAATAAATAAACAGCCACCAAACACACTCACCCTTACACAACCGTATTTTCAAAACGGAATTTGATGGCAAATATAAAATTGTTGGGTTATACGTGACAATTTTATATTTCTCGTATTAAGTGATGAATTTACAACTTTATTTTCATAGAGACAAAGTTGAAGTTGTATGTATAGGCGAAGTTTGCTCGTAATGTAAACTAAAAGGAACAGACACCATTCACGTCCTGTCTCGGCCATACATAAATATCGCGTTAAATAAATCATCGGTGACATGTTTTGTGACGTTTGTATTTTTAGCTGTTCGATTGTAAATTGTTCGTGTTGTGTTTATCTTATTAAAAGAACAAAAAACACACAACCTCTTTGGGACACATGCTTTGACAGTGTCATCTAAATAACTAATTGAAGAACAAATTTTTAAATTACTTCATTAGTTCTAATTTGTAATGAAGTAAGTAGTTGTTATTTTTTTAGGTTTTCAAACATATGGTTAATCACAGGTTAAAACTATATTACCGAAAACTTTATAAAGTAAGTTGATATCAAGCATTGTCATCCGGTCAATTTAAATATCAATTCGCTGGACAATCTTGAATGGAATGACAGATGAATTTCTCTTGTCTTTATTGACATCACTTATTTAATGCCTTTTCTAGCACAGAGAATCAGCATTGCCATTCAACGTGGTAATGCTGCCAGTCTTTTGGGAACGCTACCAGTAGGCGAAGATGTGGAGTTTTTTGACGCTTGTATGTAAATATTGTTATTTTTTTTATAAATTATGGTTATGTACATAGTTTCTATATTATCTAATTGAAAATGTGTAATATGGCTATTAATTTTTTTTAATGCCCTATTTCACCTAGATGGATCAGAAGGCCTTTACAGTAAATCTGCATCTCAATCAATCTTGAGCTTCACTCTTCTCAAACCTTGTCGATCTTCTTCGTCTCATTTGGTACTGTTTGCTTAGGTCAACGCTTGCATTTTCTTTGAGAATTTTATTTCAATGCCCGTTTGGAGTTACGATCATCTTGCATCAGCTCCAGGTCTTCCTAAATTTATTACATGTAATCGATAGGCGTTTGTTTTTGCAGTAGATAAGTGAAACCATTGCGAAGAAAAAAATCCTATTTATAAGTATAAACAGGCAATTTATATGTGATCCTTATTAAAATAAAATAAAATATTGGTAGTGCCAAACAGGTTTTTGAATAAGTGGCCATGCATAGTATAAGTTTATGCCTCTGCTGTTCAAAGACTTTTATCCCCTGTAAACAATCTGATAACAATTTTTATAAACGAACAACGATTAAGGTAGGAATGCTATTACTTCTAGATAACTCATAAATATAATTTACAATCTCTACCTATTATTGAAATCCTAATCGCTCAATAAACTTAGCTACTAATTAGCTAATTTTACTGCGGCAATCAAATCTGGACACGCAGTTAAGCTAAAATTATCACCGTACGCATGCATACTCGTAAACTCTGCCCACAACTCTACGACCAATCGTAAAATGGATTTAAGCTAACCAACCGCAGAGTGACCGTTCCGCCTGCCATACGGCACCAAGCCGCCATTTTTTGCTACAAATTTTTAGACTACCCTCGCTTTTTACATTTCTGAATTGTACCGCTAAGCTTTCTTTTGCGTCCTTATTTTATTTCTATTTTATTTCCGTTTCAGTTCTACTCTGGCTGAAACAAATTGTTTTCGTTTGGTATCTTATAAAATGGACACTTATTGGTGGATAGCTGTTTAGTAGCAGTGTTTGCAATAAATAAATAGTAGTTTTATAATATTAAGTAACTTTACAGGCAAAGTATTTGTTGGACAGTGTCTATGTAAGATAAAATTTATATCAAAGGACTATAAATTACCTTAGTTTTAAGGTAAAACCGGTTGAACTAGTAGCAGACCCCAAATCTAGGGAATAATAAAGGCAAGAAAGATGATGATGAATGAGCACTGTAAAAAATATACATTACATACGTCTTTACCTACATTATTCCGACTGCCTCGGTGGCGCTGTGGTAGTATATGCGACTGCTGAGCTCGAGGTCTCGGGTTTGATTCCCGGGTCGGATCAAATGTTTGTATGATCTGCAAATGTTTACTTCGGAGTTTGATTATTTTTACCCGACTACGGCAAAGCCAAAGGAGGGTTATGATTTTGACAGGCTATGTATGTATGTATGTTCATTTGTTCCCTCATAGCTCCTCAACTACTTATTAGAACTGGACAAATTAGCGTCTTGATCGTCTGCTGGTTATAGGCTATATGACGTGTCGCTGAAACTAATATGGCGCCCTCTAGCCGACATAAAGTAATGAATTAAAAAAATAATTTGAGATAAATATGCCGTGTTTGGTATCATTAGAAAGGGCGTTACTAGTACATTTCAAATATATATATATATTATATATTAATAATGGCACCAAAACATTTTAAATAAAAAAAAAGTAAAAACTAAAACCCAACTACAACAAAAAACGACGCTGAAAAAGTATAAAACAAGTTTCAAAAGCCGTAGTCACACGTTACATAGAAACGCACCATAACACTTTAACAACATGTGACTACGGCTTTTGAAACTTGTTTTATACTTTTTCAGCGTCGTTTTTTGTCGTAGTTGGGTTTTAGTTTTTACTTTTTTTTATCTATGTATAATATTTATGTATTTCTAAAAAAAAGTAAATAAATGTATTAATATCAGTTGTCTAGTACCTATAACACAAGCTCTGCTTAGCTTGGGACTAGATGGCGTTGTGTGTTAGATGTCCGAAATATTTATTTATTATTTCATATTCCAAAACATATATGTATAATCCTTAAATATTTTACTGATATCAAATTTTACCAATTAATAAATAAATGACAAATTCATTTTATTTTTCTTTCCTTTCCTATTTCCGCTGTTTCAGGCTCCTTAAAATAAAATACATTTGAAAGCAAATATTCTTTGTCCGTATTTTAAAACTACCTACGCCATAACAACGTACACTTTGGCGTGTTCGCAGTCGTCGGCGAGATGGAGACACGCGATAATGGATGCAAAACCGGATTGATAGTGCTAGCTAGTGCTGCCCTGTGACGTTTATTGCCATCCGGGGCAAGAGTTATGGCGCGCTGGCGACGAAACTTCGCCTCCAAACTATTTATTGGCACCACTCCAGTGCTCTGGAAGGAAGCGACGACTCCGCACATCTTAATTCATTCATTGCTGAGCTAAAAAACATCATATTTTTCCGATAATGGCAGATGTTGCCCGTCATAAATAATTGTATGCAAAATACAGATAACATCTTGACTCTTAAGCGCTATATTTCTTAGGACGGATCTTTTTATGGAATGCAGTTATATTTTATTGCGTTATTTTTTTTCCTGTATTAATGTTTGTTAACTATAGCTATAAATTTATTGGTTTACTAATGAAATTATTTCTCTTGCTCGTATATAAAAATGTTTATCTCCGTGATCGCTGTGAAACTATGTAGTAGGATTATCTAAATCACAAAAATTTTCTCTAAGATGTAACAGCCGTTAACACCGAAATTAAAAGCTTAACTCGCTAATTTATAACCATTTAATAGTTCAATTTTTTACTTTTTAATAACGTATGTCTCCATAATATCTTAGTTAAAACTTTATTTTTTTTGGACAAAAAATTCTAGTTTTGACAACTTCACTAGACAATACAATCATACTTAAAATAATATACAATGTACTCGAATCCAAAATAAAACAAAGATTTCTCAAAAAAATACCAAAAAAAAACATTCTGCGTCCCTTGTTGTGTAAACATCCGTTGGGTGAATCGGAACGCATTCGCGGGGGTCGTCTTTTTTCCAGTTTGGCGGGAAGATTTATGGGCAGTGACAAAGTCAATTTCATGGCACGACGCGGCTGCGATATGGCACGCCTCAGATGCCTTTATGATGGAATTTGGCATGGGCTTTTACTGTAATTGTCGTAAAGTAAACATTTTACCTGCCAATTTGATGAATCGCCTCAGTCATTGTCAAAAGAAGCTTTGTCCGCTTAACAATTCAATTTCTGGAAGCTTTTACTGAGATAAACAGAAATGACAGGTTTTGTGTTTAATTTTTGTGACAACTTTTTTTGATAAGAAGATTGCTACAGTATATACATTAAACTGGCATGGGAAACCTAAAGGAAACATATTTAAAAATGTTTTTAGTGTTTGTTTCGTACTGATATAACAGTATAACAACAGTTACTGGCGTATAACAGTTAATTCTCAACTTCCTCCATCTCTGCATGTATTTAACTACTGAAGTAGGAACTCTTAAAACTTACTAACCATAATTTATAAGCAATTCTAGACCTAGCCTTAATAATAACTTAAGTTCAAACCACACATTTTGAATATACTAGTAACGAACGTTTTGAAATAATTCGTTGAGACATATTTATTGCTTCATAGAAATAATTTTCCGTTCCATACTAACTGTAACATACACTATTCATTAAATTATAATTTATCTATACCTGTTCTATTATATATTATTTACATATAGGAAATATATTTAACATGTTTTGATAATAAAAAGACATCTAAACAACTAAACGGATTTTCTACTGCCGCCATATTGATTGCTTTGACAATTTTATAGTCTGAACTGTTACGCGTAAATGACAAACCGTATAAGATTTTTTTATTCGAATTCCAAACACGTGACGGTGTCTACTTGGCTTTTAATAGATATGGCCATAAATTGTTCTACAGATTCAAATTATAAAATTGATGTTTGTTTTAAGCGTATATCTCTTGGAGCTTATATTAATAAGTTTAGGCAACTCGCTTGTAATAAATTTAATAAACACCGTTCATATGTAATTGAGCATTGAGATCGATTTAGATTTCCATTGGATGTACTGTTAGGGAAAACGTTTAGTGTAGTTTTAAAATATAATCTGAATTAAATTGTCAAATGTACTTATTTGACTATTTAATAAGTAATTTATATTATAAAATTCACTTATTTCTATACAGTTTAAAATAGTCTGAAGTCAAGTTGACATAGATTTTATTTTGTTATTTTCAGTCAATGTCAGATTGTGTTATTTATTATGGGCCTGCCAATGTGACTCTACGGCTCTGAAGTAAGGCATAAGCAGAGTCTAAGAGTGGTGGTCACCATACTTATTACGAATGCAGACAATGCAACAATGCTGCATGGTGACCCACATCATGGCGGCCTGGGTTACAGTGATGCTTCTGCATCACTGTACCTCTGGTTATGAGTAATATCTCTTTTGAAAGACTGCCTTCCAGTCGTTACAAAAGATGGGGACTAACAATGCAATTAGAACTTGTCTTTAATAAAAAAAAAACTATATTTCGACAGATCTGTGTCTGATTGTAGAATTTTGGAATAAGATGTTTAGTTAGTCAGCTTAAAAAACAAACTAAGGGTACTTTTCGACTAAAAAACTCAAATCAGTCTTGAAATAGATGGGAATGATTCTATTCGTTTTTAAAGTTTCGTCTGCAGTAGTGGTTGTTATGAGTCGAGGTGTGATGAAATTCCACTATAATTTATTCGTTCGTGATGCTAATGACTAATGCGATATCGTTGACTAAAGTCAGCAAATGAGACATCCTTCTATTAGTAATTAATATGTCACCGTCGAGCGCTCACGGAACCACAGTTCACAGAAATGCACCAACAGAACTAATATTATCACTACAAATATCTCACGTTCTCGCCACAGATTCTAAGAATAATAAGCTTTTTTCGTCACCAAAAATCCTGACACTTTTATCCGTTCTAACATTTTTCATTCGTCCCTGCTTATTACGTTTTTAAATATCATGTTACATAGCACACCTGTTGGCGACAAGAAGCGCTATATACCTTCGTTACATATTATATATATGACGAATGTTGTATTATTTTAAGGAGGATCATAAGCGCCATAGTTGTACGCTCGCGGTGTTCCCCATCAATTTCATTCGTAATGACAAAATGCGTTGATAGTGACAGGTCGGCGTGCTCGACGCACGGCGCCTGACACGAGGCGTGGCGGCCTAACGAGCTGTGTCCCTCGTCTGAAAAAAAATACCAGCGTCTTAGTCAAGATATTTGTCGACGCTCTCAATGTTTTCGTTCCAATTAATGTATCGAGAGCGCACGAACTGAACGTAATCAATTTTGAATCTGTCACGAAGTCAACTACACGTTCGGGACAACAAAATCGATGATAGATTAAGTGAATGAATCCGTTTTTATAGCTAAATTATTTAAATTTAGTTCACGTTTCGTTTTCGCCTTCTTTCTTTTGATTATCTTTGACTGACGTGTTCCTTTATCGATCATTGTAAATGTACGTGATGGAAAATTCTTATAAAAAAGAACAAATCACAATTTTCAAACTCAAAAGTTTTCATAGCAGAGATTTTAGTGTATAGGAAACTTAGACGGTATATCAAAACTTATAAAGCAGCTTACGTTGATATTCATCGTTCAAGATAGATTTGTAATATGAAAATCATAAAATGCATCCGTAAGTTATCTAAATTTTAGACGTAAGATGTCGTCTCAAATAACACGCCACTCGATCTTGTCGATGCGATCTCACTCGTTACCTAGTGAACGATTCTACAAACGCTATTATTTCCCCCTTCTGACAGCCAGCACTTTATACAAGTCGCCAAGCGTAGGTGGTCCCCTATCTCGGACACTCGTGGACTCGACTTCCTAAGTCAACATTTCTCGCTGTGCTTTTGTTGTCACTTTACTATTGTCCTTCAGATACAGACGGAATAGACCTCCAACGTTCGCCACCGTCGACGTTTCAATAAAAATATCTTCCAAAATTAAAAACGCTCGTAAAGTACTCATAAAGTTTTGTTTTTGCCATCATATTTCGATTGCTGCTTTTACGAGTCTAGCATCATTTCGATTCATGTGTGTTTCCGAAATAAGTTGGTTGTGTGTAGCCTCATATTCTTACAAATCCATTTGCAGAATCTTCGGGTTTTCAAGTTATATTGTTTGCAATATGAAACATTTTCACGCCATATTTGAATTTATTCCGTGCGTTTAGTGTCTGCACTGGGAATCCTGCCCACGCATTGTTTATATCACAGAAATTTATGTCGCTATAAACTTAAATACTTAATACTGAACGAAACGTTTTATGTTATCTGTTAATGGAAACATTTTGTGCTTTGTGTAGAAGTTGGAGATTTGTGAAATGTAATGAAATGAGTCACTTCTTGCAATGAATACAAAACTGTTTTTGATAATATTTATTGTCTGTTAAATTGCAAGTTTGTTAAGAATAAGGAATAATTTTGCTTTTTTTTTATTTATAGACACACACTTGACCGATATTATGATTAAAATCTCGCTCTCCATCTCTGTCCATCGCTGAAAATTACGTCTTTTAGCCTAAAACAGTAACTCTTTTATGGATTAATGTTATCGTACTGATCTTTTCTTTACAAGGTTAAATTGAAATTTGTACCACGAGAGAACACACAACATTGAAAGCAGTGTAGGCGTCTTAACCAAAGTTCAAACATTTCTAATATTTATATTTAGACCAGATTAAAGGATTTTACACACGAATGGGCAAATAGGAACCAGCGTGACCGAAGTGATATTACTGCCTTAAAGGTAACCGATGTAAAACAATTATTTTAGTGCTAGTCACCGATTCACACACAATGAGTGGAAAAACACTTCCATTTCTTGCATAGCAGGAGTCCGTGTGTAGCGGTGGTCACTTACTATGAGGAGACCGTTCTGCTTGTTTGCTCCCCTATTACATTAAAAGAAAGAAAAGAATACCCAATAAACGCAATACATCTATCTCAAACACAATACGTCTCAACTAGCCATTCTCCCAAAGACAGCCTGTTCCTTACAGTTGTTAACGCGTTCACAAATGTTCTCCTCAAGCCAATACCCTTTTAATATCCATTACAAAGTTTGCATAAATCCACGAATGCTTAACATACTTTAACATAAAAAACGCATTATTTACCTACGGGTGCCTACAGATCGCAAACCATCAGCCGCACACCTCACGTAGGCTGTCCCCCATAGCATACAAATTATCACGACAACAGTGAATAATTCTATTGTTGTATGCATTATCGATAACCAACCTTCCTGGGCTCCAATAAACAAGTCGAGATAAACAAATGCAGGTACTGACAACGAATAGGGTAGCTCGAAGTTATGCTGGTTAGTTTGGTTAGTGGGTAAGCACACGTTCATCTGTATTTTACGGTAAACGTTTTAGTAACTAGAAAGTGAATGAAAGAGACGTGTGCTGATGTGAATAATTTTGAGGTATGGTCCATTGCGAGACTGAATCGAACCCTGTTCTATTATACCTGTTATCATTTGTTTTGTAGTACACTTGGCAAATGACTAGCCGGGTCATCTGATTTGTTTGACTACTTTCACGATCTAGGAGCTTTCCACAAGTGCGCTGTCACTTTTGGAAAGCTCCACTCTCTCCTAGCCTTTGGAAAAAGGAAGTCTTGAGGATCCGGTACAAACTTCGGTAACCACACTCTTAAGCTGAATAGCAATTAAGGAGTTTTCTGTGAGCTCTTGAGAATACCGGTTTTTTTGTGAGCTCGGGGTCTCCAGTCGTGTTGACACATATGCATATGATGTATGGTGGTTAAAATACTTTTTAAAACGGATTTGATAGCTAACCACTTGCCCACGTTTCTACACTTTTGAATCTTGATTAAGGTTTATTATTAGAATCTAAGACAATTGGGTATCCTCAAAATAAACACCTGAACACAACTCCAATTTCTTATTGGTAATTTTTTTTTTTTTTTTTTTTTTTTTTTATGTTTGGCCCGCCAAAATGACTCTACTCTGCCTGATGGAAAGCATAAGCAGAATCCAAGAGTGGTGGTCACCATGCTCACTGCGAATGCAGACAATGCAGCATGGCAACCCACACCATGGCGGCCTAGTGATGCTGCAGCATCTTTTAGTCTAGTCAACAAGTTTGGAACTTGTTGACTAGACTAATTGGGCCTCCGGTCTCGCACTCACCAACGAAACACGACAGCACGCTGTCATTTTACGTTGATTTTCTGTGCGAGGGTAGTACCGCCCCGGTCGAGCCGGCCCGTTCGTGCTGAAATCAGCGTGGCTCTACTACCTTGGAAAAATAAATTTTACAGTTATGCCTCTTTTTCTAATCAATAATATTTAAATATGTCACGGTTACTTAACGCCGCAATAAAAAACTCATTCTATGTAAATCAAACGCGTCGTGAAAATGGAGATTTACAGCTTTGAATGAAATATGTTTGTAAATTGTTGCCATTCCCAAACCTGTTGTAAAATTTTCTATACATAATACATGAGACATTTCGCTTACGCATCTACGAATATACTAGTTTTATAAATTCGAAAGTAACTCTGTCGGTCTGTCTGTAACGCTTTGACGACTTAACCTAATATTAGTATGGCCACAGATCATAGAACAATTTTATCATCTGAGAGTATGGCCTATCTAAAGACAGAAACTGTTTACGAGTAGGCACTAATATATATATATAAAAGAGGAGGTGACTGACTGACTGACTGACATACCCAGAGATCAATGCACAGCCCAAACCGCTGAAGCTAGAATCCTGAAATTTTGCATGTAGGTTCTTTACATAACGTAAGTGAGCACTAAGAAAGGAATTTTGGAAATTCCACCCCTAAGGGGTTAAATCAGGGGATAAAAGTCTGCGTGAGCGAAACCGCGTGTAAAAGCTAGTATTCAATAATCAGTTTTCCGTTATTTGCAAAACAAAAACCTTAGGTTATTGACATCTACTATAATTGTTTGATATTAAATATTCTAAGCTGATAATATAATAAATTTGTCTTCTAATACTAAACAATAACAATGTAACAAAACCAACATTATCTCATGGTCTCGTCTACCAATATTTTGGTTCGTGTTACTTCAAACTTGTGTAACACACAGTTACCAATGAGAGCTATGCGCTGAACAAACTCCGGGAGCTGAGCAGACGGGCTTGTTTGTCCACCGGCCATTTGCTCACTCGCTCATATCAACTGATTAAACAAATATGTACATATTACTCGACACATTTGAAATTTTACCTCCAATGTTGCTCTAAAGCAAATGGTGAAAGGAGACAGAATTTATGAGAGCATCTGTGTTGTTGAAACATTTTCGTCGGTTGATTTAAATTGTTTGCAGTTCGAAGTATTCTTTTAGTTCTAACTTGGTATATTAAAAATGGTAACATCAGTTTATTTGTTTGTTTATTTTAACTGTACATACGACTGCTTTACGGATAGTCATGGATTTCACCAACTTCAATTCGGTTGTATTTTTTAACCGACTTCAAAAAAGGAGGAGGTTCTCAATTCGACCGTATTTTTTATGTGTGTTCGCGGATAACTTCGTCGTTTATGAACCGATTTTGATGATTATTTTTTTTATGGAAAGGTAAGGTTTTTAATGGATATCCCAACGATGGTACCATGATAAGGACTCTAAGATCTGATGATGGCGTCCAAGAGAAATCGAGTCGAACCTTGAAGTCGGTTTTTGTTTTTGTTAAAATTTTACTTGTTAGGAACCGATTTAAAAAAATGATTTTTGCTTAGGAGGGTAAACTTTCCATTTCATTTTCTTCTAATTAACAATTCAATACCAACGGTGAAAAGTAAGGAATGATGTACAATATTAATCATTTATCATGATATAGGTAAAATTGAATTGCTTTTTCATTTTGTACACAACACAACTTGTAAGAAAAGGATAGGTATCGGGTAAGTCGTTGATAGATGATCCTCCAATAAAAGATCTATTACTAGAAAGTAAGAAAGAAAATATGTTTATTAGTTACACTGAACCAAAATAAAACAAGAGATCACGAGTATAAGTAGGAACAAAACAAATAAAAAGTAAACAATCAACTTGACTAAACCACAAAACAAATAATATTACAAAGCAAAAAAAAAATGATAAGGTTGTCTGACTGAAAGGCCACAGCTCAGAATATAATGCAGTCCAGAAATTAACTACAGCGCTTTTTACACAAACAAATGAGAAAATCGTATCGATTACAAGTGTTTTTATCTGACTATCATCAGCAAAAATTGCTAAGAGGTTAAAGACAGGTAGAAATATATACTATATTTTGTCCATGACATACTTTTAGTTTCCTCAATCCTCAAAACCAACTATTCATAAGTATAATGTTGGCAACAGATACGATCGCTTCTGTTAATAGATATAGCTACTAAATACAAGTCCGGTAAGCTCTCGGATTAAATCAGTGCGAATTATCGAGCTTGTTCACTAATTACGTCAAACACCCGTGCAGCTCAATTTCGCAGTTAACACGCTGGCGATGTTCATTAGCTATGTCTAGGACACAAGTACTAATAGTAATGTGGAATAGATTTCTATTTGATTCATCATCATTTGATGTCTTTAATCTTATGACATTTTCAAGCAAACACACACATGACGCAGGCAGAGTCCGATAGATTTTTGTTTATCTCAATAAGTAATTTAATTTATTTATATGTCAAGTCTGCAAACGATTATATTCAATCCCAGGATGGTGGGCGTTAGGCAGCTGGTTAGCTATAAAACACTAGAAACTTACACATTGCGTGAATCCTGAGTAGAATCGGAAAGAAAGCACGATAATGATTACACTTTATAAAGAAGGCAATTAATCATACACATAGTCAAAGTTATAATTTCTTATTTTATATTATAAGATGAAAACAAAGACATAAAAAAATATATAGATTTACTGTACATCATTTAATACATATGTATTTACTGAAGTAAATTGTTCACGCTTTACAGAAAAGTTATTCTACGTACCTTTTGATTTCCTCATCTAAGAAAATATGTAACAAACAAAATACTGTCATCGTTTATTGCACTCAAACGATGGAATAACAGAAATCCCACATAGCTGCAAAATTCCAAACTAGGAAAATACACACGGGTGACTTTTCCAATTTTCAAATTAATCTGTTCGCAGCGGTCGTTTGCATGGTCGATCAGGCGGAATTTAAGCGACCGGTGTGCGCCACAAATCGCGCGGCTAAATCGACGCACGTGCGACGAAGCGTGACACACTCATCACCCTAGCTAGCGGATTGAGATGTATTTGAATGGATATGTATTTAAGACACATTTTATACTTTTTATTACAAGTTTTTTTATTTTTTATTTAGCTTCACCTGTCCCAATGTTTGTCTGTAATCAAATCTCCCAAGTTAAGTTAGATCCACTTCCCGATTTTCGATTGAGCTGAAATTTGAAATATACCTTTGGTTCTGATGACAATGCAATTATAATAGGTCTTTATCTATGAAATTGCCGTTTTGTATGCAACAAGTGAAAGTACTTATTTTTTCAAACTTTTTTATTTCTGTTATTCGAAGTAATCACCCATGCAATCGACGCGTCTTTGCCAACGCATTGGCAGTTTATTGATGCCTTTCTTGTAAAAATCAGCTGGACGGGAGGCAACAAACTCTTCAAAGGCATTTTGTACTGCCTCTCGGGAATTGAATTTTTTACCCACTAAAAAGTTGTCTAAATTTTGGAAGCAGCTGCTTCACGACAACGCGCGACCCCATACTGCGCAACAGACAGTCTCCAAGCTGCAAGAGCTGGGGTTGGAAGCTCTCCCTCATCCGCCATACTCACCAGACCTTGCACCTACCGACTATTACTTTTTCCAAAATTTTCACTTTCACTTTTACTTTCACTTATTGCATACAAAACGGCAATTTCATAGGTAAAGACCTATAGACCGCCTCGTTGGTCTCGCGGTTGGCGTGTGCGACTGCTGATCATGAGGTATCGGGTTCGATTCCCGGGTCGGACCAAATGTTTGTATGATCTACAAATATTTGTTTCGGAGTTTGGGTGTTTTCTATGTATAATATGTATGTATTTACAAAAAAAAACGATATATGTATTTGTATCAGTTGTCTAGTACCCATAACACAAGCTTTGCTTAGCTTGGGACTAGATAGCGTTGTGTGTTAGATGTCCGAAATATTTATTATTTATTATTATTTATTTATTAAATAATCGATATTATTATTAATCCAAAATGGCCGCCGTAACAAATTGGCGGCGTACATATTTCTGAACAACCCACCCAATATGGGTATCAAATGCTTAAAGTTATTTTTCATTAATAAGTAATAAAAGCTTGTTTTTTAAAAAACTTTTTAAATAAATCACTCGTTAATAGTAGAATCAGAAAAAAGAAACAAATCTTTTCTATAGAACCACTAACTTTAGTAATTAATGTAACGTTTTGAAAGTGCTTGCCAAGGCCTACTTTAAATAAAGTTATTTGATTTGATTTTTTTTCCGAGGCTTTTCTCTCAAATTACGTTGGAGTCGTTTTGAAGTCTAAGGCTAAAATTCATTTTTTACGTAGAGCGCCTGACATCAGACCTGCACAACTTAAGTAATCTATACTTTTTATTAAATTACTTTATAAGCAACTAACGCCAAATATTGGGATTTTTCTTCCAATTTTATGAAGCTAAATGCAAATAATGAACATTGGTATTGTATATTATACACTCATCAGTAGCAAAACTTTGATAATAAACTCATTCTGTTTCTTAGGTGGCGCTAAGTTATGGTGGCTCAATCCATATGGAAGTCGCCATAAGTGCACATAAAGACGTAACTAAATAACGACATTTTCTAAGTTCAAGCTTCAGCCGCTCATAAAATATTTAATCCCTGTAACTTACAATGTAAATCAACCTGACATACATCAACTTCCTGTTCTCATGTCAGTACAGATAATCGCGAAAAAACATCAAATATCTATTCCGAATACGTATCGATACATCGATAAATACGAGTCCTGCCACCGTCCAGTGCGACGGCTGCTGCATAATTCATGGGGTGGTCAGCTGAGATACAACGCTATATTGCAAGAGTTTTGGGTACGAATTAAAAATTTAGTAGCAAAAGTTGGAAATTTTGAGAGAGAACCTTTTGACACTAAAATAGGGGACTAGAAAGTGGAGTTTTGTGTACTGTGGGCTTTGTGTGGGTGGGTTTGGAAACTGCCTCGTATCTGATTTGCATGTATAGTGGGTTACGTCACGTATTTGTTCGAGAATTGAAAGGTACTCGATTCTTGTGAATAGAGAAATCTGATTTAATAATTATGGCAGGACTCTTCACACAAATTACCAGATTCATTCATTTGACGGGCCTGTTCATCTAATAGTTGGAAACCTAACTAGCTAGGCAACTGCTTAGCCGAAGTTCGGGTTCGATTTCCATCCTTAGCGAATTGTGTAATACTCGTAATCATGATTATCATTTTACGGCCGCTTTTAATAAGTTGTCTTTAGTTATTAAGATATTGAAAACGTTCGGAAGTTACGTCAAAAAGAGCATTTGTCCTTTTTTTAAACACTAAAACTTATCAAAAAAAGGAAAAAAAATGGTTATGTATATCAATGTAAGGGCGGAAATTCAGGCGCTCATAGTCCAGTTGCATTCGGTGATTAGAAACAATCGCCGCAGGTAAGTCACGACGGTACGGTCAGTACCTAGAAGGGTGACCGCTAGTGGCACGATACCATGAGCGTCTCCGTGATTCGGTGGTCACGGCAGTTGGTCCTGGTTGTAATCGTAGGATAACAGTCGTAAAGCCTAATTGAAGGCCTTTGGGCGGCTTAAAAAACATCCAACTGTAAGATTACGTAGCCACAACGTTATCTTACCAGTCCCCAACCCGCACTTGGCCAGCGTGGGGACGTATGGCCCTAACCCTCTCCTAAGAGGAGACCCGAGCCCAGTAGTGGAACGTTATAGGTTGTTGATGATGATAATTGAAAGTATTAAATCAATAATATTGAAACAGACTTGAAAAAAACCTATCCCCAGTTTTAACTAGATATAGGTTATTGAACCTAATTGAAATTAACGGTGTTTAGTTTACCTAGATATTATACATCTTAATATATATATTTCTTGTGTGCGTGTGTATGTGACTGAACTCCTCCTAAACGACTGGACCAATTTTGATGAATTTTTTTGTGTGTGTTCAAGGGGATCTGGGAATGGTTTAGATTCACAAAAACGACTGGACCGATTTTGATGAAATTTTTTGTGTGTGTTCAAGGGGATCTGGGAATGGTTTAGATTCACAAAAACGTAAACGATGTTACGTGGGTCATAAATATGGCGGTACGAAGTTCGCCGGATCAGCTAGTATATCTATATATATCTTCCTAACTCTCGTCCTGTTTAGATTTTCCCTTAATTTACTATTAACACACCATTCGATAGAATTCCAAGCAATCGAGTTAGACCAATAAACGACGCATTAAATATTCACTCGATCGTTTCGCATAATATGGGGACGTGTTAGGTTATCTAATTTGAACATTTATTTGCAACAATAAAACCAGGTGCACACTGTACACTCAGTAGGCAATCATCAAATTTGACCTTCTTGTCTTCTTCTTCTGCTGTGCCTTTTCCCTTTTTATTTGGGGTCGGCCTTTCTCGTTTTAAGGCGCCATGAGTGACAGTCGGTCTTGGGTTGTCTGTTCATAGGAACAGATAACCCAAGACCGCAAAGGCCTGAGCCCGTTCCAATTTGACCCTCTTGTGAAGTTATTTAAATTACGCAGTGCATATAGTACGGTAAGCAGTTGATAAATGTTCACTTCAATAGATATATTGTTATGTACAAATTACACCCAAACAGATGCTTATTACGTAATGATTTGTCCTTTGTACATTATAATTTACTAAAAAAAATCGCATTCAATATATGTCATATTTTAAATTAAGCTTTCTCCTCAGTCAATACTTTGATCTTATTTCTACAATTTCTAAATCTACTAGAAAGTGCAGTAAGATTCTTTGAAACATATTGTACATCCCAAACTCTTTGTTTTTGTGTTCCAGTGAAATCATTGTACATCTATTTGAATTTATTTTACATTCAAATCTTGTTTCACCTATACGGATACGAAAGAGTGCTGAAATTAACTATATTTGCGTGAGCGAGTGAGTGAGCGAAGTATGTGTACCAAGCCTTAGGGGTCAAACATTATGCAAAATAAGTGTGTAGTATGAATACTGAATTATTTATTAGTAAGGTTTTTAGCGTTCGATTATAGAATATTTATTTATCAAGTGATTTATTACAGCTCAAAGCGATCGTGTATAAGAATGTCTAATTGTCTTTATACAGGCTGCTACGAAAAGTTGTAGACAGCTTTTAGGGTCGTATATATGCTATACTCGTAAATAACGTAACCGCTAACAATTTTCGAAACGAACTAATTAATGAAAAAGACAAAATCTCATAAACGATTTTGATTTTCAAATAACATCTAGCGTTATTCGCAGATTTTATTTAAGACAAATCTTAAGACTCGTCAAACACCAATATCCATCCAGCTTAGGTCAAGTTTCGCTTAAGTTTAGGCTAAAGATTGAGTTATAGAAATATATATTATCACATACATAACCTCCAAAAACATAAGTCTCCTGGCGCAGTTGGATATTTTTTTTATTGAATTGCGGGCAAACGAGCAGACTTATCATCTGATGGTAAGCGATTACCGCCGCCCATAGACACCCGCAACACCAGAGGCGTAACAAGTGCGTTACCGGCCTTTGAGGGATTGGGTGGGGGATGGGGAGGGAGACGGGGGAAGGGGTTGGGGGTATGGGCCTCCAGTATCCTCACTCACTCGGTGAAACACAGTGCAAGCGCTATTTCACACCGATCTTCTGTGAGGCCTTGGTATCACTCCGGTCGAGCCGGCCAATCCATGCCGAAGCGTGGCTCTCTCATGGTCCCTTATGTCAGGGAAGGTTGTCTTATATGTATTCATATAACACTAAGAATGGCATTTCTGATATAAATTGTAATGGCAGTCATAATTTCATTCAAAATTCTGCGTTCTTAAGCTAAATTAACAATGGCTGCAGGAGATGTGGTGTGCCTTCACCTAAAATAGTACCTCACCTCAATGTAACATTCTTTACAACCTGTTACACTCTGTATATAAATAGCATTAATATTATATGATGTATTGTTTTCCTTCTCAATTGAAAAGATATCACATAATATATCCTACTAATATCTTAAACGCGAAAGTCTGTAAGTATGGA
This sequence comes from Diaphora mendica, assembly GCA_949125395.1. Taxonomy (NCBI): domain Eukaryota; kingdom Metazoa; phylum Arthropoda; class Insecta; order Lepidoptera; family Erebidae; genus Diaphora; species Diaphora mendica. The sequence continues at coordinate 975,031 of OX421325.1, forward strand.
TGGATTGATAGATGGATGTTTGTTACTCTTTCACGCAAAAACTACTGAACGGATTTGGATGAAACTTTACAGTAATATAGCTTATACATCAGAGGCTACTATTTGCTGCGATAACCGACATACACGGGGGCGGAGCCGCGAGCAAAAACTAATAAAGTCATAAATTTATTAATAAAATCATGAATTTAGAAAAAATAGGAAATCGAGTACATATTATAAGATATACATACAGTGGAACATAGAACCTCCTCCTTTTTGGAAGTCAGTTAAAAATCTGAGCTTGTATATTTATATTCTCCCAATCACTACCACACGGTAACCCGAACCCCTATTAAACTTACTCTACAGAAAATTGTTTTGGTATTGAATTATAAAGTTAATCCGTTGGGTGTCGCCACTATCGTGAAGCTGAGCTAATCATAAGCTCTTGGGTTTACCAGGAGACCGGCAGACGGTACCTTTTAAACATTACTCTCTAATTGAAGTTTAAAAAATAGGTATTTCGTCTTATGAAGTATTGATAGTTTAACATTTTAATTTGAAGGCGAATTAGAAATGTTTCTTAGTATTTTAATTTATAGTTTTTTGTCCTTGCTATTGTTGTCTACTTATTAGAAATACGTACTGAAATAATTGTAACCTAACAGAGGCTATACCTAATTCGGCAACAGACGTCCATGTGTATTATTATCTATATATATAAAAGAAAGTTGTGTTACTTACACTACCTATTTATAACTCAAGAACGGCTGAACCGATTTGGCTGAAAATTTGTGGGGAGGTAGCTTAGAACCAGGAGACGGGAATAGGATACTTTTTACATAGGATTTTTTTTTTACTTTACGCCGCGGCGTTAACCGCTGTTGTTGTTGTACCGCGGGTAAAACTGTTGGGGAGGATTATTAGCAGAGAATTATACACAGTGGTAACTTGGAAATACAGAATATATTAATAAAATAATACCTATATAAAAACACAAACACTTCAAGCAGACATAGGAATATAAGTGACATATTCTTAAATATATTCAAACTGAAAAGATGTTCTTAATTCATAAGACCATGAAGGTGATATATCTTCAACACACCTCCTTCAACTACATGGGCTTATTAATAATACTACCTAAATTACCGCACACACAAACCTAAATTACAAATCATAGATTCGTGCCTAAAACGGGACAAAGGCTTGGTGAGTATATCAGCCAACATCTTATCAGTCGATAAGTGTTCCAAACTTATAGCTTTATTTTCACGCAGCACATCTCTAATAAAGAAATAACGTATATCAATGTGCTTACTCTTCGCGTGATAAACACCGTTATCCTCGGTTAAGCAAATGGCACTCAAGTTATCAGCATGCATTCTTACCTTAGACAAATTATGTAGACCTAGTTCGTTCAACAAGCTATTTAAGTACACAGCCTCTTTCATAGCCTCCGCCAAACTCACAAACTCAGCCTCACAGGTTGACGTTGCTACAATGCGTTGCTTATGTGAAGCCCATGAGATACCTGCACCTCCTAAAATGAAAACGTATCCACTGAATGAACGTCTATCATATGTACAACTACCCCAATCAGCATCCGCATACCCATACATGCTCAAACCAGTCGGTTTATATACCAAACTGTAATTTATCGTACCTTTCAAGTAACGAAGAATCCTTTTCGCTGCTTTCCAGTGATATTCTTGCGGATTCTCCACGAACTGCGCCAACTTCGCTGTTGCGTTTGCTATATCCGGCCTCGTAGCAACACTCAGATACATGAGCGAACCTATCAGCTGTCTATAGGGAAATGAGTTCCCGTCCTCATTTTTCTTCGTGCTCAACGCTGGCTTCCCAATCTCCATAGGAGTCTTCACAGGATTGCAGTTCTCCATCTTAAATTTCTTCAATATATCATTGATATATTTCTCTTGTGACAAATAGTATTTGTCCCCATTTTTCTTTAAATCTATCTTCAAACAAAAACTTGCTTGACCAAAATCTTTCAGTTCGAACTTTTTGGTTAATTCATGCTTGAAGCTATCAATAACTGACCTTTTCTGACTCGATATAAGTATATCATCAACATAAACTACTACGAAGAGATCTGAACCATCTTTGTTACGCTTGTGGTACAAGCATGGCTCATTTATAGTCGGCTTTAAGCCCATTTCTCTTAACTTCGTGTCAAGTTTTATGTTCCATTGACGCCCGGCTTGCTTGAGTCCATACAAAGCCTTCTTTAATTTACATATATTTCCACCTTCCTTCATATCTTCAAGCATCTTCATTGCTCTCTTACCTGTGATGCTAGTAACACCATCACATTTCACAAGTTTTTCCAAACTTTCTTTCAGCAATTCTGGAATCTTCATATAAATATCTTCATTCAAATCTCCGTTTAAATATGCCGTATTTATATCTATTTGATCAATGTCCATGTTCATCTCGACAGCTAATGCGACCAACAAACGTACGGTTGAAATCCTCGCAACCGGTGCGTATGTCCTGTGATAATCAAGATCTGCCTGTTGACTATATCCCTTCGCGACAAGTCTCGCCTTCTTTTTCTCAGTTTTGTCGATATTAAGCTTCGTCGTTAAAACATATCGACATCCTACGATATTACGATCAATTGGTTTCCTTACGATTTTCCATGTGTCGTTTTTCACTATGCTCCGAATTTCTGATAAAATTGCTTCTTCCCATTGACTCTTTTCGTCACTAGACAAAGCATCCTTCAATGAAGTTTCAATAGCTCCTGCAAAATCATCAGCGTCCACGAAGTCATCTTCGTCCATCGTCGATGATTCATTTTCTCTATTTTCTTGAACTTCGACCATGTTGTAAATTTTACGAGGTCGACCTATGTGTCTATCAGGCCCTCTCTTCAGAGTAGTTACATTCTCCTCATTCTCAGCACTTTTCGTACTTACTGTACTTGGTACCTCATGCGATGGTCCTGATAAGTTCTGAACTTCGTTGAAATCTCTCATTGTATACAGTTCCTCGTTTGTACAAGGCGTACTCGACGTACTCGGTACTTGACTTGCTGACACAACGGATTGACTTCCTTCACTCTGACGAGTCGGTACATTTGATGGACTTTCCAATGGAATTTCTACCTCGATATTCTTCCTCACAACATTCTCCTCACATTGTGAATCAAGAAGTGATTGATCCGAGACTTTACTTTTAGTTTCAAAATACTTTCCTTCCTGAAATCTTACATCCCTGGACACGATGAACTTTCTCCGCTCCGGTATCCATAGCTTGTAACCAACAGCTTCTTCTGGGATAACCTACAAAATAGCCAACAATAGAGCGTAACGCAAATTTATCTTTACCTGGTTCCTTATCTAAGACATGAACTTTTGTACCAAAAGTTCTTAGGTAACTTACGTTCACAGGCTTATTGAACCATTTTTCATACGGAGTTTTCCCCTTCAGACTTTTTGTCCGACATCTGTTACGAATGTAACATGCAGTTGCAATTGCTTCTGCCCAAAAACTTGAAGGCAGTCCCGCAGATATCAACATACAACGCGCCGTTTCCAGGAGCGTTCTGTTTTTACGTTCTGCAACTCCATTACTCTGCGGCGTGTAGGGTGTAGTAAAACGTCTCTTAATTCCATTTTGTTGTAAAAATTCATCAAAATCTTTATTTTTAAATTCCGTACCATTGTCACTTTGAAATGTTTTGATTTTTCTGCCCGTCAGATTTTCAACCTGACATTTAAACATTTTAAATTTTGACAATACGTCATTTTTATTTTTAATCATAAATACTTCACACCAACGAGTATGGTCGTCGATAAAAGTTACGAAGTATTTATTACCTCCGTTCGATTGAACTCTCATAGGGCCTACCACATCAGAATAGATGATCCCTAATTTCACACTACAGGGCTCCCTGTACTTCTCAAAAGGCAACGACACCATCTTACCCTTAGCGCACACGTCACAATCCTGCAAGTTACTATCAACCTTGAATAGGTTAATTCCAGATTTCTTCAGTACATTCATAAGATCTCTAGCATTTAAATGTCCCATACGCTCATGCCATTCATACGAATCCACATCATTCCCTGATACTACCGATGCCGAGGCATCTAGCTCCCTCAAGTAATACAAGTCCCCTCGCCTATCAGCAGTTAGCTTAACCTTACCATTTTTCACAGCGTAGGCTATATTGCGCTTAAAAATAACCTCGCAGCCTCGTTCAGTGAGTTTGGCGATCGAAATGAGACTATTACGTAAATCAGGAACTAACAACGTATCTTGGAATTCAATTTTACGCGTATCATCATTGTTACATGCTAATACCTTAACAGTACCTTTACCTTGCACGGACGACAAAGATTCAGTGGCTAATTTTAATACTTGACTCGATGGCAGCACCTCATCAAACCTTGTCCCGTCATTGCACATTTGAGAAGTGCAGCCGCTATCAAACAGCCATTCGTGTCGGCGTTTGATATCAACAGCACGGCACTCATCTGAAACTGTAACAGAGGTTAAAGCTTCAACACACTTTTCACTAGCACATGACTCTATTAATCTAGTTTCTTATGTCCAAATTTATGGCATTTAAAGCATTTAAACTTAAATTTGTCCTTTTGTCCAGTCTTTTGTACCTTTTTGGGTTCTACGTATTTGTTTACATACATAGCACCTTCCATACTTTCGACTTTTGAGTTATTTCCTCTCGAATTATATTCTTCGACGATTTTCACTCTCAGTTGTTCCGGTGTTGGAAGCTCGTCCCTCGATTCGATTGCACATCTGAAGTTTTCGTAACTTGCTGGCAAACTATATAATAGCATTATAGCTAATAAATCGTCATGAATTTTGATATTCATTTCATCGAGTTTATCGACGGCCTCAAAAAATGAGTCAAGATGTTCGCTTACTTTTTCATTTTCGCTCATCTTCTTTAACATAAGCCTTTTCATCAAGGTCGCCTTTTTCGCGGGACCTCTTGACGCGAACAATCTTTCCAACTTACGCCACAGCTCACTTGCAGTAGTCACCCTTCTAACATGACGTACCACACTCGAATCCATGGCCAGTACGATTTCAGACTTGGCTTTTCTATCCGCAGTCTCCCATATCAACACACTGGCCTCATCCGCTGGCTTTGGCTTCTCACCGGTCACATATTCCCAGTAGTCGTTTTTTATCAACAACGCCTCTACTTGAATCTTCCAACTATCGTAGTTGTCGCCTACTAGTAGCTCCACAGGTACGTACGACATTTTGTTGTTTTTATATTTTCGTAATATTTTACTTTATTTCTGTTTTTCATTCATCCCTGGGTTCTGGGGCCATAACCCTTGTTGGAGAGGATTTTTAGCAGAGAATTATACACAGTGGTAACTTGGAAATACAGAATATATTAATAAAATAATATCTATATAAAAACACAAACACTTCAAGCAGACATAGGAATATAAGTGACATATTCTTAAATATATTCAAACTGAAAAGATGTTCTTAATTCATAAGACCATGAAGGTGATATATCTTCAACAAAAACCGCGGGGCTCAGCTAGTTATAAACAATATCCTTAAACAACCCATTTGAAATTATTTCTGAAATGTAAACAATGTACTAAATTCTTGCAGTATATATACAGCTTATCTATAATCATTAAAAAGAAATAAAAACAGAGCAATTAACCTCCATGCTATGAACTTTGGAGATAATATTGATAACCACACAAGTTATTACCTCTACAAGACACACATATAAGTCATATTTTTCTTTAATAACATATACCTACATTGATGTTTGAAGAATGTAATGCATAATATTTTCTTACGGCTAGGATTTTCTAATGCGGCAGATGTCTTTTGAAAAATAATTTTACAGTTAGATTTTGTGCGCGTAACATTTAAAGATGTGGCAAGCTAAATCCTTCTTTTAAGAGACCTAGGTGACAAGAGTTTGGTGTCAAGGATAAATCCTAAAATAAGTCTACAATAATAACTTAATGAATATATACTCACAGAGTCGAGAATAACTTCTTAGAGCAGATATGCTGTCTCCTTATTGCAGCCCCTCGGTCCGTTTACGAGCTCACTGAGGACATCATTTCCTTGTAAATAGGGGTTGAAATATCTTATATAAATGACAAAAAGGTCATCCCTAAAACAGTTATAACAAAGACAGGCTTATTGATCCTATTCGTTTTAAATTAAAATTTATGTACTTTTGAATAACTGTGCTAGAAGGAAAGTTATGTTTATCAAGTTTATCTGTGCACATATAAATAAATAAATATTTCGGACATCTAACACACAACGCCATCTAGTCCCAAGCTAAGCAGAGCTTGTGATATGGGTACTAGACAACTGATACAAATACATATATACTTTTTTTACACTACCACAACGCCACCGAGGCAGTTCTTTTTCGGCAGTCATATGTTTTACTTTTGTACACCACACTAACACACTGCATATACTAACACTACTTATTATTACAAATATTGTTTGCACTGTCAGCAGCGTAAACAGCTTGATGGATGTTGGCTTGTGAAATATCCCATAGATTCGTCGAAATAATTACAGCTATTAGTACCTAACATTTACATAATTACTATAATTAGGATTATTCTTAAGGTAGTAGAGCCACGCTGTTTTCAGTACGAACGGGCCGACTCGACCGGGGCGGTACTACCCTCGCATAGAAGATCAACGTAAAATGACAGCGTTCGTGATGTCGTGTTTCGTTAGTGAGTGCGAGACCGGAGGCCCAATGATGCAGAAGCACTACTAGGCCGCCATACTGCATTGTTGCATTGTCTGCATTCCTAATTAGTATGGTGGCTACCACTCTTGGATTCTGCTTATGCTTTCCATCAAGCAGAGTAGAGGCATTTTGGCACAATCATTCATAAAAGAAAAGTATTAGTATCTAATACTTGCCTAGTGGGGACTAGCTTAGCTAAATATTAAGAACCAGGGGTCAAATAACTAGTATAATAAAGTAGTATTAAATCCGAAGGTACTCGATTGCACGAGTCTGACGTCCTACTCACTGCGCTACCACCACTTTCGACCATCATAATTAGAAACGACCATTTTTATTATTGTCAAAAACTAGTCGCATACATCGGCAATAAAATTTCTTTAGATGTATACCGAAACACCGCTAAAACGATTATAAATATTTTTATTTTCTTTCCAATTGAACTTTGACACCAATCTCCGAAACATTTATAATCAAATTAACATAAAACGGTTTAACATATTTCTTAATAAATATTTATACCAAAGCCTTTGATCTGGTCTTTCAACAATAAACCTCCAAGTGTAGATTTAAAATTTTAACAAAAACAAAAACCGACTTCTAGGTTCGACTCGATTTCTCTTGGATGCCATCATCAGATCTTAATGTCCTTATCATGGTACCACCGTTGGGATATCTCCTTTCCATAAAAAAAAGAATCATCAAAATCGGTTCATAAACGATGATATTTTCCGCGAACACACATAAAATAAAACATAAATACGGTCGAATTGAGAACCTCCTCCTTTTTTGAAGTTGGTTAAAAAGTATGTGGTATAGTCTTAACCACGAGAATCCTAGTCAAACCGAGGACAGCACAAAAGGACCACATCGATTAGAGCCCAATGATGCAGAAGCATCTCAATAGGCCGCCATGGTGTGAGTCAAAAAGCTGCATTGTTGCATTGTCTGCATACGCAATGAGTATGGTAACCACCACTTTTGGATTCTGCTTATGCTTTCCAGCAAGCAGAGTAGAGTCATTTTGGCAGGCCAGCCATTAAATCGGTGTTGTTAAATTCTCTCATTCCTTTTCACCGAGTCAGTGAGGTTTATCAATCATCATCAACAGCCTTTAGCAGTCCACTGCTGGACATAAACCTTTCTTTAGAAATTAGGTTTTGGTGTACTATACCACGTACAGCAGACGAGTTGGTATAGGGATAGGTTTTGGGAGAGCTTCGGCATGTATGGGCCGGCTCGACCGGAATGATACCACGGCCTTACAGAAAACCGGTGTGAAACAGCACCTGCGCTGTTTTCACCGAGTGAGTGACGATATCGGAGGCCCACCCAACCCCTCCCCCATCCCTCTCCCCGTCAGCCAAAGACCGGCAACGCACTTGTGACGCCTCTGGTATTGCGGGTGTCCATGGGCGGTGATAATCGCTTAAAATCAGACAATACGTCTGCTCGTTTGCCCCCAATTACATAAAAAAATTATTGTTTCAAGTTTTCCTTCTCTCTGTAGTGATGTTGTCCTGGTAGTTTGCTGCCTTAATCGCTTCCTACGACACCCACAGCATGAATAAGGGTGGCAACAGTCTGTGTTCTTAACTAGCTGACCCCCGCAACCTCATTTACGTCTCCTATTGGCCTTAGCGTGATGTCATAAAACGTGAACACATTTGATTACCATAAAAATGATTAGGTATAGTGAGCCAGCCTCAAAACCTTTATACCGTATGAAAGCCACGCTTAGGCATGAGTGATACCACGGCCTTACAGAAAAACGGGGTGAAACAGCGCTTGCGCTGTGTTTCACCGAGTGAGTGAGGATACCGGAGGCTCATACCCCAACCCCAACCCGTCCCCCAAAGGCCAGCAACGCACTTGTGACGCCTCTGGTGTTGCGGGTGTCCATGGGCGGCGGTAATCGCTTACCATCAGGCGATACGTCTATTCGTTTGCGCCCTATTCCATTAAAAAAAAAAAGAATTGGCAAATGCTGTCGCGGACTTTTTTTACATGTTTTAAATGGGAATAATTCTTAAATAAATTATTTTTGTACAACTTGAACCGTTTACGCAGCGCACGAAATGGAAGCTCTCAAATGGAATAATTTTACCCCTGTTTTTGCAACATATTTCATTGATACTCTGCTCCTATTGGTCTTAACATGATGATATGTAGCCTATAGCCTTCCTCGATAAATAGGCTATCTAACACCAATAGAAATTTTCAAATCGGACCAGTAGTTCCTGAGATTAGTGCGTTCAAGCAAACAAACAAACTCTTCAGCTTTATATATTAGAATAGATTCGTCACCACTTGAATTTAGTGAGGTTACCTCAGCCCAAATACCTCCCCGTTTCAAAACATCAATGGCTTAAACACATATTAGGGGGTAGATAATAACTATACCTACAAGTCGCAGTCGTGAATATGGTAACCCGAACCCTTTCATATCATGTTCGGAGTATCACATTGCACGTAGGCGCGAGAAATAAAAAGCACTATCATCGTAAAATGTAATTAATTCTCTCTGTCTTCTCTGTGAAGTATAAGTTACTTTTCGTTGGAACAACACCTTGGTTCCTCTCCCGCTGGGAGCAGAACCGATTGACACCTGACGACACGGGAGCGATACGATTTAAATTGTTTATACTTAGTAATTGAAGGTTATCAAAGGTTTTAAACTAAATAGATAAATACCGTTTTTTAAGATACAATGAATCATTCTAAAAGAGATCAAAAAATAAAAATTATAATAAGAATACATAATATACATATAAACGTTAGCTAAAAAACACAACATTAAGAATATACATAAATAATCATCAAGCTACAAAGCGTAAAACCTTAAATCCATAAATTATACCAATTAAAGTCGTACCATGTAAAACTTGCACATAACTTACGATAAAATTGTGTAAATAAATAAATTAAATTATATCCGTGGAGCCGAGTCGTTCGGTTGTTAAATAATTCAATTTTGTTCACACAAATATGTATTAGTGATGAACGATTATTTGTGTCAGTGTGTTTGTGACGATCATAAAAATGTTGGGGCACCTGCGCCCGCGCATTTGCTCGTGTGAACTCTTGATTGCGGGACGCGATAGCTGGTTTGACCACACACCGTCTTGTGAATCATATCGTTTTGTTTTTAACGACATTGCATACATTAAGAAAGGTTAATTGAACGTCAGTTTTGAAAGATTTATATCAATAAAAGAATTCTCTTTCGGTGTAGAGTTTAATGGTAATTAATATTAATGTCGTAGCATTGAATTGTCTTCTACATGACATTAGCAGAGTGCCAGAAATTAGGAATGCTGCCACTTTTTACCCGACTGTGGCGAAGCTTAAAGGAGGGGTATTAGTTTTGGCAGTCTATGTTTGTATGTTCCACCGAAGCTCCTAATCTACTAAACCGATTTTAATGATTGAGGTGTCATTAGATTTGTAATAATGGCCTGGATGATATAGGCTTTAATTTTTTTGAAAGGTTTTACTTTTTTAAACTTTTTCTTGTTAATTTAATACAATAGATAATAGAGAATTTGAGACGAAACATACTTATGTCAAAAATAGCGAATGCGTAAGCCTCTAGTGTCACTTACGCGCTGATGCTATTAGCGCTCTAGGTATTTCAGTGTGGGCCTGAAACCCAGAATTATCTTACTTTATTTCAGTAGATACACTAGACAACACAAGAGTTCTTATATAGTGTCGTTTTACCTTGAAAAGCTACATATAATATATTTAATACGACATGTGACAAAAGTTTTTTCAGGTAGCGTCTAGAAAGACGAGAGCGAATTATTAAAGCAGATGTTTTTTGCTTTTTTTATACAGTTCCTGTATTTGCATACATTTACACGAAAAACACTCATACATAACTTTCGTATGTATATATTTATCGTTTATAATGTTTATATTACTAATAAATAGATCTTTACATAAGAAATTGCCGTTTTGTATGCAATAAGTGAAAGTACTTATTTTTTAAAACTTTTTATTTCTGTTATTTGAAGTAATCACCCATGCAATCGACGCATCTTTGCCAACGCATTTGCATTTTTTTTTATGCCCTTCTTGTAAAAATCAGCTGGACGGGAGGCAACAAACTCTTCAAAGGCATTTTTTACTGCCTCTCGGGAATTGAATTTTTTACCCATTAAAAAGTTGTCTAAATTTTGGAAAAAGTAATAGTCGGTAGGTGCAAGGTCTGGTGAGTATGGCAGATGAGGGAGAGCTTCCAACCCATCTCTTGCAGCTTGGAGACTGTCTGTTGCGCAGTATGGAGTTCGCGCGATGTCGTGAAAGAGCAGTGGGGACGACCGATTGACCAGAGCTGGTTGCAGATGTGCAAGCTTCTCCATCATTCTCTCCAGTTCTTCACAGTACACACCTGCATTAATGCTCATGCCGTTTTGTAAAAAGCTGTGGTGAATCACACCCGCACTAAACCACCAAACAGTGACCATCACCTTTTTAGGGGTCATTTTTGGTTTAGGGCATTGCTTTGGTGCTGAACCAGGGTCTAACCAACTTGCTGAGCGCTTTCGATTGTCGAACAGAATCCATATTTCGTCGCACGTAAGAATTCGTTTCAAAATTCCTTCAATTCTTTGGCCGTTGAGCAGCGCAAGGCAAGTCTCGACGCGTACGTTGCGCTGGCGATCGTTAAGGTCGTGGGGCACCCATCTATCAAGCTTTTTTACCTTGCCAATTTATCGCAAATGGATCAATATTGTTTTGATGCTTACATTAAAAGCTCCTGCTAGCTCAGCTGTAGATTGAGTTTCGTCAGCTTCCACAATCGCCTTAAATTCATTATTGTTAACCAAAGTCTCCGGACGACCACGAGCTTCATTTTTCAAGTCAAAATTTCCAGAACGGAACCGGGAAAACCAATAACGGGTTGTGCGTTCGTTTATACAGTTCTCTCCGTAAACGTTTTTGATGTTACGTGCCGTTTGTGTCGCGTTGGTGCCACGACGGAACTCATATGCCATAATTACACGATTTTTCAAAGTATCCATTATGACGAAAAATGTTCAAATGTAATGAAAATACAACGCTAATCAGAAAACAAAAGACTGAGTTTGTAAATAGAATGTCATGGTTTTAAAACAAAATTAATTTGAATTTAGAATACAGAGCCATTACAAACTTTTTTTTTATTTGAAATGACCAGTACTGAAGAACGGCAATTTCATAGGTAAAGACCTAATATTATAAACGCAAAGGTTTGTAAGTATGGATGGATGGATGTTTGTTACTCTTTCACGCAAAAACTACTGAACGGATTTGGATGAAACTTTACAGTAATATAGCTTATACATCAGAATAACATATAGGCTACTATTTGCCGCGATAACCGACATACACGCGGGCGGAGCCTCGGAAACAACTAGTATACTATAAAATTTTGTTAATGTAAAAACATTTTGTAGGATATTACAGTTAAACTACAACTGGAAGTTTAAGTGGCATGATAAATATATTTGCTGAGTCTAGAGGCGTACTTGTGGCTTGAATTAGAAGGTCTGCCGCTAGGTATTCGTTCAAGAATGTGGTGATTTCAATTATTCCGAATACCTAGTAATATGTAATTACTTATGCAAAATACGTCCTTTGGTTAGATGCGAGGGCTGACGGTACTTGGAACTACACACATCAAAAGTGTCTAGGGATCGACATATATTTTTGCAATAACTTTTCTCCTGATTGATATTAATTAAAATTTTCTTTAAGGATTCATCAAATAAAGTGTTTTCGTTTGTCACAGTAACGATAAACCAAGTCACCTTTGCATTAATAAAGAAATTTGCCATTTTCCTAATAAAGGGATTTTTGACATTTGAACCACTAACATTAAAGTTCGAAAAAAAGACTGAAATAACAGTTTTCTTTAAAATTTTATTAGGTAACTTAAACAATTAATAATCCGTGTTTCTACCGCGAACACTAACAACACAAGAACATCGGTTTGGCATACTCAAAATGAGTTCATCCAAATCACGCTGTGGAATGGCCGCCCATGTTCGTTGCAACAACAAAAAAAGGTCTTCTTGCGACTGGATACCCTCCATATTCGGCAGAGCTCTTCTCTGTAGCATATCCCATGCATGCTCAATCGGGTTCAAGTCTGGCGACTGAGCAGGCCAGGGCAGGACATTGATGTTAGCTGCGGCGAGAGTCTGTCTTACAACTCTTGCGGTGTGCGGTCGTGCATTATCATGCATTAACTGAAATAAGGGACCGATTTGCACTTGTAAAGGAACGATGACGTCTGATACAATCGTCTCAGCATAAATTTGAGCGTTGAGGTTGCCTCTGATCCAAATCAACTCAGTTCTTCCGCCGATCCAAATACCCGCCCATACCATGATGGTTCCACCACTATAAGGATGAACTTCCTGGCAGGATTTTAATCGCTGTTGGCGTCCAGGGGTTCTCCAGTGTCGTATACGTCTTGTATCCGGTCTCATACCAAAACGAGACTCATCAGAAAAGCACACGAAACGCCATTGTTCTTCTGCCCAATTTCTGTGTTCAAGAGCCCATTGATATCGAATCCTACGATTGTGCATTGCTATAGGTGGTACCCGTAGCGGTCTTCGGGAATAAAGGTTCACTTCATGCAAGCGGTTTCTGACTGTTTGGTCGCTAATTAAGTTCCCTGAAGAGTGATGAAGCCTCACGGCTAACATCATGGCGGTTATTGTTGGAGCTCTTCGAGTTAAGATTTGAATGTATCGGTCTTGTCTCCGTGTGGTGCAGCGATACCGTCCTTCATGGCGCTCAGCCACGGTACCAGTGCTTCGGTAACGTGTCCAAAGTCGACTGATAACACTCTGACTTGTATTCAGAGCTAAAGCCACAGTACGTTGCCGGGAACCAGCTTCTATCATTCCCACGGCTCTGAGCATTTCTTCCCTGCTTAAATGACGTCGCCGCTCCATAATAACGTTGGTTTTAATCAGTAGTAGGGAAACAGTAGCACTAATACCTAATGTCTTCAATGCGTTGTATGTTTTTTATAGGGAAAATATTGACAGCAGATTTTCATCTTTTACTCGAATTTGATTGACAGTTCCTGATTCAAATTATGAAATGCACCAAAAAGGATCCATATAAATTTATAAAATCATAAATTTATTACAAAGCGACATCTCAATCTCAAGAAATCCGCATAAAAATGCTTGATCCCTAGACACTTTTGATGTGTGTATTTAATAAATAACTACCTGTCTGTCTACCCACTACAGTTGTACTTGTATATCGAATTAACAACAGCTTCTAGTTTAACTGATCTATACAAATAAGTAAAATTGTAAATTCCTAGTATGTTAATTTAATTCTAATGTTATAAAATAAGTAAAATTTAAGTATCTATTTGTATTTCCAAATTAACAGCTTTTCTCTAAACGCATTTGAAAGTATAAACGGTACTTCATCAAAAGCTCATTTTTTTTAGTTTTTGGATGTCTGTTTGTTTCGGCTAATCGCTGGAACTTCTGGACCGATTTTGACGATACTTCACTGGCAGATAGCTGAAGTTATAAGGAGTAACTTAGGTTAGTCTTTTAGATTAGCTTCGCTTCGCGGCGTGGTTTTTGTTGTAAAAGTATCTACAACAACAACTGCGAGGCTCAACTAGTTTTAAATGATATTTTAACTAAAGGTTTTTGGGTATTCACTTTCTCGTTAGTCATTTCTGAGGTTCATAGTCAAGGTTGCATCTGAAGCAAATGTTCTCTCTCCACCGGTTCCTGTCCATAGCGTCCCTCAGAACTGTGTTCTAATTGGGGCACGATGGATCTTTTACTTGATCGATCCATCTTGCTGTTGCTCAACCGCCCGAACATACCTTTGTTTCCTCAACCACATTCAACAATCATCATCGTCTTTAGTTTGGACATAGGGCTCTCCTCAAAAAAGAGATATCTGCCTGCTACGCTGACCAGTTGGGTTGGTATAAGGTTTATTTTCCGTTTTCCTTCTCTTTCCCGTGCTGTTTGCTCCTGTTTGCTCTCTCGACTTCGACCTTCCAAGATAGTAGAGCCACGCTGATTTCAGCACGAACGTGCTGGCTCGACCAGGGAGGTACTACCCTCGCACAGAAGATCAACGTAAAATGACAGCATTCGTGTTGTCGAGTTTCGTTGGTGAGTGCGAGACCGGAGGCTCAATGATGCTGAAGCGTCACTAGGCCGCCATGGTGTGGGTCACCATGCTGCATTGTTGCATTGTCTGCATTCACAATGAGTGTGGTGACTACCACTTTTGGATTCTGCTTATGCTTTCCATCAGGCAGAGTATAGTCATATTGGCAGGCCCATACATAAAAAACATGTCTTATAAAAATTAATAAGTAGTAGCCTATAAATCCTACAAATGTCTTCATAAAAAACGCTTTTTTAAAATGGCAGTTACAAGACTGGTATTCATAAGATGGTACATAACCAATAAAATTTTCTCGTAAATCAAGAACTAGGGGGCCGTATCGCAAATCGTGAGCAATCGCAATGTATCAACCGCCCACCTAGTGCATATTGTTATCATTGCGAACACGCGACTCTTGCGCATTCCACAAGCTTACAAGTTAGTCTCAAGTTACTGATAATTATTATACAGTTATAGTAGCTGTGTTTATAGTAATCCTAGCAAAGTAGATAATTTGGAGAAACTTGTGGTATTATCGGAGTTTTGAGCTTGCCCTCAAAACCATGAAATGAATGAATAATGACTAAATTGAGAAACCGAGGATCGGATCAAGTGGCGTGCAATTGGAAAGGCCTATGTCCAGTATCGAACTGCGATATGCTTCTTATGATGATGAAATTGAGAACCTTCTCCTTTTGTTTTAAAAAGAAGAATTGAAATAGAATAACGTTGTTAAGAATTAAATACACATAAGGTTATGAGAGTAATGAATAGGGAATATCCTTTATTCGAAACCGAAATAAATCAAGTTCAAAAACATGTTGCGTTTCTATTTGCGTGGTTTTAGGTGTTAGAAGTTTATGTCTCTAGAGAAAATCATATAAAACAAAACATCGTGAATATTTTCAAGCTCTCTTATTCATGGTATCTTATCCGAAGGAAGTAGAGCCACGCTGATTTCAGCACGAACGGGCCGGCTCGACCGGGGTGGTACTAACCTCGCACCGAAAATCAACGTAAAATGACAGCAGCAGTGCTGGCGTGTATCGTTGGTGAGTGCGAGACCGGAGGCCCAAATGGTCTAGTCAACAAGTTCCATACTTGTTGACTAGACTAAAAGATGCAGAAGCATCACTAGGCCGCCATGGTGTGGGTCGCCATGCTGCATTGTTGCATTGTCTGCATTCGCAATGAGTATGGTGACCACAACTCTTGGATTCTGCTTATGCTTTCCATCAGGCAGAGCAGAGTCATTTTTGGCGGGCCATACATAAAAAAAAAAAAAAAAAATATGGCGACGGAACCAGGATAATAATAGGGAAATTCTTCGGAAAACACTAGTTAACTCCTTAAGTCTGACTCCATTTTTGTGTTCTCAATACGATAACCATAACCTGACAATGGAGTCAGATGAATTAATGGAATAAGGAGGTAGAACTGTTTTTTTCTTGTTTTTTTTATTTTTTTATTAATTTTAATTTACGAGTGTATTTTTTAACATTTTCTAAACTATAGTTTTTTTTTTTTTTTTTTTTAAAAGACAACGCATTAGGAATAAACATCCTGTGTCGCGGGGGACTTTACAAACATACATGAAACGGACACAATTAATACCCAAAGTCAGAACAACAATTTGTGGATCACACAAAGTGTTGTCCCGTGTAGGATTTGAACCCACAACACTTGGCGAATTGGCAAGCGGCGTGGCGACCGCCTAAACCACTAGGCCAACCGTGCAGTCGCGTTATTAAGTGTATAACAGTTCCACATTAATCAAAAATACTGTTTTTATTGCAATAGGGATCTATATTCTATATATAGTCGAAACGCTCTTATTAACTACCTACACAATAACATTTAATGGCCAATTAAATGTTATGAAAATAGGTTCATAAATAGAAATACAATAGTTTATAAGTTTAACGCAAACAATAAATTAAACCACTTATACACGGTGTGGGCAGTTGTAAAAACGCTTTATTGTTTTGGCATATAAAGTAGTAATCTTGGTAAGAGGACTCGATGATTTTGGTATGTATTGACGAGGTGTTTCTTTACTGATGATGTTTGCCTATCCGATTTTGTCAATGGAGACCAGCCAACTATGCAGGAGATATTATAGTGCACAAGTGTGTGCGCAAACACAGGTGCACACTCTGTTCCCTCACTCTCATAATCCGATGGGACGGTTATCCGACACGACCAGGGAGAGTTCAGGGAAGAGATTTCTGTACTGAGTATTGTATCGTGGAACAAGTTTAGGAGCTCAGAAGGGTATTTTATAAAGATATTAGTTCTGTGACTTTGCACGTTATTACGTGAAACTCACTTTACATCCTCGTATTTAAGTAATTTTAAAAAAAATACTTGAATTAAAAAAATCCTTCTCATCCTTAATTAATATTATAAATTCGGAAGTAATTCTATCTGTTACGTTTTCATGACTAAACCGCTACACTAGTTTCAATGAAATTGTGCATGAAGGTACTTTGATTTTTGGTGAAAGACATAGCCTACTCTTAACCGCGATAACCGACATACACGCGGCCAATCTTTAGAACGCGGAACGGCGTGACCGATTTTGACTAGGCTTTCACTGACAGATAACTTATGAAATAAGAAATAACTTAGGCTACTTTTATTTTATACTAGCTTCGCCCTCAGTGCTACACCGCAGTTGTTAACCGTGGGAGAGCCACGCTTCGGCATGAATGGGCCGGCTCGACCGGAGTGGTATCACGGCCTCACAGAAAACCGGTGTAAAATAGTGCTTGCTATGTTTCACCGAGTGAATAAGGATACCGGAGGCCCCAACCCCTTCCCCTATCTCCCCCACCCCACCTCCATCCCCCCCCCCAATCCTCTAAAGGCCGGCAACGCACTTGTTACGCCTCTGGTGTTGCAGGTGTCGATGGGCGGCGGTAATCGTTTACCATCAGGCGATACGTCTGCTCGTTTGCCGGCCTATTACATAAAAAAAGAAGGTACAGCAATAACCGCAATGCGGAGCTAGTATACATATAGTAGGGGAGCCCTAGAAGGAATTTTGTGATTTACTAAGATTAATATACAGGGGGATACCTTGTACCCGGCTAAGTAATATATAATATGAGCCCCGTATATATTATGGCCGCCCGTCAAGGATCAGATTAGTAAAAAAAAAACATCAGAAATTATCGAGCGCGTCAGATTAAGGTGGGGTGAGTTAATTATATGCTAAAAAGTGTATATTCCACTAATCTGACAATTTGAGAATGACGTAAAGGAAGTGACATTTTTTTTCTTTTTATCATTTAAGCTTTGCAACCCAATAGGTCTATGACGCTTGAATAAATCCCCATTTAGCATTGTGGGCTCCTCTACTAATATAAACCATAAACAGAAATAACTGTCCTGACTTATTAGATATTTTGAACATTACAATTAGTAATAAATTCAGTGGGCAAGGCGACATTTTAAACACGAACATGTTTTATAAACATAGAACACCGATCTAATTAAACTAGCATATATTAACTATAAACTGCAGCGCTGGACCTCCCAGGTTGTTGCTCAATTGACATTTTAACATTTGTTACGATAAAGGCTACCGATAGTGCTGATATTTGCATAGTCCAAGTTTTTTTGGTAGGAGAAAATCTTATGAGTTCGCGTCACCGCATCACTGACATACTGACGTCACAAAACTTCTTTAGCCGCGGTTGGCACTTTTTGGTAGGGGAAAAGCTTACGGGCTCGCGTCACCGTCATGCTAGTGTTTGATGTTGATAATTTTAATTTAAACAAAATGAAATTTCTAATTTAACATATTAATTTTACAAATAACATTCTAAGTTATAAGTTTTCACTTCTAACGGGAGTCCTTATGACTGCCAATTTTTTTATGTATAAAATGCACATATTTGCAAAAACTGAACTCTCCTTTAGGTGAAAACTAGTTAGCGCTGAATATATGTCTTAAAATATATAAATGTAGATGACCGCTTATATAAAATACTAATAACATTATACATCTCATACACGGCTGTGTATTATTAGTTAGTTATTATGTGTGTGTGTAAAAACTCAACTACACTTTCGGCTCGGTATCGAATCCGAGACCTTTTGATCGGCAGTCGCACACGCTAACTGCTAGATCAAAGAGGCAGACGAGACCCCTAAGTAGCTACTATATACATACACTAACATGTTAGTTATGACTGCACGTTTGGCCTAGTGGTTTAACGGTCACCACGCCGTTTCCTACTTCGCCAAGTGTCGTGGGTTCAAATCCCACGTAGGACAACACTTTGTGTGAATCACAAATTGTTGTTCTGAGTCTGGGTGTTATTTGTGTCCGTTTCATGTATGTTTGTAAAGTCCCCCGCGACACAGGATATATTCCTAGTGCGGGAGTTGTCTTTTTAAAGAAAAAAAAAAAAAAAAAAAAAAGTTGTGTATTACCTAATCACAAAGTAAACAAGAGTTATATACATGTCTGTATACTGTATATCAACCATGTTAATAAAAGCGTCTAGTAAATAATATCACTGTACAGCATGGCTACAAATTGACAGTATAGGGTCAGTGGGCGTCGTTGCGAAATGACCGGCAGCGTATAGGGCACTCATGCGCACGCCGCGATTAGCGCCCCTATACGTGTATCCTTAGGGCTGTCACTGCACAGTTTTTAGGTATTTAATATAATAGATAACAACGTGAATATTAAGGGTGATTATTGCATTTTTGTAACTCTAGAAGAGAGTGCAATTTCACGTCAAAAGAAGGCTTTAAAGTATCATCATTTGTACTCGAACTTTCAACTTAAATTAAGTTACTTTTATAGCTTAACTATTTCTATTACTGTTTAATGATTTTCTGTTTAATTAGAATTCAATCCAGCCAACAAGAAGAATTAAATTTATTACAAAATGTGTTTTTTTATATTTCTCCTTGACTCCAGACTCCTTGAATCAAAGAACTTCTTACGTTTTGATTACAATTTTACATAGTCATGAGTTCATTTAATAATAATAATAATATATCGCTTTATTGTACACCAGATAATGCTATGCTTAATGCTAGGTCAGTACAAATGGTGGCCTTATCGCCAAAGGGGCAATCTCTTCCAGGCAACCATGGGATGGTAATAAATACAGGATTTATAGGGTAGTGTCTGGTGTGTTAGTGAGTAGTTTCAGAAAGGAAAATAAAGAAGCATGAATATATATTATACAAATAAAAAATATTATAAAGGGTACCAGTGACACATATTGTGGATGAGGAATATATGTTACACACATACTGAAATTAAATACTGTGACCTAATTGACTACAATAACATTTAATAATTATGGAATATTGATGTCTCCCAAGTAATGTTCCTTTACTAGCCTCTTAAAGGCAGTAAGTGTTTGTGCACGTCTGATTGCGACTGGTAAGGCGTTCCACAATCGTACCGCTTGGACAGAAAAGGATTGGTCTAAGAATTTGGTAGAGTGTCCAGGCATTTTTAATTTCAGGTTTTCTGACGATCTCAACAATTTGGTATGTGAATCATGAAGAAAGGTAAACCGCAACTTAAGGTAAAGTGGAGTAGAAAGATTGAAAAGAATATTGTATAGAAGAGAAAGAATATGAGCATTCCGGCGAAGTCGGATGGGCAACCAATTAAGCTATTTACGATAGTCGGAGACATGATCATATTTGCGTAATCCAAATATGAATCTTATACAAAGATTTTGGAGTCTTTTAAGCTTATTCAGTTGGTCTTGAGTGAGATCTAGATAACTGGCATCAGCATAATCAAGGATGGGGAAAAGAAGAGATTGTGTAAGAGCAACCTTGGTCGATGTAGGAAGAAAATTGCGTAGTCTGCGCAAAGACCCTGCAGCGGCAAACATTTTACGGCTCAGCTCTTGCAGCTGATCCGTTCGACCCCCGGATCGATCCGACCCCCCAAGTTCTTCACCTTGTCACTAAGCGGAATAGGTGTTTTATTGCACGTGATTTGGGGCAAGTTTGTGAAGTCAATTTTGGTGATCATTTGTGGGCTTCCAACGACAATGACTTGGGTTTTAGATGGGTTGATTTTCAGACCATAGGAGTTGCTCCAGTTACATATTTTATCCAGGTCAGCATTAATAGTATTAACAGCATCAGCCAGGTTAACCGGTGATGCCCTGGTATAAATTTGGAGATCATCCGCGTATAGGTGGTAGGAGGAAGACAGATCATTAATATGTAGTAGCATAATAAGTATCATTACAGATAGATGTTTGTAAAGGTGATGGTTATTTACACAAAATATAAAAAAAGATTAAATCGCAGATCTAAATCGTATAAATAAGAGATTATATATGTAAATACTAACCTTAGCAAACGATATATTAATTTTGAATATTCTGATTTGGAATTTATTTATACATTTTGTTGTACAACACTCAAATTAGTAATATTCCAAAATGGTATTAAAACTGATGATAAATGTGATGTACTAATTGTTACATTGGCTTTAATTGCAAAATGGCTATGTTAGTAAAGTTAATCGTATTTACAGTTGACATGGAATTTTTTTTTTTTTTTTTTTTTTTTTTTTTATGATATAGGGGGCAAACGAGCAGACGTATCGCCTGATGGTAAGCGATTACCGCCGCCCATGGACACCCGCAACACCAGAGGCATCACAAGTGCGTTGCCGGCCTTTTAAGAAGGAGTACGCTCTTTTCTTGAAGGTTTGAAGGTCGTATTGGTCCGGGAATACCGCAGGCGACAGTTCATTCCACAGTTTTGTTGTGCGAGGCAGAAAGTTCCTGGAAAAGCGCACAGTTGAGGACTGCCAACCATCTAAATGATGGGGATGAAACTTCTGTCGCGTAGGACGATGGCGGAAAGAGGCGGCAGGAATCAGCCCGAACAATTCCTCGGAGCACTCCCCATGATAAATGCGGTAGAAGATGCACAGCGAAGCTACATCTCTACGCAGCGCCAAAGAGTCTAGCCGAATTGAAAGTTCTTGGCAATCGACGACTCGGGTCGCTCTCCGTTGAATGCGGTCCAAAGGGAGGAGCTGGTATTGGGGTGCCCCCGCCCAAAGATGGGGACAGTATTCCATGTGAGGCCGAACCTGGGCCTTATAAAGTATAAGGCGGTGGGCCGGAGTGAAATACTGTCTCGATCTGTTGAGCACACCAAGCTTTTTCGAGGCCAATTTGGCCTTACCCTCCAGGTGGCCACGAAACTGGACTTCGCTCGACATGTCGACACCAAGAATTCCAATATTGGCTGAGGCAGATAGTGGAGTGCCTTCGAAACGAGGACATACGACCCACGGAAGTTTTTTAGTGGTGAACGCGCAAATTTGTGTCTTTGTGGGGTTAAATTGGACTAAATTAAGTCTACCCCAATCTGAGACCTTCTCCAAAGAAGTCTCGACTTCAGACACAAGTTTGTTTCGACTCTCAATGACGTTTTCCCGAGAAATATTGGCGCGGCCGGTGTAAAAAGCATCGCCGGTGCTGTCATCCGCATAACAATGAATGCCGCAATTTTGCAGCATGTCATTGATATGGAGAAGGAACAAAGTAGGCGATAGCACACAGCCTTGCGGGACACCAGCATTCACAGATATGGAATCAGAGCATTCACCGTCGACTACGACCTTAATGCTTCTATCTGCTAGAAAGCTAGTGACCCAATCGCATAATTTCTCGGGAAGCCCATAGGAAGGGAGCTTCGAAAGAAGCGCTTTGTGCCAGACCCGATCGAAGGCCTTCGCGATGTCCAAACTAACTGCCAAGGCTTCCCCCTTAGTCTCAATCGCCTGTGCCCAGCGATGTGTCAGGTATACCAGAAGATCACCAGCCGATCGACCCTTACGGAAGCCGTACTGCTGGTCGCTAAGCAGATGATGATCTTCTAGATACCGTAGGAGTTGATAGTTGATGATGGACTCCATTATTTTCGAGAAGAGGGAAGTAATGGCTATCGGCCTGTAGTTGGACGGATTAGAGCGATCGCCTTTTTTTGGGATCGGGTGGACTAATGCTGCCTTCCATGTTGTCGGGACTACGCCAGAAGAGTAGGAGAGCCGAAAAAGACGCGTTAAGACCGGTGCCAACTCTGGAGCGCACATCTTCAACACTATAGGGGGGATTCCATCCGGGCCACTCGACTTATGGATATCCAGGGATAAAAGTGCTATACGCACTGAGCGTTGGTGAAACTGGATATCCAGCATACGGCTCTCGCACCGCGGTATGGTAGGCGGCTCCTGTTCCCCGTCATCCAAGGTCGAGTTGGACGCAAAGTGTTTTGCCAGGAGATCGGCTTTCTCCTTTGCGTCATAGGCCAACGGATTATTTCCTAAGTGCAAAGGTGGAAGGGATGGCTTACAGAAATTCCCTTCGATAGCCTTGGCAAGAGACCAGAATGCTCGAGTCCCTGAAGGAAGACGCTCAAGCCTCTCGCCAATCCCAGCAATGTGCACCGACTTCGCCCTAGCTATGTCTCTTTTGAAGGACCTGGAGGCAAAGTTGTACTCCTTTTTTAGAGCGCTCGTGTTTTGATCCCGTACCGCCGCTGCGTCAGCCCAGGCTTGGTAAGCTTCCTGCTTCCTGCGAGAAGCTTTTTTGGAAGATGAACCAAACCAGGGCCGACACTTGCCACCAATGGGAACCACAGAGGATGGAATGAAAATCTCCATACCCTGTAGCACAACATCAGCAATAGAATCAGCAGCGGTGTTGGGATTATCCGGCGAGAAGCACAACTGTCTCCAAGGGTAGGACGCAAAGAAGGACCGCATCCCATCCCAATCTGCTGACTTGTAGTGCCACACACGGCGACTTCGTGCAACTCGCGATCGCGGTGAGCATGTGAGTGTCACTGTACTCCGGACAAGGCAATGGTCTGAGGAGCCAAGTGGGGCGTTTACGGATACGTGGTATCCGCCCGGATGAGAAGTCAGCAGAAGGTCCAACAAAGAGGAATTCTGACCTTCCACATCTGGGACTCGCGTGGGCGTGGTAACCAATTGTGTCAGGCCATAAGCCATTAATATGAACAAGCTATTCGGGATGAGCGAGTGTCGAAACGATATGATATGATTACTGAATATACAAAGAGGATATTAAATAAAAGTATCCAGATTTATTGTCATTTTATTCTATAATGTTTCAGAATAAGGTAAAATTTACAGTGCAGTCCTACCGATACTTATGTATTTTTGGATACTATTACAAAAACTGGCGAATGATGACTGTGCTATTTTGATGTATTATTTAGTGATAAAAGCTAAGCAACAAAATTAGAGACTTGTTTGAACTTGAAACCAATATTTTCGCATTTACTATAGATTAACTATATATGTTCGATTACCAACGGAAAATATAGTACTGATGTATGTTCTTTCCTAAAGGTAAAGGTCCTGATACTGAGTTGGATTCGTCTGTTTTTAAACCTATTTGATGTAAATTAAGCTGAAATTGTTTTATCTTTCAAAATGAGATCAGGTTAGATGAAGACAAATATACTTGTGAAAGAGTCCCTAACTCTGTGTTATTCAGATATTCTATAGGATTTTTTTTTTCAGAACACCCCTATAGCATATGATGACATGGAACTAGGCAATCAATTCTTGACAGATTACTGGAAACATACAACAAACATACTTATAAAAATTATAAGATAAACTATTGCAGCCAAATAAAGAATTATAATCGCACAATAGTATTATTTATCATGATTTTGGTTAACACAAAGCCAACAAAATATAATACAGCTAAGGTGCTTGTGACAGCCCTGAAAGCAATCGTAAGCGCAACTGGTTCAAGGTTGCCTCGGAAGAATGCGGCCCGTGTACCCGCAAACGCTAATTTGCACAGAACGTTGCCTTATACGATCTGAACTGGTATTGCCATATAAATTAGAATATCGTAACGTTCGTAATGGAGATCATATAATGATTTATCGCAGTTGTTATTATCTTAACTAAAGGCTAAGATTATTAAACCGCCTACAAGTTGCACTAAATTAAACAGATTAGCTTTACCTTAGTGATAATAAATAGGTGGAACAGTTATTTGTTAATATTTTACGCCATTGTGTTTTCTTAACATTTCAGCGGTTGGAAGATCATCGTCCTTTTAGAAAAAAGTTTTCTTTTACATTTAAACTCAGCGGACATTAAATGACCGCATCGATGCCATGTTGCACTCAAAATATTAATAAAGCTGTTCCAGACGGTGTTGTTTGCGGTTTGATTTTGGCTTCAAGAAACTGTGATAGTAAGTTGTTAAATTCTTGAACAACTTACTTTGATAGACAGCACTGGATACTGCATCATTACTGTAAGATTTAGATTTGATCTATAACAGACCGAACCTCAGTCTCACATAACTAGACAATTATTTCTGCAGCTGACAGTTTGACATTCAGTAATTTATATCGTAGTCAGTGCTAATCCAATTATTTTCATTTCTGTAATACGATGTAGCTTTCTGGAACATTGATTACTACTACAAACTTTAAAATAACTACATTAAGACTCAATTTAAAGAGTACTTTAATAGTTTAATGTTATAATTTACTAGAGTTCAACGACTAACAATTTTTCTGTAGTGATTATCAAATAATCTAGCTCAGAACTTTTTGAGCTTCTCTCGGGTCAAGATGTTTGTTCCTATGCTTCAGTTTTAATTTGTTCGAAGCCACGAAATATTCCTGGCTATTTAATGTTCTAATTTGACTTGAGATGACAGTATCCTTTTATCAAGGTATGTAATATAAATGAAACAACGCGAAAACTTACCACATAGTCTGACGTCCTAGAAATTTTCACGGAAATAAAACCGTACATCTTACATACGAAAGCTCTCAGCTTTTAATTATTTTCCTAACCCCCCAGCACGTCAAAAAAGACATAAAGGACTATCAAACATAGTATTATTTCTTCTGCGGTTGAGGCGGAGGTGTCGGCCGAGTAACGGGTTTGATTTCTGACTCACGGGTATACGTTACAGTAAGTTGATATTTGTATTTTTTGTTCGGTATCTAGTGCGACTGTCGCATGTTGCATGGCGTCTGTTTACTGACATTACGACATAACATAAGAAATTAAATTACTTTCATATTTTATCCATTTGAAGAGTTGTAGCACCTAATATTGGGAGAGCCACGCTCCGGCATGAATGGGCCGGCTCGACCGGAGTGATACCACGGCCTCACAGAAAACCGGTGTGAAACAGCGCTTGCGCTGAGTTTCATCAAGTGAGTGAGGATACCGGAGACCCACACCCCAACCCCTTTTCTTACAGCTTACCAAACCGATAACTTTCCTTAATAAGCAGCTTCTGAATTTCGTTCAAACAAACAATTCATAGAACCGATAGTTAAGTATTATCTCATTCTATAATCGTGTTCTAATAGCAGATGTTACCATCAAAATTATAGTAGTTAGATTGTTTTTAGAATTAATAGATAGTGTATAATCATGTCGTGGGGAAGAAGAGAGAGCTTATGTTTGGTTTATGGCTAATATCTTAAAGTTTCAATTGTATAGTCTTGCTCATTTAGAAAAAAATCGAGAAATTTTCAATAACAAATAAAGATTTGGAAAGAAACTCTTTCCAAAATCATTGCAAGTTGTTGTTTAATTATGTGACAGAGACAGATTCGTTGATTCGTCGTTCGGAGCAGCTCGTCTCGATCCGTGCGAGCTTCGGGTGTCAGGTTTTATTTTCGTAACGTTACGGAATTTCTTGGTCGTCGCGCTCAAAGGCCTCAAAGCCCGCGATAAAAGCTATGCAATAGCTTAAAAATATTACCAAAAAAAATACAAAGCAAAGTCGCGGTCATTCAGATAAAATGCAACAGTAAGCGTATTCTAGATTAAATAATAAATAATGAAAAACTGAGTAGTTATTTTTAACCGACTTCAAAAAAGGAGGAGGTTCTCAATTCGACCGTATCTTTTTTTATTTATTTTTTGCGTGTTCGTGGATAACTTCGTCGTTTATAAACCGATTTTGATAATTCTTTTTTTAATGGAAAGGAGATATCCCAACGGTAGTACCATGATAAGGACACTAAGATCTGATGATAGCATCCAAGAGCAATCGAGTCGAACCTTGAAGCGCTGTGTTTCACCGAGTGAGTGAGGATACCGGAGGCCCATACCCCAACCCCTCCCCCTACCTCCCCCCCCCCCATCCCCCAAAGGCCGGTAACGCACTTGTGATGCCTCTGGTGTTGCGGGTGTCCATGGGCGGCGGTAATCGCTTACCATCAGGCGATACGTCTGCTCGTTTTCCGGTCTATTCCATAAAAAAAAAAAAAGTCGGTTTTTTGTTTTGTTAAAATTTTACTTGTTGGTCAACAGAAAAGAAACACCAAATAAAAAACAATAGTGTTATAGTTTTTATGTCTTAAATAAAACAGTCTCATCGACTTTCTTTTATATCAAACTTAAGTAAAATTTAACTGTATTATCTATTTAGCAAAGTCCGATACGTATTTCCTGCTATTGACTACTTAATCTAAATCTACACGAACAATCTAACCCAACAACAGTTAAACGGCACAATGAAGCAATAAATTGGCCCTATTTGAATAACGGTATAAGGATTAACCTTGGCGCGGCGTTATGTCGCCTGGTGCCGAATGTCCGCCATGCCGGTAGATTTATGGTGCGTCGGCTTTCGGCCCGCATGCCACACCACTGTCGCTTTTTATGTCGCATTGTTTCATCCTGTTAAATGATAAATAATATTACTAGTTTCCCAGGAATGTTAAGATTATGTTTTGTTTAAGATGAAGATTAAAATGGTCGGTCAGTTTGAATTAGACGTATTTATTGCGGTTTTACCGGGCCGTTATATTCTTTATACGTTAATGAAAGGAGCGTCACTTCAATGGAAGGTATAGTATTTGTCTTTGAGTAGCAGGTGCTCTTAGCCGTCCCAATAACTTACCGTTATACGACCGCTCATTTAGCTTCCAACTTCTGTTTAAAAGTATACAATAGTCATAAATTTATAACAATTAACACAAGTTTTGAAAAAATAATCCTGTTATTGTTTAATAATGTTTTTACTAAAACGGCTAGCGTTAGTAGTGGTAAGTTACAAAACGAACTAACGACACTATTTACGCAGTAGAAATGGTGTGTATAAATCTTATATATTTATAGTCGTCGTGCATAATCTTTACGTAAGATGTAGAATTAAATCATAAGAGGTTGAGCCTCTAGTTAACTTCTTTATCAATAGATTAATAAGAAAATAAAGTATTATAAATAATAATTCTGCCTTTACTCTTCGCTAGCTACTTGCGGGAAAACCTGAACAGATGCTTATTTATATAAATATTTGCGCTTCCTTATTACTTTGGAGATAATCGTTACACTTATAACTTACTGTATGAAGGTATTATTTTTGAAATTTTCTTGGAAGAGTTCTCTCTGGGACAAAGTCTTATAAATACGTCTCAATTTTTGTATGTAGTGCGATTGCAATAATTTGAAAACTATTGGTTTTCAAAATTGCTCTCTGAAAGTACTAATAACGAAATAGGTCCCTACCTGTAGCTTTTAGCGACATCTTTGAAAAGTAATATTAATGGACATACATATAAACTCATTCTTGCAACTGTAATTAAAGGCTTACATCAGCCTACATATTCTAAAACTTAATCCATTATATCCTAATCTTTCTCCTTCCCATTTAAAACCCCGGAAATAATTTAAAACTCATTGAATAATTACAACCCTCTGGGTCGCTATATCTTACTAACAAAGACGGTACTAACAATAAAAATAGATGTTACCCTCCAATTAAGTGCTATTAAAACAGTTACAAATCATATTTAACTAGTATGCACACCGGGCTCTGGCTGTAATAACTCTCGCAAGGAACACAACGCTAATGGCTTATTGAAACCATATTGTACGCAAATAACGAGAGCGGCGAGTGCAGGGTTAAATCCAGAACACGATTTACAAGGATTTAACATCTGTTCAGTTAATCCTGGCTTTAATAAATATCGAACAGGACGCATATGGACTTGCATTTCAGTACGGATTATAACTGTTTTCAGAATATTGCGTTATTGACTGTATTTATGATGATTGTTGAGAAGATATACGCTGGTTGCTTTCTCGAAAGTTGAAGTCGATACTGTTATTTAAAGTAGCTTTTAGATTGAAGAGAAATATCACAGAATAATTATACTTTTGTTTTATATTTATGGTATTAGCATCGAGAATAATATTTTTTTTAATCACATATTTTCCTTCCAAACATTACTTTATCATAATGTCAAAGTTATACTTACTTTATCAAACAGTTAAACCTATACATAGTTCTGCATTTTTGTATGAGATAGAGGAGAAACCAGCGGATAGGTCACCTCATGGTAAGTCACTAACAGCGATTTTATTTAGTATCAGCTATTCTTTACGTGCCTAGTTCTAAGACAACCGCCACAGCGATCAAGCTCTATTTTAAGAACTATAGACATATTTATTTAAAATACAAAAAAAGAAACTTATCATAAAAGAAAACCTCTTTTAGAGTGACTAACGTATCTATAGCTGTAGATCTTGTGATTCGTATAATGGTCTTACTCCCAGAGGAGCTAACCTACCCTCAACCCACAAGTCAGACGTTTAATATTTTCAAGTTCTGACAGAGAACAAATTGTATTTTTATACGAACTGGGATTAAATATTCTGAAGCGTCAATACTTAGCTCAAAATTTGTATATTTGGGGGAAAGTTTTTGCCCCCGGGATAGGTCCTGACTAAGCGTGGTGTCGATTCGGGTGTATACATCCAAGACCTTCGGGAGGTAGGCCTGAAATCACATGGTCCGCTCCTTCCCAGAGGCAGAGTAAGGTGCGTGAAGTCGGTCGTCGGGGTGGTTTTGAGTGCAAAGAGCATGAGATTAGGAATTTACGATGACAAGTACATTTGGTGATATTTTAATATTTTTCCAGTGATAGCTATGTATTTGACGCTGAACCTCACAAATTATTCGACTGTAAATCGGGACTTAATCGCGATAATAATAGGTCTTTACCTATGAAATTGCTCTTGCAGCTTGGAGACTGTCTGTTGCGCAGTATGGGGTCGCGCGTTGTCGTGAAGCAGCTGCAAGAGCTGGGGTTGGAAGCTCTCCTTCATCCGCCATACTCACCAGACCTTGCACCTACCGACTATTACTTTTTCCAAAATTTAGACAACTTTTTAGTGGCAGTACAAAATGCCTTTGAAGAGTTTGTTGCCTCCCGTCCAGCTGATTTTTACAAGAAGGGCATCAATAAACTGCCAATGCGTTGGCAAAGATAGAAATAAAAAAGTTTGAAAAATAAGTACTTCCGCTTATTGCATACAAAACGGCAATTTCATAGGTAAAGACCTATTATTAACAAGGTATAATACCTTTTTTGTTTACACGACGTTTCGATGGAATTGCACCGATCGTGGTCACGGGTAGACTCATAGATTATAATGTATATAGGTAGACTGGTGATAGCTTAGCGACGCCTCCGTGAAATGCGAGTTTTACCAAGTACCCGCACTTGGTCTTCTTTATAACTTTAACTTTCGCACTGTCGGTACCTCGACACACCACACTAGTCTTGTCGAGCACCATGTATTCGCTGACGATTGCATTTGCTGATGACAGGATTCCAAGATGTTGACAAACGGTACCCATATTATCTGTTGAAATTTTTAAATTTTACAGTCGAATAATATGTATAGTCGCGAAAGTTTAAAAACAATGACCTCATAAATGTCTGTTATGATGTATAAACTTAAGACTCCTAATGAGATCAGTCTGATCGTCAGTAAAGAGGACTGTGGCAAGCATACTTCTGTTAAAAAAATATGTGTAAGTCTATCTCGCGCACCGAAGGTTCAGTACGTACTTCTAAGCATGTAAATGCCAAATTTAGTAATGCCTATGGTAATTGTTGGTAAATACAACATATACTGCAGATAACACACCCATGCGTAGAAAAGACGATAGTACTCATTATACAGTTGTTTGTTCTGGATAAGATCAAACCCGCGACATCTGACTTAACAGTCACTTACCACTAGATCAATAGTTGATCCAATATTCGACAACAGTTCGAAACGAACTCATTTCTTCGCCACCATTAGGTAATCCATAGACAAAACTCTTTTTTTACAAAGCACTTTAATCAAATAGCGTGTATCGTATTTCGCCGGCAGTGTAATGCGGTGCGCCCACCTCTCCATTGTGTCGTGGCTTGCCACTGCACGTATGTACATAATGGCCTGTTTGTTTGCCCGCCAGTGTACCAGTTGTTCAGTGAGCGACCTACTAATAAGCTATGATGTCCTGGTACCTTCTAGTTTTGTTGGAATGTTGGTATTGAGTTTTTATGTTCGTCCGTTTGTACTAAAGCTGCAGTAATCTTTGATCAAACTTTTGCAGGATATTAATTCGATTTCTGTTTGGTAAGAATATACTTATTATACATTACTAATGAAACTGTAGTCAAAACAACGGACCCGAACCTAATGGAGGTTGAAAGTGCTAATAAAACGTCCGAAACGTGCTTTTTCTTAGGAATATTTTTTTCTAATCCATAATCAGAGGTATTAGTACCACCTGTATTGCTAACACTCTCTTTATTTTTGCAGAAATACTTATACATGTACTTCCTTTCATCCATAATATTTACGATATCCATAATAAAAAGCAGACATCCTTGTTCCTAAACCTATAATAATAATATAAGGCATGTCTACTAGGCTTATAAATAACTATAAGTTATATGACTGAGCTAGTTATTCTAATAATCTATACTAATATTATAAAGCTGCAGAGTTTGTTTGTTTGTTTGTTTGAACGCGCTAATTTCAGGAACTACGGGTCCGATTTGAAAAATTCTTTCAGTGTTGGATAATCCATTTATCAAGGAAGGCTATAGGCTATATTTTATTTTCAAAAAAATTAGGGATCCGTAAGAAAATTGCTATTTCGTAACCCAAGGTGTGAAATCGAAAACCTATTTTTGCGTGCGCTGCAAACACTATTGACAATAGAACAAAATAATGTATCACGGGTTTGTAGGTCCCATTAAAATCTACAAAAAAGTCCGCGAGAGCATATATCTAACTATCATGGTTTAGTCACAATAACCGCTTTTGTGTTCAAAAAAATTATTAAATCGTCTGAAGAAAGAAACTACGTTAATTGTGTATCGTAATATTAACCTTTATCCAAATAAAGCATTATATTATCAAGGGTATTTATGTAGAAGTAAAATACTTTTTGATTCATCCCATTCGGACATTTCGTTTAGAAGTTATCACGAGTATAAGACGCTAAGAGTTGGTACCTATACCCTGTCCATTACTTTATTTTCTTTTTGACAGTTCAAGAAATTTTGAAATTAGTGACGCCCTCACTCATAACCGATTCGATTTGAAACGAATAGCGATTTTATTTACGAAGAACTTTCAATCGTTTTAATTAAATATGTTTTGTTGAAATATTAATTATGCCTTCATTAGTTTTTTATATTATGTAAGAAATAAACAAAAATATAAATAATAAATCAGTAAATTAGATGAATGAACAGAGTTATTGTTCTTTACTCTTGGTTTGATCCTAAATTCCAAGATTTCGACTTAATTCCTTGCAAAAATTCAATCTTGGAGTCATAGATACAATTTTTATTTCCTTTTTTTATTTAATTTACACAAAAAATACTTACGTGAAGTCAAATTATTTTTATCACATGATCGATTTATCGTATTTCAAGTACTGTTTTATAGTCTGTGGTTGTTTGTTATGCACAGACCACTTCACTAAAGTACCGTCACCGTCAATAAAGTACGACATTACAGTAGTACATAATTCCGAAAAAAAAAATGGTAATTTATAGGCGTGAGCTGTCAAAAAGAAAATAAAGTAATGGACAGAGTATAGGTCTTAGAAGAGTATAATAAATACATCTATACTAATATATAAAGCTGAAGAGTTTGTTTGTTTGAACGCGCTAATCTCAGGAACTACTGGTCCAATTTGAAAAATTCTTTAAGGTTAGATAGCCCATTTATCGAGGAAGGCTGCAGGCTATATATTATCACGCTAAGACCAATAGGAGCGGAGCACCAATGAAGAATGTTTCAAAAACGGGGGAAAATCATCACGCTACGGGCAATAGGAGACGCAAACGACGTTACGTGGGTCAGCTAGTTCAATATATAAATAGAACAATCACTAGCTTATGCCAGAACAAACAACAAATAATTGTATGATGGTCATATTATAATAACAATGCTATATTACTATTCTCTATGGACAAACGAGGAAACCGGTTTGTAAATATATTATAATATAATTAAATAATTCATTCAAATGAAGGTGTGATAATTAAGTTTAATAAATATTGTATGTTTAATAGTTTAGTGAAACTAAAATACGGTCGCGGTCGGTTAAAAGGCACGGACTTTCCAACAATAACCAATCCGTATTACAGGTATGCAAACTAACTAACCTAATTAAACTATAACTATATTATATAGGTTACTAGCTGACCCACTCAACTTCGCGTGCTTCTCTTTTCAATCATACTCCTCTCCTATTGTTCTAAGCGTGATGTTAACTATCATATCCTAGATACGCCATCAAAACACACATAAAAAAAGGTGAAAATCCGTTAGCTAGGGTCGGAGTTCATTCATCGTAAGCAACAACATGCCACGAGAATTAAGCTAAAGGTCATAGTTTCAATTTCCAAATAGAAACTTATCAAATGCGGAACAATTCTAAAAAAAAAAAATTACAACGTTGTCGGGTCGCTCGATCGTGACCATAGTAAAATATCTGGTTTATCACTGAATTTTCCCATATTTATTAGTTTTTGCAAAACTGATAACATTTCTGAGCAAGACACACCAAAATTGATAGGAGTCTGCAGTTCGCACTTGATTAAATTCATGGACATTCGGTTTCGCTCTTTGGTCCATAATCAATCCATGGTCATAATCTATAAATACTATCGTTGTTATTTTATGTTGTTACAAAGCTTGTAGGTTTTCGGAATCCGGGACAATAAGGTCTAATTACTGGACACGGGACCAGACGCCAAATTCCGGGACAATCTCAGATTTCCCGGCCATCTGGAAACCCTGGACGCATATGGCGATTATTATGTTGTGTCTAAGTGTGATTTATCTATTCACTTTTTACGATTGCCTTTCCTCTTACCTACCCTTCTCTTCAAAACTTTATATCATTAAAAAAATAACCTCTATGACTAGAGGCCTAACTCACTACATCACTTTAGTCAAGTTAGCCCATATGTGTCGATCTCGAGCATGTCTCTCTCTCAACCCAGCAGAAAATGTGAGGTTTATAACGAGAGGCTCCCTTACATTCATCTCGCATTTAAGCAGGCAATTTAGATTAAAGGTTTTAATTATATTAAAACTACACAAAGAACACAAGCATTTCATTAAAAATAATTACATAGTTTATTGGCTGTTTAGCGTTTCCAATCAATTAGCGGCTTATCAACTAATAAATTGATTTAACTGACATTATTAATGCTTTTTTATTATTTTATTGTTTCATGTAACTTTGTTATCAGCCATTGACAGAGAAATTGTTGTAGGTATTTATAGAGTATCGGCGACAAAATAATGGCATCAACTTCCGATTATTTACCTATTTGAAATTAAATAAATAATCTTTTTCATCTCGTTTTAATTAACTCAGTCTAGACTTAGACGCTGAATCATCACAAAATTTATTGATTTATTTATACAACTTCATTGCACACCACTACAGTATATTTGTACAGAGATACATATATGGAAATTTATTTATTTTTATTTAAACATTTCCTTTCAGTTGAAGCCCCAGTTCAAAACTTTGAAGCTAAATGGCTAAATTAACCTTTATTTTTACTCGACCCTAATGTGTTTTCAGTTTATCTTACAAATCAACATCTGAAATAAGTGTAGGTAACTATATTTTCTTATGACACAGGAAAGTGAATTTCTAATGTCAAGGACTAGCAGAAAGTTGTTTCCTAGAGAACTTGTAATACCTTATTAAAATAATAAATCTCAACATTTAAGTCCATGTTCCATCAACTAATATTTTCATTTTGGCCATCACTATAATTGATTCAAGACACTCAGCACACTATAAATCAGACTTTATCTGCCCTTAACGCGCCTACTCTATTGTTTATGGTCGCGCCTATATCTGTCATATAGGTATGTCATAGACAAAGTGTTTTAGTGGCTCTCGCGCCTTTTTTTAATAAAACACTATTAAATTATCTGATTCAATGTTTTTCACTAAGCTCTTAGTAAATCCAAACCTAACCACAGAATTATCATTTTATAAATGTGTAGCAATAAACCACTCATTTGTTTCCAAAAACTTTGAAATATTGTCTTATTATCTGAGTAATAAATTTATAGAAAACCGATATATACCTGAAAAAATATGAATGAATAAAGAAACCTTTTAAACGAGTGAGCATCAAAGGATTCAGTGGCTTTAATCGCCTTTGAACGTTAAGTATTGCAGTAGGTAGTTAAAACTGCCATAAAAATGATTGTTATTCATTTTTCAAAGTTTTACGAATAGAATAAGTATGCACGGATCTTTTTTCTTATCTGTCAATCACTTAAGCACAAAAATAACAGTGTGTTTCTATTAATTTTAGGAACTAAGCATAATGAAAATAAAAGAACACGCACTATTAGGTACTGCTTCAATGTATATGTAGGTATATGGATGGAAATAACCAATTGATAATATCCGCAGTAACTCGCATACCTACAACTAAACCTCTAAAAATTACCTTACTTGCCTCTAAAAATCCCTTATCAAACTTTAAGGAATGTCTTACACTAGCTGACCCACGCAACCTCGTTTATGCGTAACTCTTCATTGGTGCTCCGCTCCTATTGGTCTTAGTGTGATGATATATAGCCTATAGATTTCCTCGATATATGGGCTATCTAACACTGAAATATTTTTTAAATCGGACAAGTAGTTCCTGAGATTAGCGCTTCAAGCAAACAAACTCTTTAGCTTTATATACACACATCAAAAGTGTCTAGGGATCAAGCATTTTTATGCGGATTTCTTGAGATTGAGATGTGGCTTTGGCCATGGCCTGCTCAGTCGCCAGACTTGAACCCGATTGAGCATGCATGGGATATGCTACAGAGAAGAGCTCTGCCGAATATGGAGGGTATCCAGTCGCAAGAAGACCTTTTTTTGTTGTTGCAACGAACATGGGCGGCCATTCCACAGCGTGTTTGGATGAACTCATTTTGAGTATGCCAAACCGATGTTCTTGTGTTGTTAGTGTTCGCGGTAGAAACACGGATTATTAATTATCATAAAATTTTAAAGAAGCTGTTATTTCAGTCTTTTTTTCGAAATTTAATGTTAGTGGTTCAAATGTCAAAAATCTCTTTATTAGGAAAATGGCAAATTTCTTTATTAATGCAAAGGTGACTTGGTTTATCGTTACTGTGACAAACGAAAACACTTTATTTGATGAATCCTTAAAGAAAATTTTAATTAATATCAATCAGGAGAAAAGTTATTGCAAAAATATATGTTGATCCCTAGACACATATGTTGATCTCTAGACACTTTTGATGTGTGTATTAATTAAAAAAAAAAAAACCGATTTCCAAAAACATCCAACGAAAACTCTCTGTCAAAAAACACTTAAAAGCGTAAAATAAACTGGTTCTTCATAAATTGCCTATACCTAATTCTTTATTCATTTAAATAGTAGTATTATAATGGGTGCTAGGTACCTAAAATCTGTTTGAAGTCGGTGCCAAGTGACTATCGCTTAGACTTTTGTAATTGTTCGTTTGTATTCTTTTTGGCTTAGCACCGACTTCAAACAGGTTTTAGGTACCTAGCACCCATTATAATACTACTATTTAAATGAATAAAGAATTAGGTATAGGCAATATATGAAGAACCAGTTTATTTTACGCTTTTAAGTAGAGATGTGCCGACTAGTCGACGACTAGTCGGTAAAGCCGACTATCCGGCAACAATCGTAGTCGACGATTAGTCGGCGAATAGTCGGCAAAAAGCGCCGACTATTCGGCTTATTACTTTGTATGTATTTCTCAATAATATATTTGTCAATTTTTATTTTATAATCAGTTTTAGACATTTCGAAATGTAAAACAAATCAATCTTTCTTTTGGTAACCAGATTCTAAAATTACTTGCTGATAAAAAACATATCTGACATTTATTTGAAAAAATGTTTGCTTGTAGTGTTTGCACTTTTTTCCTTTCCACCACGAGAAATAATCATTGACATTGATTACACATAACAGCATTAGGGTCCAATGCGACGGCGTGGCCTCTGATTTTCTAGAGGTAAACGCTGGCGTACCTCAGGACTCCATCCTGTCGCCCACACTGTTTCTTCTTTAGCCGTTTAGTTAAGCAGACAACGACACAGTCCATGGGCGATATTTTGGACAACTTGCAGTCAAGCTGGCAAAGTTGAGGAAAAACGGCAGGAGCTTGTCTCTCAGCTCAACCATGTTCTGGTCGGCATTTCTCAATGGGGCTATCAGAATCTGGTCGAGTTCAATGCCAAGATTAACAGGTGTTCGCGTTATCTGCCAAAAAGTCTCCATTCCTTCTACTTCCACTTTTCAGAACACTCAAATGCAATTACAAGGTAAGCTCGATATCTTTGGCATGGATTTCTGCAGAGACCTTAACCCGCACGAATACGTTGAGAGTGTCACCAAAGCAGCCTCGCGGAAGCTAGGTGTTTTAAGCAAAATGACACAGTTCTTTTCACCCGAGCATCCGTGTCTTGTTTACAAGACCCAGGTTCACTCGTGTGTGTCGAAGCCGTTCTGCCGAGCTTCGAAGCTTAGATAGGGAGGACCGACTGTGTCACCTACCGATTCACTCAGATACTCACCGGGCACGGTTGCTTCGGAGAGTATCTGAACAGTATTGCACGTGAGGCTACGGCACAATGCCATCACTGCGGGTCCGACTGGAACTCTGCCCAGCACACGCTGGCGGACTGCCCTGCGTGGGAGTCCGAGTGTCGACTCCTGGTCGGACAGATCGGACGAAACCTGTCACCACCAGCATTGATCGCGGCAATGCTGGCGAGTAGTGAGGGATGGGAGGCCGTGGTCTCCTTCTGTGCAGACGTAATGCTTCAGAAGTAGTCCGCAGAGCGGGATCGGGAAAGGGCCGTCCCCGCTCGCAAGAGGCGACGAAGGGACTGCGGTAGAGGCCGCTACCTCCCCAATCGACGCTAAAGGGTCGTTGTGGCTACATCTAGGGGATATAGCACCCATGATAGTCCTCTATCGCCATTATGATGGAGAGTGTTCTGAAGAGCTCTTCCAACTGGTCCTCTCCTCTACAGGACAACACGGGCCGGCCTCGGAAGTCACCGCTTCAGAGTGGTAGACATACGTTCTCGCACTCATCGCTTCGGTTCTTCCTTCCTGTGCCGAGCGGTCAAAACCTGGAACTCAGTACGTGTTTCCTTCCCACTATGATACCGAGTCTTTTCAGCGGTTCGTGAAAGAGCATCTCACCAGACCGCCATAGTGTGGGTCACCATGCTGCATTGTCCTTATTACCTACCTACTATCTACATTGAGGATGGTGACCACCACTCTTGGATTCTGCTCATGATTTCCAGCAGGCAGGGCAGAGTCATTTTGGCAGGAAATACATAAAAGAAATTGAGAGCATCACTAAGGCGGCCTCGCGGAAACTTAGCGTACTGAATAGGGTGAGACGGTTCTTTGCGCCCGAGCATCTGTGTCTTCTTTATAAGACCCAGGTTCGCTCGTTTGTGGAGGACTGTTCTCATCTTTGTAATGGATCCACGCAGAATTTGCTTGATGCTCTTGATCGGTTGCAGCGGCCAGCAGTCCGCATTATCAACAGTCCCGATGCCACCGAGTCCCTTGAGTTTTTGCACTTGCGGGGAGATATCGCCTCTGTGACAGTCCTATAGCGTGTTTACCATGGACAGTGTTCTGAAGAGCTCTTCCAACTAATCCCACTTTCTCCCATCTTCTACAGGACAGCACGTACTGGCATTGGAAGTCACCGCTTCTGAGTCGTAGAAATACGCTCTGGAACTAAACGGTTCCGTTCTGCCAGCGCACGTGTTTCCCTTCCACTATGATCCCGGGTCCTTTGGGCGGCGTGTGAAAATGCATCTCACTAGGCCTCTCTCATCACACTATACTGTATTGTCTGTGTTCGCAGTGAGTATGGTGTTGGATTGTTGGATTCTACTCAATTGCTTTCATCAGGCTCAGCAGAATCACTTTGGCAGTCTATAAAAAAAAACAAAAAACATTGTCCCCATGTTTCAAAAAACATCGGCTCAAGTAATTTTCTTTTTCATTTAACTCTTCATTTCAATCAACAATAATAATAATATCTTTACACAAAATTATTTTTTACACTAAAACACCGCTCCGACTCTGACCATTACAGAAGCATAAATGAAGAAACAAGGTTCGCAGGCGGCGTTTGCGACTGGGGCGCGAATCAGCTGTAATCGAAGAGTTACGGAAATGTCAGAGACCACGATCGGTTTGGCCGATTAGTCGGCCGACTAATCGGCCTTTTTAGGACCGACTAATCGGTTAGTCGGCTAGTCGGCCAAAGTACTGATCGGCCCATCTCTACTTTTAAGTGTTTTTTGACAGAGAGTTTTCGTTGGATGTTTTTGGAAGTCGGTTTTTTTTTTTTATAAAAAGTTTTTATTTTACAGTTTTTAGTGCAAACAATCGTAGGTAAGTAGTAAGTTGAATTATTTCATCAAATTTCATCATCAAGAATACAAATTAAGGTACGTGTAATATTAAAATCATCCTCTAATCCCTAACTGTTGAAGAGTTTAATCTTCTATCATCAGCTCACCTAAATAGCTTGAAAGTATACGACTGAAGGTCTTTAGATACGTATGAAATTGAAAGAATTATTCTCCAACTCCTAACCGTTGAGGAGTTGTACCTTCCACCTTCCATCATCAGCTTACCTAAATAATTTGTAAGAATACGACTAAAGGTAACTTATATACATATGATATTTAAAGATTTATCCTCCAACTCCTAACCGTTAAGGAGTGGTACCTTACATCATCAGCTCATCATCATAAAATGATGACTACCAGACCCAAATACCGGTGTAACTTCAGAAAATATACGAAAAACATAGTATGTGCCTATAAAAAATGAGGGTTTCCCTCGATTTCCCTGGGATCCCATCATCAGATCCTGATATGCTGGCAATGGGACCACCACGGAAGCATACCCTGTCGAATACAAAAAAAAATTTCAAAATCGGTCCACAACTGACGGAGTAATCAGGTAACATAAATAAAATAAAAAAAATAAAAAAAAAAAAATACATACAGTGAAACATAGAACCTCCTCCTTTTTGGAAGTCGGTTAATAAAATAGTAGTATAGATAACGCACTAGATACTTTATTTAAGCTGTTTAGAACAGGCACAATTATTCTTTGGCTAGTATATTCGATAAATAAACAACAAAAGCTTAAAAGAACCACAATCTAGATTAGAATAATAGCGGTTTCACTTTCTAAATATACCAACCTAAGTACTTAAATGTTTAAAAACTTCACCAAAATGTCGTTTGAAAGATAAAATCTGTAAAGGTATATATCCAATTCTCTCACGATTATGCCTCCGAGCACAAGTACATTTCCGTTTATTCTCATCGGCAGCAATGAGGAATCGAGAATGCGTTCATCTCCTTTACTGATCGGTCCTGCGATAGAATCAATCTCAAGTGCCTCCACAAACTTTAATCGATTTCCATTCGCGATTACAAGCCAAATCGGTGATTTAATAGAATTTTCACATTTACTTAGCTCTTTACGCTTCGTTTAGGAAACGAACAATTTTTTCCACTCTGTTAGAGTAAAAGCAAAGGCACACATTAATTTCCGTCACGTTGAGAACGGCAAACAGGAGGTGGGAAAATTTAAAACGCCTGAAGTGGATTCGCGTAAATTGATTCCGGACATCGAAGTAATACTGTGGATTGGAGAGTAAATGTTTGACGGAAAATAATTTGAAAACGGTTTCCTAATTTATATGGAGGCGGGCGGACTAAACGCCCGCCCGGCCCTCGCCCATATAATTATTTTTAATGCGTGTCGAAAAAAGTTGTGTCAGAAATCCTTGTAACGCCATCTAGTATCGCAGTTCAATAACATAATGCTGCCAGACTCCGCCCCGCGCGCGCTTCCCCCGCCTGAATAGATGCGAACTTCGTCCGTTCATTCAATTCACTCATCAGTCCCGCTCCGTGCGCCGCGGTGTTAGTACGTGTCTAATTTGTACCCGATTTACGTAAACCTCGATATTGTTTCAAACATACGCTCAGCTGATCTGTGACAATAAGTTTCTGTACTGGATACAACATCAAAACAAATAGCTGATATAGTGAAATCGTGTGTGTTTAGTAAAAACCGGACTACTGTCGAAAATATCTCAACGTTGAATGTAAAAATATACGGCGTCGCCTGAGACCCGTCGCTCCGCGTGTGACTGATCGATATTTTAAATGATAACATGGATTCAATTAGGTGTTGTTTAAGACGACGGTGAAGTAAATAGTGTGTATTGTGTGTGTATAGTGGCATTTCGTCGTCTGCCGCTCAGCGCCCGCTCACTGCTCAGCGGTAGGTAACCTATCTAATATTGATTCAATGTCGATGTATTTACGTAGGTATTTAAGATAACGCGATTGGGATTTGTTTTGAGGCGATAAGTGTCCGTTTACGTGATATGAGCACGACATGTATTAATATCAGCTTGTGCAGTATAGGTGCATCATTATTTAGTAATAACAAAACACTGTTTTACAAACACTAACATTGCAGTTTTGTTGCAAATGTTTGATCACACCAGCTTTATTTATTTATGTTACCTACATTGATATAAAAAAAAAAACAATTTATTTTGAATTTGGAACCTTATCTGTAAATTCAGAAAAAGTAAGGCAACAACGTTTTCTAAAAAAGGAACATAATGTATTCCCTGTGTAAAAATATTGACAACATCAACCATCATCATTTAGTATTGAGTTTGTACTTTCTCAGTAATTTTGTTGGTACAGAAAAAGTAATACATAATCACCATTATTATAGTAAGAAGAGTACCTATACGTAATTTGAATGCACGAAGACAGTGCAATGCCCTCGTCACTAGCAGCAAACGTACCCCGCCATTATGCATGTCTAGATTTTATGAAGAAGTAAATAGCTGCCTTTAGTTACGTACGCGTGTATGTCGGAACTCCGTCCTATAGGGTTGCACTGTCGATGCACTTTCTCATTTGCAAGTCGAAAATAGAACGAACGCCACCGGCCGCCTGAGTCACGCCTTTATTTACGAGCGGCTACCTACCACTTTCTTCGCCCATCTTCCTGCCGAAGGGAATATTTACTGCTCACTAAGTGTCTGCACTTCTATTTCCTATAACAAAATTTACGAAAGCGTACCAAACCGATATTACAGTGAGTCATATAAAAATATTCACCCTCTGTATCCTCCTCTCGAAGTTTCAAACCAGTAATAGTGATTAATTATTCTGGTCAACTGTTAATGTGTACGTAAAACAGTGAAACGACGGCGAGTATATAAAACAGTGAGTAATGTTTACAATAATCATTTCAGTTCCCATCGCCGTGTTTGTATTCGCGATGTAGCGTGGGATGGTAAGAACACCTCATAAAGAAGTCTAATCGTATACGCAACAGAATAAACAAACCCCAAAACTCTGTCGAAACCGTTAAACACTGTTTCACATTTTCTAACACCTCCTAATTACAGGTAAAACGCATTAAATATAATTAGTGCTTATTTGAATGGATATAAAGGCGATGGTGTGGGGTTCGATGGCCGGCGGAGCAAACACGGGCTGGACACCGGCTCACACACACGATTCACGCGTCCCGACAATGCCTTGTTTGTTTCCCGACTATGAGCATGAGCCTTCACAAATTTGAACTCGCATAAATTACATTCGAGTTATACGAACACACGTTTTGATTAGTTCGTT
Source organism: Diaphora mendica (assembly GCA_949125395.1). Classification (NCBI taxonomy): domain Eukaryota; kingdom Metazoa; phylum Arthropoda; class Insecta; order Lepidoptera; family Erebidae; genus Diaphora; species Diaphora mendica. Next base: position 1,018,060 of record OX421325.1, read on the forward strand.
TTGTATAAATCCTCACGGCATTTTGTATAATTTTCAAATTGACTCACAAATATTTTATTGAAAACATTTGTATAACAAATAGATGATTTTTTGTCTCGTATTAAAATGTATTCAAAGAGAATTTATGACGACACGGTACTATTTCCGTGGTATATTTAATCTTATCGCTTAATTAAATGTACGTACATACGGTAGATAAACAAGGTCGCTTCAAAAAGTGATGTGATAATTTCTTTATATTTGAACATTTCTCCGCAATAAATATTTCATCCGTTTCTTGTAAATATAGGTACTTCTTTAAATCTAGGCGCGGCGATAAAGCAAGCTCTTTAAAAAAAAATAACGAATCTTGTCTATGATATATCTTAAAACGCAATTAAAACCTCTTCTGTCACATTCTTGTTGACTTTATTGTTTAAAGTAAAACTCATTACGGTTTATTGCTATAAAAATGAGAACACACAAAAGTACACTTAAAACAATAAGAAATGAAAGCTGGCACAAAGTTTATATTTCAACGTATTGTTTTAGATAAATTGTATTGAATTTTTGACATTATAACTAGCTCTAGTGTTGAAACATCCCACGAAACTAGCTTCTTTCAATTTAAATTATTTTTCTTTAAAATCGCTTCATTTCGAGAAGATTCTGATTAAACTTAAGTAGAAACCAAAAGTAAACCATAAAAAAAATAAGTAATCCCATCAAAATTAAAGGAAAGATCGCGGTAAATAAAGTTATTTTTTAAGTAATCGAGGGTTTTTAGTCTAGAGACGTATATTAAAACTAAATTTTATCTATTTTCTAAAAATCTATTTTACTGTAACTTCCTAGGCCATCTGTTTCTACGATAAAACTTTTGTAAACTAATACTCCCTCCAATGTGATTTTAAAGTTTCAATCGTCAATAAATTATTTCATCCATTTCCAAGAACTTGCCGAAGTTTTGAGGATAGATCAATAAAACAGGGGCTGCTTATACGAAAAACCCCAAGGGTTTAAAAGGCACTTTCATATTACTGATACATGGTTCAAAGTGCAAATATTGTGTTTACGAATACGAAATGAATATTGTTATACTAAACTTATGAAAGGATAGGAAAAGATCTAATTGAAGACCTTCATAAAAGTCATTGTAATTGTTTGTTCACCCGAATGAGCAGAAGTCAAAATGAAAGGGTAACAAGTTCAGTCAGTCTATGCATGCCTGTATGTTTGTATGTAGGTACCACCGTAGCGCTTAAACAAATAAAGCGTTTTTAATGCATGAGGTGTCAATAAATTTCTGAATGACATAGGTTATACAAATTTTAATTAATTTTATCAAAACTTTTTACGTAATCGTTTTAGATTTTTTAACTTTTATTCGTATTCAAACTTTGAACGTTAAGTACTTTGAACATAATCATGTTAGAAATCATTGTTCGTCATTAAAAAAAATTAAACTAATAATCGAGAAATGTGTTTTCATTAGTCCCACCATATATTTTGTTAACACTATTACAGATATAGAAATACCTACGACGAAATTTCGATTTGCCTATAAAACCGAATATATTTTAAAGCATTTGCCCCCAGGTAACCCTAAATATTCGGCAATTCGCTAAGCCCCATGCGCGTCTTAACTTATCCCGTTATCAATCACGAATTCCACAAGTGTAATTAATATTATTACAAGCGATTAAGTAAAATCCAATAAAAAATACAATATAAGTCACCTCACATACGTTTAAAGCAATACGATACTTGAACTCACAGAAATAGATCAGTATCTATTTCTGTGCTCAAACTATTACCGACTTCAAAAAAGAAGGAGGTTCTCAATTCGACGTATGTTTTTTTTTATGTGTGTTCGCGGTAAACTTTGTCGTTTATGAACCGATTTTGATGATTCTTTTTCTAATGGAAAGGAGATATCCCAACGGTACCATGATAAGGACACTAAGATATGATGATGGCATCCAAGAGAAATCAAGTCGAACCTTGAAGTCGGTTTTTATTTTGTTAAAATTTTACTTGTTTATTTAGGACTTAGCTTTTGCCCGCGGCGTCATCCGTGTGTCGGTTATCGCAGTAAAAATTTGCCATGTCCTTCTTCAAGCTTAAAAGTATCTTCATATAAAATTTCATTGAAATCGGTTCAGCGGTAA